>JAWNMY010000090.1:9897500-10072500 GCA_035043505.1 Drosophila setosimentum | reverse complement strand
CATATTGACGGGGATGCTCATGATCAAATATCAAAGCGTTTCAAACTTAATAACAAAATTAGAATACCCTCTGCAATGGTATACAAAAGTGTGTCTTAACTTATTCTGAAAAGTTGCAAAGAACATTATTGGAGTCTTTGAAATTCAATGAATTATTCTATTTATATAATAATATATATGTATATCAATGATAACGAAAATAAGCTAAACAGCGAATATGTATTAATATATATATACATAAAAAGTAGCGAAAGTAAGTATATATATATGTATATATTGGAGAAGGGTATACAAAATCAGCTGAAACATTCTCGCATTATTTTCCATTAAACTCAACACTTGTTGTGTGAATGCATATTCAGATAACTAATATTGAAAGCTATGCAATAGAGAGGAGAATATCTATTTAGGTAAACATGGAAAGCTTAAATGCAATAAGCAATAAAATCGCTTGATAAATCGTTTCTCGTTGCACATTTTTCATTACTGGATAGCACTTTGCACTTTTGAGGTTGCCACAACTTATTAGCTAAATTAGATTAAATTCTCAATATTTTTGCTGACGTCCGCACTTCGTCGTGTAAGCTTTATTATTATATTTTCTATATTTACACCTGCTGACGTTGCTACGGACGTATTTCCAAACTGTGTGCGTGGGTACGTGCGTGGGTACGTGCGTGCGTGCGTGTACGCGTGTGTGCGTGGGTGTTTCTTCAGTTATCTCCATCTCTTTTTGCGTCAACCCTTAACAAGTAAAAACAAAAAAAACAAAGTAAAATATGGAAAGAAATTGCAGTTGAAGCGCCATCTATCGATGCAAAATGCAAGCGATTGCCTCGTGTCTTTGAGCGTGAGTGTGGGTGTATGTGTGTGTGTGGGTGTGAACAATAAGCCAAAGGCCCGGGCAGCATCCAGCGAGCTCCGGTATATTTTGGGTATTAACAAACCCGACAACAACAACGAGAGCAACACACCAAAAACACGAGAATCTAGAATGTCGTCGCCATCGCGTTGTTGTGCCCTCGGAAAATTGTGCTTGCCGAAAATTTTCCACGATTTGGCAACATCCGTGGCAAGAGCACGTGCCTGATTGAAAGGCGACGACTGCCGCCGACCCGACGACCATTACCCGGTAGTCCCGTTATTCGCGTTTTGGCCAAAACCCGATGCCTCACACCATTCCCATTTTTGTACTCGTCAGCGTCATCGTCGTCGTCGTCGTCGTCGTCATCCTCATCGTCCTCATCGTCATTGGCAACGTGCAATGTTTTTCAACTGCAGCGCGCGCGCATCATGCATCACATTCATGTCACACACACACACACACACACTCGCACACACTCACACACACACACATAGTCAATCAATTTCCATGTAAGCAATGAAATTCAATCCAATAACAATAATAATAATTACTACCACCAAAATCGAAAACATAATCAATCATTTTTGTGGCTCTGTGCAATTGCAACACTATCTATTTGCATGCGTAATGAGTGATTGACCAAATTTATAGTCGAATTTTGCAACATTTTCTACTTGAAGTCGACTTTAGGTTGCCCAAACCCAAACTCAATTCTTGCACGATGCAAACTAAAAACACTGAGTCCCAAAGCAATATCATCTAAACTAAAAACCAACAAAACGTGAAGTGTATTCATTTAATCCATTTTTTGTTTTTAAATAGTTTTCTATTCCAGTTGCAGTTTTTAAAAGAAATTAGTATATTTTTATATATAGAAAAAAAGAAATAAATTCAATAAACTGATTTCTCAATCATTAAGATTTCTTCAATAAATTCAAGTTTAACAAAAAAAATCAAATTTCTGTCAATAAATATAAACAGCATTTCGCTACGTTAGTACGTTATTAACGAAACGTAACGTAAGGTAACGAGACAAAACGTAACGTGAGCAACACAAACCTATTACGTTAGGTGAACTCTTCTCATATTTGCCTGGGTCAGCTACAATCGCATTCAAATGAATTCCCGAATTCACTTGTGCAGCAAGCACACTCAAACAAATACAACCGGCAGGCGAGGCAAGCAAGCAGCCAACCAACAACAGGCATGCCACATATGGCAGCACCTGACCACTGCTGGCAGGCAACACACCCAGCAGTCGAGTGTGTGAGTGTATGTGTTTAAGTGATAGGGGACGGGTGGGAGGGGCACTTGCAGCGAGCTTTAAGCTTGCTGCACACAGTGCGTATTATTAGGGAGCAAACCGGCCCCCACCCCTCAAAAGAAAAACCAAATAAATCCTTAAGCGAAATCTGTATGCCGCCTACCAATCTATCCATCTCACTCTGGCGTTTATAAATATCTTGTTGCTGCTGCTGCTGCTATTGCAGTTTTCCTTTCTGTTATTTTCTTTCCTTCCATTTTTGTGTTTGTTTTTTTTTTTGTTATTTTTATTTTTTTGTCGTGTGGCAAGGACTCTCGCCTAGTTGCACACACTTGCTTAGCGGCCGAGCAACCCTTTCTGCACTTCATTAGCCTCAGGTTATCAGTTTTTAATTTGCATTTTGCTCTTTTTTTTTATTTTGCTTCTGTTTGATTGTTGTTGATGTAGTTGCTGTTGCTGTTGCTGTTTGGTTGCTGTTTGGTTGCAATTGCGTGTTGCCAGCCAAACCAATGCCTCTTTTTTCTTCTTGCTTCTGTTTATTGTTATTATTTTTACACAGTGCGAAGCACTCTCTCCCTCTCCGTCTCTCTTTCTCTACCCCCCTCGCTCTCTATCTCTCTCTCCCTCTCTCTCTCTCTCTCTCTCCCACACACACACACTATCCATCTGCAGCTCTAGTTTCCTCTCACTTTTTCTGCTGCTGTCATCTCGTTTTGTGTTGCATCTTGCTGCTGCAGTTGCAGCTTCTCACATAACTAACGGCATTATCAGCATTTCATATAAAATTTTTTTTTTCTTGGTTTTTTTTTTGTTTTTTTGTGCTGCATTTGCTTGCTGCCTGCCTGCCTGCCTGCCTGTGCTCGGTTGCATGTTGCATATGCAGTCCTGGCGGCTGCGCTTGCCTCAAACCCGAAGCCAAAACTTCCAATATTCCTGGTTGCTGTTGTCGTCGTCGTCGTCGTAGTCGTCGTGTATTTTATTAAAGGTACAATCTCCCATAAATACGCATTGTCGCGCTGTTTCGCTCACCTCCACCTACCCCTATCCCCAAATCATCTGGCCTCGTCTCGTGTTCTGTTGCTATTTAGACCATATAACTCAGGCAGCTGGCGGCGCAGCAACGAGCAGCCGACCAAAAGCGAACCGTTCTTGCCACACCAGCAACCAACCAACCCAACCAAGCAACCCCCAAAAAGTTGCCAGCCGCCTTTTAACCTGGCTTATACCCCTTCTATATTGCACACACACACACATACATTTATATATATATATGTATATATATATATATATATATATATATATATTTCCAGGCATTGTGTGTGTGTGTTTGCAATATTGTATCGGATTGCGTTACCAGTTTTGCCACTTGAAGCCTTGTCGTCGGAGCCTCAGACTCAGTGTATCGTAACGAAAACCGAGCACGGCCTAGACCCTGGCTAGACCACCCTCTACACCCAACCCACCTACCCCCCCCCCCCACCCCACCCCTCCCCTCCTCTGACGCCTGCCCCCCCCCCCCTCCGTTCTGCTGTCACCGCCTTCAAATTTACTCCATACTTCGCCATTTAGCGATTGGACTTGCAGCAGACAAGTTTCAGACTTTGTCCAGTAACCTTAGCAACAACCATACTCTCTCAAACACTCTCTCTCTCTCTTTATCTCTCGCTCTCTCTCATTCTCTCTATCTCTCTTTTTTTCTTTCTCTCTTTCTCTCTCTGTCTCGGGAGACACTCGCCATCATCATTGTCCTCGTCCTTGTCCTCGTCGTCATCGTTGTTATCCTTATCATCATTAACTTTGGCTTTGGCAGTTTGTCGCGTCCGTCGTTCATATCGATAGTCTCACGGGCGTTCGGCTCTGTTCAGTTCAGTTGTGCGTGTAGTATGATACTTAGAAATCAACTGGTAAATATTACCTACCATCCACAATTTTCAATTCTTACTATTCATATCGGATGTGTGTTTGTGTGTGTGTGTGTGTGTGTGTGTGTGTGTGTGTGTGTGTGTGTATGTGTGTAGGAGATATCTTATCTATGTCAAGCAGCAGCAACAAGTGGGACATCTTCAAAAATTGTCTTGCGTTTTTTTTTAATCCTCTCTCTCCCGTTGCTCTCTCTCTCTCTCTCTCTCGTTTCTCTCTTCCTCTCTCTATCTCTCTCGTTTCTCTCTTCCTCTCTCTATCTCTCTCGTTTCTCTCTTCCTCTCTCCCTCCCTCTCTTTCCCTCCCTCCCTCTCTCTCCCTCGCTCTCTCTCTCTCTCTCTCTCCCCTCTCTCTCTCTCTCTCACCAAGCCGAGTTTAAAGCTTTCTTTAGTTATTTGACAGTTTAGCGGATGTAGAATCTGATCAGATGCATATTTTGTATGTCAAATACTTTTCTATACGATTTTTCATAATCGCTTACTGGAAACCAAACTAACTGTAATTATATAAAAAAAAAAAAAAAAATCTTGAAAACAATTTTCTATTTATTCCCTTTTTAATCGAATTCTAGTAAGTTTATTCGGCATACGAAAAAGAAAGTTGTTTAAAAATATGGATCGTAGTTGTTGATCAGAAATACACAATATATACAATATTTATATTTATTTCAGATGATAATCGAGTCGATGTCGATTAAGGACTATAAGAGCTAAAATCATCACATTTTGAATATAACAGTTCTCGTTTCTCGACTACTAATAGCAATAAGAGATAACATTTTCATTATGATCGCATCGGGTCTAGACTCCACGATTATTCTTACTTGTTTTCGCTACTTTCATATAGGGTATCTACCAGTCAAGCATTTGCATAAACTTCGCTTTCATACTTAAACATTTTTGAGGTTATCTTTTTGTTTTTTTTTTCCTTTTTTTTATCATTCTGTGTGTTAGCTAAGCTGACTTGACTTGACTGCAAAGAAGAAGAGAGGGAGAGAGAGAGAGAGAGAGAGAGAGAGAGAGCGAGTGAGTTAGGCAGAAGGAGGAAAAAGGGGGAAGATGTAGAGAAAGAGTTATGGGGAGACAGGCAAAGTTTCAGAACCAGTTTATTCGGTACATTTTTATTGACAAATGCACCTTCCTGTGTGTGTGCCTGTGTGTGTGTATGTGTGTGTGTCTTTTTGTGTGTGTTTTTCTTTGCGATTGATTCTAGAACTGGATTGTAATTGTGATCCAAATGCTGATGATTCACTTTAAACAGAATCCCGACCCAGACCAACATTAACATTTGCCTGTTAACACGCATGCACACACACAAACACACATACACACACACACACCAACACACACACATGAATACAGGGACAGTCAGAGGCCAGGTCCTTATTCTCAAACGAGAATTGAGTTGAGTTGAGCTAGTGGGCCTTCAGGCATTCAACCATTTCATCATGCAGTCACACACACACACACACACACACACACACAGACGCACACATACACTCTCTCTTTAGACCAATATATGTACTGCCAATTCACTCCTTTACACGACTCCCTCCCTGCCCCCCCCCCCCTCCCTTCCACCACTACCCCTCCCATGCCACTCTCTTTCACGCTGCGCATTACTTTGGTTGTGCTTTGCCAAGCTGCTTTTCCTTTTATTTTGCGTGGCTCATTCGCTGTGTTGAGTTTGTTGATTTTTTTTTCGTTTTCTATTACTGCTGCTGCTGCTGCTGCTGGTGCTGCTGCTGCTGGTGCTGCTGGTTCTGCTGGTGCTGCTGCTGTTAACGTTGACGTCGACGGCTTTGCTGTCGCTGCTACTGCTTGCTTGCTTGCTGGCTGGCTGGCTGGCTGGCAGTGCGCGCACACACATACACACCTCATGTATATACAACATTCCTCAGTACTTGAAGCGCCTCCGGAAGTGATGGTTTTCATCTGCCGCTCGTCGCATTTGCAACAGCTGCTTTAATAATAAGCCTCCAATATAACAACGAACCGACAGCCGACGCGACCCCCTTTTGCAGCTCTGTGTTGCTCTGCTCTGCTTTGTTCTTTGCGCAGGCTGACAGTCCGTCTGGCTGTCCGGCAGTCTGGCAGTCAGTCAGGCAATCGGGCAGGCAGTCATAAGTTATAATATTATCTATCTATCGCAGTTCGCCATCGTCGTCGTCGTCGTCGTTGTTGTTGTTACGCACGGGAATGCGCAGCAAAAGATACGCCAGCGACTTGAGTCGCATTGTCAGCGCCGGGAAATCGGTGAGCCAATCTCTAATTACATTTTCTAATAAGTTTTGCAAAAATTAAAAAAAAAAAAAAATTAAAAATAAATAAACCAAAATCGGCTATTACACAAATTTTCGTGGTGATAAGAAAAAAAAAAACAGCAAGAACAACAAGAAAGAACCAAAAGCAAGTCAAAAGAAAACTAACAGCAGCTGCAACAACAGCAACACTGACACATGCGCGAGAGCCAACGAGCGCTTTATATGTCGCTCTTGCTCTCTCTCTCTCTCTCTCTCTCTCTGGTTGTTTCTTGCTCTCTATCGTTTTTTTCTCGCTCTCCTCTGCTCTCTGGCGGTGTCGTTGTCTCGTTTGTCTCTCGTTGTTGGTCTCTCGCTATTGCTGAGCTTTTTTTTTTTTGGTCGTAACGGCGTTTATTTTTGCTATTGCTGCTTTAGCTGCTGTGCGCCTGTTACATTCTGTAGACTGCAGCGTCATTGCAGCGACGCTGGCCGCAATGTTATTAACGTCGCTGACCGACAAGCTCCCCAAGCACAATAACGCCACAAACTTTCAACATTAACAAAAAAAAAAAAATAAACATCGAGCAAGAACAACAACAACAGCAATATTATTATCATTGAAATGTAACAATATAAAAATTTCTTTAAAACGTGCGACACACCATGAGAAATCCACAACAGAAACATTAGCAAGCAATACTCGCACACACACACACACCCTCAGTTTAATGATTCGCAGAGCGCATAAAAAAGGGCAAGCGCGACGATTCCTGTTGTTGTCGCTGTTGCTGCTGTGGCTACGGCTGCGGTTGTTTATTGTTTAACAGGCCGCTTGGGGGCGCTAAATTGTAATGCGAAGCTTAGTTTCAATATTTGTACAGTAAAGATTGCCTAAGTGTGTTAACCTAACCACATGACTTAAACATATTAAATGACCGCATGGTAAATATACAGTTATTCATACACACCATACGAATAGTACAATGAAAATTAAATTCAATTTAAATAAAGTTTGTCAAATTCGAGCGATTACTTTTATATCAAAAGCACACAAGCTCTATGCTATTTTGCTATATTTCTTTATGGTATTAAATATTGTTGTTGTTTCGTTCTAGACATTTACAATTACAGTATTCAAATTTTACATATAGATTTAATATGATCACTGTGAGAGTGGCAATTTACAATTAGGATAGAATGATAACATCCAATCTAACATCATTCACATAACGTGAATACATATTTACAGACATACATACATACTTAAGTTGTTGTCATCGTAAAACGAGTACTCTTCCATAAGTTAATTTTTCCAATTGGCAAATTGGTTCACCTTAAGTTTTAAATGTGTCGCAATATGCCCGTTATATTGAGTACATTTGTATGTATACAAAAAAAAAAAATAGTTACACATACATACATGCACATGTGTGTGTGTTCGCCATTCGTAATCTGCTTTGCCTATTGCTGGTTCTCGGTACTCGATTGTGTATGGACAGAGGGTGTGGGGGAGTTTGGTATTCGGGTTTCGGTCGCTCTGACAACGATGATGGTAATTCGCATTTGTGTCGACAGTTTGCCTGCTCGCCTTTTCTCAACACCTAGCATTTGGCATACGCGCTATACAACAAAATTGTGCTCATAAACAGTGTGTAGGTAAATATTGTGTGCCCTGCTTGCTTGTTTCATGTGTTTTGTTTCGTTTACACGGTGTTCGTGCTCGTGTTGGTGGATAATGCGAATGGGGTTTCCATTAAAGAGCAGTTCCAACTTGTCAAGTATTTCAATTTAAAATGGTACAAATAAATATATATATATGTAAATGTTAAGAGCAGCTGTTAAACAGCAAGCACAAATTATATCGATATAACGAGAACCACTTGCTAAGCTGACCGAAATATAAAAACGTCTCTCCAAGCATGCATTTCTAAAGAGCAAGAGAGAGAGAGAGAGAGAGCGCAACAGGGAGAGCGAATGAGAGCGTAAGCAAAATAGAAGAGCGCGTGGAATTGAGCCATAAAATTTTAGGGCTGTCGAGTTTCAAACTAAAAGTTAAACTAAATTAATCTGAATGTAGATAAATTCAAAATTTACAATACGTATCTCCGCGTTGCGTGCATTAAGAATAATTTTTAGATTTTTATATGTACCTATTTAAATAACTACGTAGTCAGTGAAACACTTATGGTTAGTGCTTAATATGACAACGGCATTTGAAAACTTTGACAACCCTGTTTGCTTGCGGCGCTCACAAACTTCGCTGCATTGCAATAGAAAAAATTTGTACTGTGGTTGGGCCGGCCGGTTGTCTGTTGACGTCGCAGCGCTGCCTGCTGCGCTGCCTGGTTGCCTGTTAAATTGGCGGTTACACGCGCGCGTCAGGTAACGCCAACCGCCAGATTTTACTCTACGTTGCGGTGCTGGTAGTGGTGCTGTGTCTCTGTTGTCTGTTCCCTGGCTGCGTGGGTTCAGGTTCGGGATCGGATTCAGTCCGACAAATGGTTGGTTGGTTTTCTCTTTGGTTTGGTTGCGTTTGAGGTTGGCTTTGGCTTCTTGCCTGCCTGCCTGCCTGCTTAACAGCTCAAAGTTTATCGATTTTTTCTGTTGTGTGTGTGTCATCGTGCTCTATGCCGCTCACGCTCCCTCTCACGCTCTGTGTCTCAGTGTCGTGCCGGGCGACGATTGCAATTGGCAATCGTCGCTGTACTGTTGCTCGCTGTGCGCCTGTTATTTCCCTCGAATATCGAATCTCGGATTCGATGAGATTTTACTACTGCTGGACTTGTTTTTTTCTTTCTTTAATTTTTTTCGCCCGACTGACAGCCATTTCAATCTTTATGGCTGGGTTTTGGTTTTTTTTTGTTCTTTTTTCTGTGTACATTTCAAATTATTTATTGTACATACATACATTGTATTGCTAGTTGCTTTCTTTAACGCGCGCAAGCTGCCTGTCTGCCTGCCCCCGCCCTGTTGTCACGGTCTCTCGCCGGAGACTCGTTGGCATTGTTTTCGTCTCGTTAACTCGCCCGTAGCAGCACACTTACCTTCACCACATTAACTCACCACGACGACGACGATGACTACATACATACATACATACATAAATACATACATACATACATACACATGCTAATGTGTCATTGTATGCGGGAGGTGGGTGTGTGGGGGTGAGTTGGCTGGGTGGGCGAGAACTGTGTTCAGCTTTGATTTCATCATTTACCACATTTAATTCCATTTAAATGAAAATTAACTGAAGCCGATTACTATCGCCTGGGGCCACCCCAGACTCAGTCCAGACACCAAGACCAAATCGTTGGAGCTCCGACGCTGGGCGTGCAAACGACACGCCATGTAGCCAGTCAGCCAGCAACTAAAATGATAACACGACAAACGGCAACGAACCCCAACAGCAGCAGCAGAGGCAGTCAACATTATTTCACCAACAACAACATCAACCGCCACTCAACAACAGTCAAGTGCTTTGCTTGCCCAGCCAAAGTAGCGTGTGAAATATTTCGTACACACACACACAAACAAAGCAAAAAAAATAAAATAAATAAAAAAAAATACCGAAACCCGAAGAAAAAAAATCGACAACAACGACCGACAAAATTGCAAAGCTCTCAAATCAGTGTCGGTGGCTGGCGGTAGAGGCGGCGTCGCATCGTATCGTCGTTGAATGAATGCTCAAAGAGCAATACACCAAAAACAACAACAGCAAGCACAACGGGAGACAGCACAAATCCGAAACCAGAACACATGATTAGCCTAGTAAAATGAAACGAGCGACGACGCGACGCTGCAGCGCAATGCGGGAGAGCACTTTTCAGTCTGCGAACGAAGCTTCTTTTTTTTGTGCTCTCACAGTTTTAGTGCGATGTGTGCTACACAGTGGGACAAAGCTGTACGATTTTTAGTCAAATTTTAATTGTGTTTATACTCAAAAGATAGATATCTAAATATTCGAATATGCTGTACATATTAAACATTTTCAAAATAGGTTCCATTGAAATTGTGCAAAAATATGTTATCTTTTTATTTTATATACACACTTTCCATACTTTTCCCCACAAGATCTTGTGTTAATTTTAAACATAGTTTCGAGCATTATTCATAAATATTTCGACTATTCATTACATCATTTCTGAATAACAAATAGAATTTACAATTTAATTAAGTGGCACAATAAATTACCTAAAACTTAATGTTCAAAATATTGTGTTTTTGACTAGTGTGCATAGACCCCCCCCCCCCCCCCCCCTCCCAGCTATGTGTGCGTAATTGAAAACCGGTTGCACTGTTTACCGCGATATAGAGAGAGCTAGAGCATGCAAGTGAGCGAGCGACCGATAAGAAGGTCGGCATCGTCGTTCAGCCGAACAAGTGTTCGTGTTGCTCTCTCTGACTCGTGTCGGCAATGCGATGTCGCCGACGTCAGCCATAACCGGAAGGTCGCCTTTACCACAACATTTATTATGGAAAAATCGCGTAATCACTGTCGTATCACATTTTTTGCAGCCGTCGTCGTCGTTGTCGTTGCTGCTTTCGTCTGCCTGTCTCTCTCTCTCTCTCTCTCTATGTGTGTGTGTGTTTCTGCGTGTGTGTATGCGAGAGTGTGTTGCTTTTATTTTTAGCATCAGACTCCGCTTGCCAACTTCAAACTTGTTGCAAGTCGTTAGTTGCGTGTCTGATGTACGGAATGGAACTTAACATTTATATTAAAGCTCTTCGCGTTCTTTTTTATTTATTATGTTTTTTGCTGGATTCTCATCGAGTGCGAGTTGTTGATACGTGACCTTTGTCGAAATATCGAAATATGTATGTACATACATACATACATACATACATACATATGCAACTACATACTTCCAGGCTGAAATATCAAGCCATCTGCAGCTAGTCCAGGACATCCACTACTCTCAGATACATATGTATTCCAATGCATACTATTTGTAGGTTCAACTTTTGTAGCAACACTTTGGGGTTGCCTCCCAGAAGTCTACCACACACATACGGAAGCATTTATATAAATGTGTTTGTGTGTGTTTGATTTTTTCTGCAGCTTTACTAATTCTGTTGTACGCTACCCAGTCAAAACATTCGATAACTTACCAATCGATAAATATCGAAAGAATTGATTATATAATTTTATATGTTTATATATAATTAATTTAATTTCACTGCATTAAGCCTAATAGTTATTTTTCGAAGGGCAAAAAGAAGTATTTTCTCGAAGAACAGGATATCTCTACGACAAGCACTCGTCGTTTGTTTGCGTGGTTTTTTCGTTTTGTATGCAGCATGGAGCATGGAAACGGCACCTTGCACCTCGTTGGGTGCTGTCCATTTTCTTATTGCCTTTCGCACTGGAATGTGCTCTACACGGATGCTGTTGCAGGCCAGTTGCATGTTGCATTGCACACACTCGCACACATACACACACACACACACATACAGCTACTGTGATACATCGAAGCTCTGTCAAAGGCCATGGACCAAATCCGGCGACTGGTTCCTGTTTGTTGTTGATGATTTGCAAAGTGGATTTGGTGTAGTTGACGATTGTTCGACTTGCAGTTGTAGCTGCGGCTGTTGTTATTCTTGCCTCATGTTGCGAAACTGGTTACTGAGTCTGTGTCTGCAACTTTGCTATAGAGTTGTTTACCGTCTTTTTCCATCTATATATCTATCTCTCTCTACCACTATCTCCCCCCTGTTTCACTCTTTCTCTGTCTGTGTGCTCATCCTTTTAAATTCTTTTTATTTTTTTTATCTTTTCGCCATAAACGGCCCGGTCGCAGCACTCGCGCATTCCACCTTCTTGCTGCACCTACCCCCGCTCCACCCCTTAATAACAACTATAGATATATATACATATAGACACATAGATACACAGGTAGATAGGGAGATACGTGTGTGTATGTGTATGTGTATGTGAATCTATAACAATGTAGTTCTTGCACTCATCTTTTCGAGTTACGGTTCACGCTCGTTAGCTTAACAATTAGCGCGACTTTCTTCCCAAGGTGACCTGACCTGACCACCCACTCAGTTAGTTAATTAATTAGTCGTGGAAACGTTATAGCTCTTGGAGTTCTAAGCAAACCTTTGTCGCCGAACAGCCGTGTTGAACGAATATCCTCCGTTGGGCCAATGCACTCTTAGTTTATTTACCTAATTACAGGTCAATTATTTTCACAGTTCACATTAATAAAAAAAAAGCAATTAAGAAATACAAAATAATATAAAAATTGAAATAAATATGAATCCGATTGCCAAAGTCATGCAAGGCATTCAACTAATATACCATCTCTTTCTTCACAATAGGAGTACAATCCTGAAAAAAGAAACAGCATGCGAATATTTCCCAATTTAAATACTCGATTTCGAATAGACAACTTTCTAGTTTTTTTTGCTTATTAAAATGTATGTTTGTGAATTCGTAGAACCTATTCTAAGTTACTAAGAATATAAAACCACCATAAATACCACATTATTAAATTTAAGTTCACATTGTATTTTAGTTTTGGGCGACAACTGTCCGTTAATTAAGTAAACAGACTAAGATTGTTGTTCGTCTGTTGTTGGCTTCTGGGTTTGCATTGTTGATTGATTTACTTGATTTGATTCTGTCGATATCTGATTCACTGCCTTCACTGTTTTCAATATATATATATATATATATAATATATATATATATATAGTTTGTTTAGGTATTATAGCATGTAAGTATATGCTCCGGGTTGGAATGCCAATCAAAACTAAGGTACACATTATAATTAGGGAGCCCAGCGGCGCCATGAATAATGATATATGAGAGGGATAGATGGCCATAGGGGTGGGGGTGGGGGTGTGGGAATCTTATTTGTATATAGATAGATTGGTTAGCAGATAGGCTGATGGTGGTAGTGTGTGTGGGGTTGGAGTGTTGCTGTTGTTGTGGCTGTGGCTGTTGTTGTTGCTATTGCTGTTGGTGCAGTGTTGTGGAATGGACTGCCATCGTCATCGTCATCGTCGTCGTCTATTAGCTTCAAATGCAATGGCCCAATGGATTTGCAAAAGCAACAACAACAACAGCAGCATCTGCAGCAACATCTTCGTCGTTGTCGTTGTTGTTGTTGTTGTTGTTGTTGTTGTATGTTCCACGTTGTACGTTATACGTTGTACATGCGTATGGGTTATTATGCGCGGCGCACACGATTCGACAGCGCTGCCCCCGAACAATAACCGACTGGCTTGGATGCAGTAGCGAACTTGCGACGTCAACGACAACGACAACGTCGACATCAGCATCGACGCAACGCAACAGAAAGCAACCATCGACCACTTCATCATCATCGACAAGCTGGCATTGTTGCTGTCGCGTCGCGTCTCGTTGGTTGGCTAAAACAAAACGCACAGATAGCAGCAGCAACAACAGCAACAGCAACAGCAGAGACAGTAACAGCAACATAAGCAGCAGCAGCAGCACAAAGAATGACTTCTGCTTGAACAGCAACAGCAACAGCAACAGTAACAGCAACAGCAACAACCATAACATAACTAACAACAACTGCCAATAAGAATGCATTTTACAATCGGGTACAGCATCAATATTTGTTATGAGCATCGACGAACTTAATACGATTTTAGTTTGAACTACTTTCTTCTCAAATTAACTACTCAATAGCTATGAAAAGAAAGTGTTTTCCATGGAAATGGAATAATATTGCTGGATTAGCTTAACTGATTGAAAGTAGTACTCGAAATTTAATTATATCATTTTTAAACCCAGATATATATTAAACATATTTTCGAAAATATACTTGACCTTCTGCAATTGAGAAAGGCGGACAGAGACGGGGATGGAGAGAGATAGAGAGAGACAGAGAGAAAGAGAGACATAGAGAGAGAGATCCGCTCTCTGTTTAATTGTTTAATTTTTTATTTAAGAGCATAATTAATAATAAAGCACTTAACTAAAGCTTACGCTTAACTTAAGTGTTCTTGGCAATTTGTGTGCCTAAATTAAGTAAACGTTTTTTTTTTTCGTTTTTTTTTATCAAGTTTTCCATAGACTTGGCTAATACGTATTTGTGTTTGGTAGTTGACATGTTTTGAACACTTAACTAAAATTGTTTCGACTAACCGCCAAATTGAATGTGTGTTGCAAGGAAATATTTTGGTGCACATTCAATTAGCTGCATCGCAATTGTTACCACCTGCGCAAGGTTTGTGTGTGTGTCTGTGTGGTGGATGGTGTGTAGATGCAGCCTTTTGTCATTGCCTGCCATATCCCAGTCCATGTACTGAACTGCTTGCCACATTGCAATATTGCGACGTTGCGACGTTGCGACATTGAGCAGTGAATGGTGAATTACTTGTTTCTCTGGCTAACGTATCGCGTATGTAATTGGTTAGGTTCGGGGGTTAGGGTTAGGACTGTAGGGCTCTAAGGCTGTAGTGGTATGTGGTGGTGGGTGGTTGTGTGGTGGAGTAGTGAGGTGGGTTATTCTAGGCTGGGCTGTTGCTGGCTGGCTGGCTGGCTGGCTGGTTGGCTTGGACCTACAACGTAAAATAAAAATCTGCGCATCGACGTCTACGCATTTGGAAGTTTTCAGCTAAGTTAGCAAAAGCGCTGTCGACGCTGACGCAAGCAGCAGCTGCGTGCACTCGTGTGTGTGAATGTGTGTGTGCGCTTGTGTTTGTTGCTTGTGTGTGTGTGTGTGCGCGTGTTTAAATTGAAAATGCGGCTAGGCGAAAGAGATGCTTTGCCCTGCCCTACCATACCCTGGCCTGCCCTGCCATACCGTGCCCTGCTCTGCTTTGCTCTGCTCTGCTCTGCTCTACTCTACTCTACTCTGGCCTTCTTTGCCCTTCTCTGCTCTGCTGTGCTCTGCTCTCTGCCTAACCCATCCATTTTACCCCTCGCACACCTCCTACACACTGGCGTACTTTGCATCATCCCCGCTGCTGCAACAGCATCAAACAGGCAGTCGTTGGCCACGCAGCTCGTAGCTACGCAGCTTGTAGCCCCGGTGTTGCTTTGTACCCTGCCCACGCCCAGTCCAGTTGATGTTGTTGTTGTTGGTGTTGTTGTTAGTGTTGTTGTTGTTGTTGTTGGTGTTTCTGTTGGTGTTTTGCCGTTTTCTTCTGCTGCTGCCCGCTACGTCTGCTGGCATCTGTGCGCGTCGACGTCGTCGTTGTCGTTGTCGTTGTCGTTGTGGCTGCGTCTGCGTTGCGTTTGCTGAATGCAAAACGACGTCAGGCAGCCGCAGCAGCAGCAACAGCAGCAGCAGCAGCAGCAGCAGCAACAGCAGCAGCAGCAGCAGCTGGGCCAGAGGCAGCAACAGCAACAGCATCATTCAGTTTCAGTCGCAATTCAAACGCCATCAAAATCAAAACGGTAACGAAAAAACAATTTTTTTTAAATTTTCTGTTCGTTGCCACAGTGTGCAAATGTATGTGTGAGTGTATATATATGTTTGCAACTGTGTGTGTGTGTGTGTGTGTGAGTTCGTGTTCGCGTTTTTGTTGTGCACTGCATTTTGTTTAAACAATTTTTGATAAAGCTCAAATAGCATAAAGTGAGTGTGCCGCGAGTAATTGAGAGCAACAACAACGACAACGACGACACCGATGATGATGATGATGATGATAATAATAATTATAATGATGATGATGATGATGATGACGACGACGACGTGTGAGAGAAGCAAATGATGAGCTGCTTTGCTCTGAGGTGTGGAAAGCAGCTAAGCGCTCTATAGAGAGAGAGGAGACAAAATGACAGAGAGAGAGAGAGAGAGAGAGAGAGAAAGAGAGAGCGAGAGAGAGAGACAGAGACAGCGAGAGAGAGAGATAGAGCAAGAGAGCGAAAGAGAGCGAAAGAGAGCGCAAACGAAAACTGAACAAAACAAAGCGAAAAAGCAAAGTGCAAAAAAAATAAAATATATATATATATATATATATTGCCACACAGTGACGTTGCTGCTGGTTGCTGCTGCTGCGGCAAAGGAACATAAAGTGTAGAGATGGAGTGTTTGGGGAGTACCAACGTGTCTGTGTCTGTGTGTTTGATGTCGGTTAGCGAGTGATGGGGTAATGGTTGGAGGGGTGGTGTGGTGGGTTGGGGGGGTTGGGGCGGTAAGGGGGGGGGGGAGAAACGTATGAAACACACCATCTTTAACTGGAAAGAAAATTTGTGCAAAACAACTGTGCAAAATGGATGCGCAAAAATGTGGGCCAAATTTTTGTATGGTGTTTTTGAACCACAATTGCAAAAACGACTGCTGCTGTTGCTGTTGTTTTTGTTGTTGCGGTTGCTGCTATTCAGTGTTGCAAAATTTCACTTTTTATCGACAAATTTGGTTGTTGTTTCAGCGTCAGCGGTGTATTTTAATATTTGTTAGCCTTTTCCCGCTTTTTGTGTGCAAAAAAAACACAAAAAATGAAAATGTTTGCAGAGAAACCTTTTTTGCGCTAGTATTGAGCCTGAATTAATGCAATATTGGAAAATAAAATCGGCTTAGTCATATATATATACATATTATATATATATATATTTATATATATTAAGCTCGGCTTAAAGATATATCCATCAATAGGTAGCTGATAAATGTTATCAAGCATAGAAATCTCGTTGATTGTTTATGTTTTTATGGGATCATCAATATCATGCACAGATAATGTAAACACATTAGCGAATTGGAAAATTAAGTGCATGAATTTTCAGTTAAATTAACTAGGTGATTATCAAATCAAACCGGCTATATATTTAGCTTAAAAGTACTGATTATCTAGCGTGACACCCAACTCTACAGTGAACAACTCTAAATATTGTTAATTTTGTCAATTCAAGGAGCTTGAATACAAGATTTATCTCAAACAAGGCTCCAGCTTATTAAATAGAATAAGCTCATACAATTGAAATCCAGGCCTAACAAATTGCATTTGAGCTCGGTTGGTTATATATCCCAATCAGAATGGAGTACATAGATATGTTTGTGTATGTTTGAAATGTATGTCTATTTATGGAGTAATACGTATAGTGTCGCCATTTGACAAACGTATAGAAAAATGTGTCATACGAAAATGCCACCATGTATTTTTACAAGCTTTGGTTTTGCTCTTTTTTTTTTTTTGTGTGTCTTTTTATTATTTTTATTTACTTTTTTGTTTGCTTGGGTGTACATACATACATATAAATAAATATATATTTTTCGTTATTTTCTTACGCTTTTTTATGTTTTTTTATGTTTTTTTTTTGTTGTATGTGTAAATATGTACATATGCACATATAAATACATTATGTACACGCTGACGCGATTTCGCATTCGCCACATAAAAAAATGTAGAAAAAAAAAAAATACCCAAAAAGTATCTGCAAACTTGTGTGTATATGTATATATATATATATATATATGTGTGTGTGTGTGTGTATGTGTGTGTGTATCTGTTGAGTAGCGTCGACGTTTTTGTACAACAAATCACGTATTCGTTTGTTTCTTGCATAAACCGCAGCAAAGATAACGGTTTCGACCGTTGTTTTTGTAAATAGGCGAGAATTGCGAGTTATCGCCATACAGTGACAGGGGCAGAGGCATAGGCATAGGCATAGGCAGTGGCAGTGTCAGCGGCAGCATCTATGTGTGTCTATTTGTTGTATGTATATATATGCCTCTCAACGTATATACCTAGCTTTATCTATATCTGTATCTGTATTTGTATCTGCTGTATCTGGCTATGTATCTTTATAATACATACACACATAAATTGATGAGTGAGCTGTTGTTCTATTGCAAATGGGCTCAAATAGCTCTGGTGGCAACACACACAGTGCATTGGCATTGTCAACCAACGTTTGTCTGTCTACCAACCAACTCGTTAAATTGCTGCTGCTGCTGCTATTGCTGCTATTGCTGCTACTGCTGGAAGCTATCATGAGTCTAACTACAGTAGTGTCTGCCCAAGCAAGCCTCTGACAATGTTTAATTATTAAAAAAAAAAAAATCATAAAGATAAGTCACATATAGCTGAATTTAGCTTGGGTCTTTCTGAGAGCGCACTTAAAGCTCACTTGAGTGAAAGCTTTTTTTCGAAAGCACCTAAAAACTTGAAGCTTGAAATCATATATATATATATATATATATATATATATACATATCAATATCATCTCAATTGAAATTAAACACATCTTGAGTTGAATATTATTATGAATTGAAAGTCGTTTTCATTTAGTTGAGTGTGGTTGGTGCACATCAAGTGGACCTCACTGTACCCATATTAATCTATCTGCTCATTTACCTATCCAAATGCATAAAAACATACACATATACACACACATACATACATATATAGACATCTACCTACGTAGATGGCAAAAGATGGGCATCAGAATCAGCGTCAGCATCAGCATCACCATCAGCCATCGGCGTCAGATTCAGCGTCAGCGTCACTGCAGATATTTTTCTTTCTTATTAGATTTAATACAAGACTTTACAGATACACACAAACACACAAGCAGAGAGATACATGGGTGGGCTGTTGTGGCTGTTGGTAACAAGGGAGGCGTAGAGTAGCTTAGAAGGGAGGAGCATGGAGTGGTAGAGGGGGGTGGGGGGGTTTGGGGTTGGGGCAACAGCAACAAGAAGCTGTCGCTGTTGCTGTTGCTGTTGCTTTTGCTGCCTGTCGCACATTTGCACTCACGTCGAGTCACAAAATGAGCGAGCATTTTTCAAAGAGCCGTTGTCAAGACACAACTAAGCTAGAGGGGTATTCTAGGGGCGTGTGTGTGGGGAGAGGGGGGGGGGTGTGTGTGAGTAGAGGAGAGTGTGAAGGGGGGCACAGTTTGTGGGCTAACTGTGTAACCTCTCAGAAACCCAAATACCCCCCCCCGAAACCAATAATGTGGCCGTCTTTTGGTCCAGTGATTCAGGCAATTCAGGCACTCGGTTTAATCGACCAGTCCCCAGTTCGACCCAACAACGTTTGTCGCTTTCGTTTCCCTACAGACAACCTCCTCTCGTTCTCACACAAATAATGTGAGAGGGAGACACAGAGCGAGAGAGAGAGAGAGAGAGCAACAAAATGAAAAAGAAAAGAAGAGAGAGCGAGAGAGAGAGAAACAGAGAGCGAGTGAGTGAGTGAGCGACAAGCAGTGCACATTTAAAAGGAGTCAAATCAAATCAGCGAGTGCGACTCGAAAGATAACAAGTTTACCATTAAGTCAACGCGACACTGCAAACTGTATCATCGCCATCGTTACACATACAACAATGCATGGCTGGTTGTGTTATCGATCACTCTCTCATTTCGATAGTTAATCGTTGGATTAACAGCGATTCCATTGATCGCCGGCGCGCTTAGTGTTTATTTTTTTTATTTATTTATTTTTTTTTTATATATTTCGATCAGTTTTATATGTTGTTTATTGATTGCTAATAATTTCAATGGGTTCGTTTATTATAAATAATACAAATTGTAGCATTTTTCAAGATACATCCAATATACGGCCTGGCATATATTACAGGGCTGTACTTGCTGCGAGCCGTGTCTCACTGAAGTCTATTAACTTTGTTTAGCTATTTCTTGTCAGTCCGTATATGAAATGAAGAAGCAAATAGTCTTAGTCTATGTGTCGCATACTTTTCTTCTTCTTCTTCGTCTTCGTCTTCTTCTTCTTCTTCTTCCTCCTCCTCTTCTGTTTTTTTCTTCTTTTTTTTTTTTTTTTTTTTTTGCTGTCGATGCTTACGTCGCCATCGACCATTCCTCTTCTTCCTTTCCTGCTTCTGCTGTTGCTGTTGCTGCTGCTTCTTCTTCTTCTTCCACGGTGGCAAATATGACTTCAACCGGTTAAAAAAAAAAAAAAAATAAAAAAATAAATGAAAAAAAAAAAATGAAAAAGAAAAAAAAGAGAAGCATTTACTTTGGCTTGGTCTGGTCGGCCTGACCGCCCGACCTCCCGCCCGACCAACTGTTCGACCGCCTGCCTGCCTGCCTGCCACTGACTCTCTTTTTGTGTGTATATATGTATGTATGTAGGTAGGTATGTATCTATGTCTGTTTAGATACAGATACATTATGTAAAAATGGCGAGCATGCCAAGTGCTCTTGTTGTTGCTGTTGCTGTTGCCGTTGTTGTTGCTGTTGCTGTTGTGACTACAGATACGGCAACGCTGACGACAACGGTTCAACGTATATACATGCAATCACATATACATACATATATTTGTATATGTATGTATGTATATATAAGGCTTTTGGGGGTCTTCTGTGTGCCTAGCTACAAATTGTTGTTGTTGTTTTGCTCTTCATGACTACACCTTAACAATTCATTATACATACTTATCAACAATATAAATATAAATATATATATATGTACTTGTACAATATATATATTTTTTTTTATATTATCTCGGGTGCATTTTTACTCGCTCATCTCATGGCTCGACAAGGGAAGTGCCCCAAAAAAAAAAAATAAATAAATAAATAAAAAACAAGTAAGAAAAATATCAAATAGATTTGCCCTAGTTGAATTTGCTCGACTCGCTGGTACCCTGTTACAATTCCATCTGAAGTATTTGTTAACTCATCAGCAGTTCTGCGAATAACTTCGCTTAAGACATGATTTTTAACACAAATGTTTATTAAAATGACATCTTTTATTTTTGGGAATTTTATATTAGTTTCCACCAAAAGATACAGAATGGATTCATATACACATATGTATATATTTAGAGTCAACGCATCTCTTCTTTCTCTTCGCAAATCTCTTTATTGAATAAGTATAACTTTTTGCTGTTAATTCGTTAGTTTAGTTATTCACTTATTATTCATAGACACATCAACTAAAAATACTATATATATTTCATATATGTGTGTGTGTATTATATAGGTTTATAGTTCGCACTTTTGCCGACACATATAATATAAATTACTGATAATTCGAAGTCAAATTGGCTCTTTACAATGCTTAATGCCAGGCATTTACTTATACAAGCTAGAAAAAAGTGTACAGTTAGATAATACTAGGCTGCCATATATACATATAATATATATATATATATATATTTTTTTTTTTTGCAAGTTTTACGTTGAGATTTTTTTTAATATTTGCATTACTTAAATAAATACAAATATAAAACCATATAAATGGTTATTTAAAATCATGAATTTCTGACCTCTTAGATGGTGTTTTTTTTATTAATTTTTTGATTGAGTCATTGGTTTACACTGTGAACTTTACAGAAATTATCATGATCAGTGAATCAGCGATTATACAGTTGTTTATTTCAGTTTTCCATTGTTGTGAAATTGTAAACAATTTAATTAATTTCATAATATTTATTCTATTACATCTTGTTTGTTAGATGCTGATATATAGTGAGAATCAACTCAAACAGTTCTCTTTATCTCTCTAAAGAAGAAGCCAAACATTGTAAAAGTTTAGCATTAGACAAAATTTTGGTTTGTGGACATTTTTGCTCGCTGTTGTTGGCTTATTATTTTTAATGTTGCACATATTAAATGTTTGTTTATTATTTACAGTTAGTTGTAAAGTGACATCAAATTTGCTGCCACGCCCAGCTGAGTATAAATCACTAGTTGCAGTTGAGTTCCGCTTTCGTAATGACAATAAGATTAGTTATACAATTTTTGTTATTGCGCTGTTACTGTTCTATACTGTATCTGTGTGTGTGTGTGTGTGTGTATGTGTGTGCGTGCGTGCGTATGTATGTGTATATTCAACAGTCATATCTAGACAATGGCAATGTAATTGCCTATGTACTTATTATAGCAGCAAAATTCAGAAGCAAACACACAAAAATCAAATGCAACTGCAAAAGCAAAAACAAAGTCAAAGGCAAAGGCAAAGGCAAAGTCAAAGACAAATGCAAAGGCAACAACAGGGATCAGAACGCCAACATTAAACATACACCGGTAGCAGCGACAACAACAACAACGATTGTCTTTGCGCCCTATGTCCTTTCAATCTCCTCTCACTCTCTCGCACACACACACTCAGACACACACACTCTCTCACTCGCTTCCACGCTGTGTGCGTGTATGCAAGCATGGTTGCTGTTGATGGCGTCGCAGCCAGCAGCAGCTGCTGCCTCTGCCACTGCGCTGCTCTTGTCGACGTCGTCGTCGCATCGTCATCGACATTTGCCAGGCGACATTTGTAGTCGGTTGCTCTCAGTCAAAATAACTAACACAATAACAACAACGCGCGATTTTTGTTTGCGGCAATTTAATTTCTATATACGTATTTTTAATATATACGTACATGCAATAAATATGTATATATTATATATATATATGTATTTATGTATGTGCATGGATTCTCTTTGTTTTCCTCATTGTCAATAACAATATATTTACAGTGTTGCCAATCAACTTTTTTTTTGGGTTTTTTTTTTGTGTGTGTGTTTTTGCTCACAGAAGAAGTGTCAATAAGTTGAATATCAAAAGCATTTTAAGGGCGCTCACATTCCAATTGGACTTACAGTACATATACATACACATATGCTAGGTATATATGTAGGTACGTGTGTACTTATGGCTGCGATAGTACTACAAAATATAACTGAGCCCATCAGCTGCAGCTGCTCAACGTCGCAGCCGTTGTCAGCGTCGCTGTCGCCGTCACTGCCGCCGTTGTCGTTGTCGTTGTCGTTGCCGTTGCCGTCGTCGCGGTTTGGTCGTTGATACAATTTTCTTACCTTGAGCCCATTTCAAGTCTAAGCAAACCAAGCTTGAGAGCACAACATCGTTCTGTACTCACACTGTACACTTACAAAATAAAAAAGAAGAAAATTCACGAAAGTAACCAAAAAAAAAAAAAAACAACAACAACATCTTAATAAAAGTGCGTGCAAAACAAAAATTGCGAAAAAAAGTTCAACACCAACCATTTACAACAGAGATCACGCGAGAGCGAGCGAGCGAAACGGTGTGTGTGTGTAATAAAGCGAAAAACAAAAACAAAGAGAGAGCGAGAGAGAAGTGTAGTATTTATTGTTTATCCGAAAGTGCGACCGTGTGCTTCATTATATTCTAAACAAGAGTATTAAAGAAATAGAGAAGAAGCGACAAAAAAAAAAGAAATACGCAATTTAAATAATTTCGGGGTTTTTTTTTTCTTGTGCTGTGCCGTTTTACGATTTGTGTGTATATTTTAGATTAAATTGTGTTGAATTTTTGTGAAAGAAAAGAAAGTTCTCCCGTCTTGCGTTCTCTAATACATACGCATGTACGCATACACAAATACAGACACCTTTGAATGTATGTGTAATATACATGTGCAATGCAAAATTGGCAATTGCAAGCGCAAAGCTATCAACAACATTACCAGCATCAGCAACCACTTCATCATCAGCAGCAGCAAAACCAACATCACCAGCAACAAGCATTCGCAATTGTCGCGCAACAGCAACACCAGCAGCAGCAACAACAACAACAACAGCAGCAGCAGCAACAACAGCAACAACAACAACAGCAGCAGCAACACCAACAACAGCAACTGCAACAACAACTACAGCAGCAGCAGCAGCAACATCAACCGTTGCAATTGCAGCAGCAGCAATATTTAAACAGCAATAGCAACAGTTGCAACAACTGCAGCAACTATAGCATCTACAACAATAACAACAACAATTGCTACATCTACAACAACAACAACAACAGCAATCATCTACAATATCATCTCAACAACAACAGCAACAACAACAATCTTGATGATGACATTTATTATTTGTTTTACAAAGATTTTTATGTAAGTTTTCCAAAATATACAAAAAAAAAAAAATCACAACCTTTAATCATCATCTTTAGATCACTTAACACTAAAAGCATATGAACCACTGAAGAACCTAATGAAAACTAACTAACTAATATTCAGAGTGGATCAGATGTTTTTATTTATTACTAGATCAATTCAAAGAAATATTTCACAGATTATATACTTTGGGAAGGGTGTTTTAAAAACCCATAGATTCTCCTTATCATTCAAGCGAGAACTTTAATATGGGCAAGAGCGAGAAAAAGAAGAAGAAGAGACAATAACAACACCAACAGCATGGTCAGAAATAGAGCAGCTGCTTCGGTTTTTTTTTAATGTGATTTCGTTGCTGTGGTAAAATTCCACACACACACACACAAACAAAAGGAAAAAAAAAACACATACACCCTATAACACTGGCTAATGGGACCAATGAACTTTACCAATATGCAATTGATAAAATCAAGCAAAGATAAGTTTTAATTAACGAATATTTTTGTATTTATCAATTTGGTCGAAAGCCCAAAAAGATTTAATAACAAGCTGCAGCCATCGATTTCAGCTTGTTTGCTATTAAAAAATATTTGCAGTTGAATTTTATTAAAATCAGATTGGTTTACTATTTGTGTATGTGTATGTCTGGCCAATGGGACTAATATATAATATTGCTTAATCGATTCGTTATCACAAAAATATTCACAGTTGCGTTCTGGCATTCATTCAACTCATTTCTCGATTGACCCACCAAATATTTCGTTATCGACACGAGTCTGTGGTTCATTATCACTAAATAATTATTTATCATACCTTAGCACATATTTTGTATGCGGTTTCCATTTTTTGTCGCTCACTTATCATTTTTCGACAAAATAAAATAAAAAAAATTTCACTTTTTTGCTTTACATAATTATTGATAAGAAACGAATAGAAAAGCACTTGCAATTTACTATTGCGGTTGGAATACATTGTGTAGTATTTTATATGAAGTGTTTAATCTGTATTTGTATTCGTCCAGTAATATCAACAATTTGAGAGTCAAGGTTAAGGACTACTTCAATTAATTGGCTTTTATTTCCTTGTTTACATATTATAAAGCCCACATTGTTGTATAGAAATCTTAATTAAAATGTGTCAAGTGTTTCTAGAAAGAGATCTTGTTATTTCAAAATTTAATTAAATTTATACATGTGGCTAATGAATAAATGCAATAACTCTATATATATATTTATATATATATATATATACTCTGCTCGGCTGGTTTGTTGATCTGAATGAGATAAACACATAAATGTTCCGGGCAGCAAATCCAATTCCTTTCCAGTTAGTCACTTTCTCGGCACTTGTGGAACTGCAACTGTATCTGAATCTTAAGCTGTAGCTGTAACTGTAAAAGTGGATATTTATATAATTATATATGTATATAAGATAATGATAAACAGACACACGATGTGTACAGATGCAATGGAAGTTGAACTCTGAATAGTTTGTCTCTATGCACATATAGATAAGTAATATTGCGCATTAATCCATATCTAAATCTATATCCATTTACATAAATATGTATATATATATATATATATATATATAAGCACCTAAACACAAATATGTCTACACACATATATGTCTGGCTATTTTTATTGCCCACGGAAAAATGCATTTCAATGTCAATGTCAATAATAAATACATGTCTCTCGCCTTTTATAGCGACGTCAACTCTCAGCCAGATACATATACAAAATGTTGAGCACCTATACGCAATGCTAATGCATATCTTTCGATCTCGATATACATATAAATATATATATACATTTATATATCTATATATATGTGTGTATCTGTATCTATAAGTAGATATTAATATGCTTGCCAAAATTATGCGTCATTTTGCAGTTACAATTACTCGCATTGCATTATATATATACATGTATACAGACATACATTTGTGTGGATATATATCTATATATACGTAGGATTATTTGTGTATTGAATAAGTACTATTTGGGGAATGGGAACAAATAATACCACCCTACCGACAGCAGTGTAACACTTGCTGTCCAAGTGAGTGGATGATTTGGACACCAGAAATGAAGGTCTTTAACCAATTTGATACGGAGTTTTCCATCACCTTAAGTACATATCTAGATAATAACATTTGCCAGCAACCTGTCGAAGCCATCTTTAAATCCCAAATCTGAATCTCTATATTGTTTAGGCATATTAGTCATCAGACTATCAACCAAGTATTTAATTGATATACATTATTTTTCAATACACATTTAATATTATATTCAATTCGAATTAAAAGTTAGTTGTGCTTGATCTACGAGTATGGATTGCTTGTGAAATGTTTGCAAATCATGAATAGAAATAAAATTTTCTAGTTAGGCGAACATTTTGCAACAAAGTAGCGTTTTTTCTTTTTCGCTTATCGATTTAAAAAAATGTGCTATTGACGACTTTGCTCGCTTGATTAGCTCAATGTCATTTCAATAAATGAATGTACACATTATATATATATGTATATAATATATATATATATATATATATCTATGTATATATATGTACGAACAAACCTGCAAGCAAACTAACCAACGTCCTTCTCCCCCCCATCTGTGGCCGTAAAATTTCCTAAAATTTTGTTGCTATTGCTATTTAGCTATGCGCAGGCATTTTGTCGTTTGGTCGATGTGCTTTCGAGATGCGCAGTTTAAGTCCAAAAACTAACCCCTGTTGACCGTCGGCAATCTCAGAGACCAAACACAACCTCAACCCCCCCCTCCCCCCGTTTCTCACTCGCCCCACTTGCCAATATGCTGCTAAGATACTGCCTTGGTGTAGTTGGATTACAGCACTAATACACACGCAAAAAGTTGCCCCATAACGCACATATCTAATACGTAATTAACATGTCGTCATGTTGTGCTCCCCTTTGCCCCCAACCACAACAGGAGTGTTTTCGAGCGCAACCCTCTCCCTCAAACCGTTAGCATATTTGGTTTACGTATTTGCTACGGCCTTTCGGCAATCTAATTTCATTTATTTGCCCTTTTTTGGAGAAAGTATTTTTGGTTAAGTTTTTTTTTATTTTTATTTTTTTTGGGTTATATTGGGTTTTTCGAGGGTTGATGTCGTTGTCGCTGTTGCTGTTGCTGTTGCTGTTGCTGTCGCTGTTGCTGTTGCTGTCGTATTATACACCATCTACATTTCCATCTTTATTCTCGCATCTTCGCCTGCGTCTTTGTCTTTTTGTTTTATCTGCAACCCCTCCTATTTGACGCCGCTATTTTGCCCTTTGCTTCCTCCGCTTGTATGTGTGTGTGTCACAAACACAGAGACAGACAGATAGAGAGAGAAAGAGACATATGTATATAGAAAGAGAGAAAGATGGGAAGGGGGAAGGGGGGGGGGGCGGTGGGGGGCTGAAGGAGAGAGAGAAAGAGCCAACGAAATCTACAAAAACAGAAAGAAAAAAACCAACACCGGCATATTCCAGTCTGTCAGTTAGTCAATTAGTCAGTCAGTCAGTCACTCTAGCAATATATTGTTCATTCAATTAGTTCTTCAATGCACGCTTATAAAAATATATGCACACACACACACACACACAGTCAGATGCTTGGCATTTGAACAAGGTAATAGGCACACGCGCAGATACCATTGAATAGATACAGATACATTTACAGATTCACAGCTAAACAGATACAGATACGCAGCAACTGTTCGCTACAGTAACACATGGCAAACGTACAAGCATACATACAAATATATAAACATACTACATACTTACATATATATATGTATATATATATATATATATATATATCTAGATACCCATGTATCTAGATACACATTTCCATTTCGCTTCTGGTTCATATCCCATTGCCAAATGACGTACGACAATTTATACGCAATAGGTTACTTTATCTATCTATCGATACCCATTTGCGTAGATTCTCTGTTCTAGAATAACCAATAAAGATGGTATTTTTGATGCACTTGTTGTGCTGTATCATATAGACTGGGTCTAATTAACAATGAATTATTATTCGAATTATTTTGAATTTGGAATCGCCTCTCACTTGGATCATTCACGAATATTCCAGAATAGACTACAACCAATTCGTCGCCTCCTTGCCACAATTTGGCACACTGGGTCAATTTGGGTTCTACCTGTATAATAATCTTATCTCAGTTCAGATAAAATAGTCATTTCCCAAAATAAAAATGTGGAAACCTGTATAAGGATGTTGTGCACAAGTAACAGTAACATGTGACAGAAAACAACTGCGAACTCCACTAAGTTTATATATTCCTGATCAGCATGAACAGCCGAGCTATGTCCGTATGAATTGCTCACATCTCGGCGACTGTACGAGCTACAGAAAGTGCTCAGTTAAAGTTTTTTTTTTTTGTAATTTCATCGATAACTCTACTCGGCTGTTTTTTTTTTTTAATATCTTTACAAATCGATTTTCGATATCAATTAAAAAATACACTTTGAACTGGAAAATTTTGTATTAAGATTGGATAAGAAACGCAGATTAGCTTAACCAAATCGTATTTCATATTTAAGAAACTAATATAGAAAACTTCGTTCAAGGTTTCTCCTCTTCGGGCTGTCTCAACCAGCGCATTCTAGCTTAATAATTTTCCGTAGGGTTCTCGACATGTTAATGCTAACAATTGTATCTATAGTAATTTTCTTAGCCTAAGCAAACAGCACATTTAATCCATCCCAATCATATTATTACTATTATTATTAAATGTAATGCATACGTTGTGAAGACAAAGCAGATTCGTTGCGAATGTTCTTGTATAGGGTACACATATGTCACAGAAAGCTCACTTGTTTTGGCATGCATCTTCTCATCTACTTATATTTGAGGATGTGCTATCCCCACCGCTGGGGTTGTATCTGTTACTCTAACGGTTAAAGGTGGACTCGTTCCTGCCTGTGTGTGTTCCAGTAACGTTTCGTGTGTGTCTGACCTCGGTCAAAGTGCAAACTTACATACTTGGATGCACATATGTGTGTATATATGTATGTGTGTGTATGTGTGTGTATGTGTATGTGTGTGTGTGTGTGTGTGTATGTGTACATGCATGCATATATATACAGCTGTACAGGTACAGCTGTAAAGCTGTGTGTGTTTTGTAGTTTGATTTTCTTGCTGTTTTTTTTGACTGGCACTCTTTTTACATGCCCACGTTCTTTTACGGTTGTTGTTCGAGCAGCTAACCAAGAGTTAAGTGTAGATACCAACAATGCAAGCACATAGCCCTGTTGTAAAAATATATATATAAACACACACACTCAAATACACACACCAATGCTATGGCAACAAGCTTAGTTGTACACTGAACTCATTAAAAATGGGTAAAGGGTATAATGGTTTTCAGCAACAGTATGTAAGCATAATATATATTCCTGATCAGAACCAAAAGCCAACTTCATATACTCATGTGCGTGTGTCCGTCTGTCCGTCTGTCCGTCTGTCCGCCTGTTTGTCCGTGTAAACTCGTGTATAATATAAGTTCTCGTGTACAACTCACTGATCAAGTTTATTTTCTTTTTATCGATAGATATCGATTTCAGATAGCAACAAAAGCACATATACATGCATATGTGATTTCACCTCAGGCTAAGAAATGAGAGCACTTTCACTTATGCTTACATACATTTGAGTATTGAATATATTTAACAGCTGTTTTTGAGGGTATAGCGTAGTCGAGCTCACTCGACTATTGCACTCTTACTTGTCTTCAATGCTCAATGTGGCAAATGCCCCTTTTTAAAAATGAACACACACAAAGCATTAAGAGATGAATCCGAAGCACCATCAGGAAAAAGATGTCCCTTTCGAAACCCACCCACACATACACAAACAATTTGCGACGCATTTCTGGCAGATAGTTAATATAAATAAAAAAAATAAAAAAAAAACGAAAAGATATATACAAAAAAAAAACAAATAAAATAAAATAAAAGCAAAAATGATGACTCGGCATGGTGCGTCTCTACGAGTTGAGAACGTATAACACAGTACAATCGCACACACTCTTTACACACACACACACACACACACACACACACACTATACCCATCACTAACGAAGCAACCAATTACCAACTCTCCCGCTCACTCACACACAACACCACATCATGGTGCAGTGGGTTGTGTTGTGGGGTTGTCGGCTGTGAGCTGTGAGGTGTGGGTTTTCGGTTGTGCAGTGCACTGCAGTGCAGTGAAGAAGGAGATTGCGTCAGTTACTCTCCTTATATGCATGTATTGCGACGACTCTTGAATTGCGTATAATAATGCCAAATAGATAAGCCCTATATGCATCTAGGAGTGCATATAAATATATATATATATATATATATATATATATATAAATATGTGTGTGTGTGTGTGTGTGTGCTTGTACCTATATAAGATATATTAGATACATTGTAATACCACACATTAGTCATGCGCTCTTCTTGCCATGTGGCAATTTCCATAAATGTAATAAAGCAATTTTTGATTTTAATTCGATACTATAATTAGTGTTATATGCACACAGTATTTGTCTATATAAAATACATTAAGTATTATATGCACACTAGCCTAATTAAACTAATTAAATTGAGTTACACTTTGTTTCGATTCGATCATTTTACTAAATGTTTATTTAGCCATTAGCACTTTAACAGATATGCGTTATTAGGCAGTATATTGAAAAGGGGATTTAATTAAATGCCGCAACACAAATCTCAGTTGTCGACAACTTGAAGAAAAACTACACACACACACACACACACACACACACACACAGAATTGAAATTGTTTCTTAATGCCACTTTAAGTGAATCTGATGCAAAATGCATTTTCTCATTAGCAACATATTAATACAAATCGTTGAAAATCGTTGAAAATAATCAGAAATATATTTGTATTTATAATATAATATATTTATATTTTAACAAGACTAACCAACTAAAATATACCCAAAGTATCTGACATTATATTTGTATATCAGTCATTAAATTAAATATATTATATTAATCAAAAGTGCTTATTGGAGTGGAAAAGAATCGTATATTTTAAGTACATTTTTGATCATTTATTTAACTTAAAATGTAGAAATGTAGAAATGCATAACTTAAGTTTGTATATTTTTTTCATTTTCTAAATTAAAATTTGCATTTATCAAAATTGCTTATTGCAGTGGAAAAAAATCATATTTGAAACTTCTTGCGACATTTCAATCAGAGTGCGATGAATCATGCCAAAGGTTAAAACCATTTGTTGTTAGAGACAAGTTTTTAATTCAATTTCACTGCAGCTCTTATGTTTCTGTATTTTCCCCGACAAAGAGACAGAGAGAGCGAGAGAGAGAGAGCGAGAGAGAGAGAGAGAGGGAGAGAGGGACTCTCTTGCTATCCCTCTTGCAGCCTATTGGTTGGCATAGCTACATATCTTATGTGGATTAACAAAAGGAGCAGTAGTGACCAGTGACGGGGATCAGGTGTGGTGGTGGGTTAAGGTGGGGTTGGGGTTGGGGTTGGGGTTGGAAAACAAAAGAAAACTTGCCCACGCTTTATCTTGCATGTTTAATTGCAGCATATTAATGCATGTTCCACACATATACATGTGTGTGTGTGTGTGTGTGTGGACATACATACATATGTACCCATAATATACATACATACATACATACATACATATATATATGCATACACAGGCAGCTTCGGCAAAAACAGCTTCTCGACATTCAGCTGCAGCTTCCGAGCTTTGCATTTGGAGACTTCGGCCTGCTCTGCGTTGCTCTGCGCTGCGCTCAGTCAGCGGACAAAGCTTCGAGTGGTTTCCAAACTGCTGACGCACATGCGTAAGCTGCGCTGTCGTCGACAGCTGCATTCGCAGCAGCAACAACAACAACAACAACAATAAACCAGCACACACAGGTACAGCAATGAGCAGCAGCAGCAGCATCAGCAGCAGCAGCTGCTGACTGCCTTTGCCTTTGCCTCTGTTTCCGTTTCTGTCTCTGCTTCTGCTTCTGCTTCTGCTTCGGCTCTCGGTCGGTCTTTGCAGCATACAAAAGCTTTTATGCTTCTAGGCAGTTCTGCTGCCAACTTTAAAAATGCAAAAAAAAAAAAAAAAAATTAAATTAAGAAAAATCCAGCTACAAAAGGAAAAAAAAAAGAGAGCAAAATATTGTCCACTATGACAATATGATTGTTAACTCTATTAACGGTAGAAGCCAAGGCATATTTATTATGTATTTATATATATACTCAATTCGTTAGATATCCGACTGGTATATACCCTGTAGCCAGCCACGGCTCATAGTAAATGAAAAAAAAAAAAATGAATTTTTATTCGTTTAAAACTCGATAGAAAATTCATATTTCTGTTCGATAGCTTTAAGATACTTTTTGAATGAATATTGCAATCGTTCACTTAAAAAAATCAAAATTGTACCGTCTGTCAAATCAAATCAATCTCTTATTTATTGTACAAATTCCTATAATATTTGAAAGGCTTATTATGATCAAATAAACATTTATTATAATGCAAAAAAAGTCTTTTGCTATTCATACATTTTTTTTTGTGCTTTTATAATATATAAAATGTGGCCAATATACTTAAGTTGGCTTAAATTGGCTTAAAATAAATAGCTTTCCTCAAGCATATTACTTGTCGTGTGGCAGCATAGCTGCTGTTTATGTATTAGTGTATGTAAGTAATATATATATGTATATATATTTTTTTACATATATATATATATATATACATATTACTTACCTTTCTGTTTTCTTCTACTGCTTTGACTGCTTATACCTTGCTGTCGCCTCCTGGATTCGTCTCATCGGCATGTTGTTGCTGCTGCTGCTTTTTGTCCTGTTTTTTTTTTGTTTGTTTTCTTTCCCCGTTGTTGTTGTTGTTGGGCGCTTTCCTTAAAGAACTTTTTGTAGTTGAGCCTGTACAGTTGAGCTAAGTCCAAGTATATTATGTGATTATGTAAATAAGCACATGTATAACAATCTACATATATATATATATATATATATCAAGTGCAAATGGAATAGCGCAACGCAGCGAAAAAGCACAAGCAACCACAATCGCAATTCCTTTTCTCTGTTGAGACAACACCCACTGTAAAAGTTATTACACTTTTCGAACACATTTTGCAAACTTATTGAAAACCTCTTGTCCTAAAGCAAATATACATATATATATATATATATATATATACACCGAATGGAACAATATTTATGAGAGAATGCAATCTGGCATCTTCGATGCACTTCTTTAAAGCATAGGCACCGTTGAAATCGATATATCATCTTATATTATTCTTATACACATTCTGTGCACCACGAACAGTTGCATAGAGATGATACCCGCTACGGTCGCGGCTACGGCTGCGGCTGTGGCAGTTTCAGAGGCCGAAAATTGTGGCGCTCTCACAGTTTTTTTTTCTTTCCTTTTTTTTTTTTTTGCGCGCGTCCATGCATCCGCCAAAAAATTGAGCATTGTTGCCATGCTGGCTGCTCTCGCAGTTTCTGTCTAACAGAAACGACTACTTAAAAAAAATCAATAAATTCGGAACGTCTGAGCCAATAACCTTTTTTGTGTTTTTTGTTTGCGTTTTCGCTTCGTTTTAATTTGAAGAGGCGAGAGATGCATAACGAAAAATAGCCAAAAAAAAAACGACAAAAACAGAATGAGACAGTGGTTGCTGTTGTTGCTGTTGCTGTTGCTGTTGCTGTTGCTGTTGTTGCTGTGGATGCCATGGGGCGGCTGTTGCAGGAACAGGAATGGGTTCTTTCAGTTATTGTTCTTGTTGCTTTTGTCGCTGTTGTCGTCGTCGTCGTCGTCGTCGTCGTCGTCGTCATCATGCCTGCGAACTCGCTTTTCTCTTCTTCTTCATCATATACTCCACTCCAGCAGCTCATTTATTTGTTGCTCTGCATTTTTCTGTGTCTTTGTTGTACAGTTTTGTTATTTTATTTCATTTTTTTTTCTTTTTTGCTCTTTTGCTGCTCACCTTTTTGTTTTTTTGAATATTGTTGTTGTTGTTGTTGTTGTTGTTGTAGTTCTTGTAACTGTTTTACACGATTCTTATTCGCCATCATTGTGGAAGTCTCGCAAGATGCTGGTGCGTAATGACCAGACAACACCCCACTTTGGCTCAGTGTGCTCTCCATCTCTATCTCTATCTCAATCTCTCTCTCTCTCTGTCTCTCTCTCTGTCTCTCGCTCACCCACAAGACAGCTCAAGCTGGAATTTATCGTATGTATGCATGTGTAGCAACAAGGTGTGACCGTAGCCAGAGTCTGCCACTGAGACTTTAAATTCCATCTGGCTGAGATAAATGTGAATAGCCATAGGCTTATTTAGTTTTCAAAAAATATACATTGATAATTATCGATTTTACGTCATAAGTCAATTATTATTATTTTGTCTGTCTTCTTACAATTTGTCTTGTTGAAAGCAAGGAAGACTCCTAGCAGAGTGTGTTGCCTTAACCAGGAAAAGATGCAGCATCATTGAGATGCATAAGAAGATTTGAGGTCTCAACATTTGTGCAGGAGGAGCTGTAGGCTCAGAAGGGGGCACAATAAATCAAATAGGTCGCAGTGAAGTAATAATATAAATACGAGCATAAATATTTTACATTGAGGACGTAGACATAATGTAAATAGTACAACAACAACACACACATGTTAAAATATATATATATATATATATATACACATGCACATAGATATGGTTTTAGTCAGTTAACTGCAATTTGCAATTACAACGGCAAATCAATGTAATTGAAAACCAATTATAATTGTATTTTACATTGGTCATCTCCAATTTCTTTTTGCTTGTACTTTTTTAATGAAAGTTGATTAAATTCTCTTTTTGCAAAATTTATAGCTATCATTTATTGCATTTGCTTCAACTAAACTGTCTGTGCTGGTTGTGGATAATTGGTGTCGGTTATCAGTTATTAGTTAGTTCCTTACTTCTTCTAATCGACATCATTTATCAACTTAAAGTTTTACTTCAGTTGCTGTGCACAATTGTTGAAATCTGGTTAAACAAAATGTTTTGTAGGCTACGTTAAGGCGAAACGTTGCACAGATTTATTTACCCTTTTTTTTTCAAGTTGACATTAAAATTTGCCAACATTTAAATAAATATTACGCATAGAGTATCTGAAAATTATCAAGTTATTTGTAATTTGTGTGTATTTTAGACAATAATACACGGTCTGCTGTGCGGATCGACACGAGCAGTACTAATCGACCTCGCCAATACCCCACACCATACCACACCACATAATACAAGCCCACTCTCTACGCCCCCTCCACCTCACCACCCTAACTCGCTGTGTAGTTGTTGTGTGTGCATAAAGTAAATGTATTTATTTAGCGCTTATCAGTTTACTTTGCTCAATGTGTTCATAGCGGTTTCTATTTATAAGGCAACCAACAACGACAGATACTCGCTATACCTACACATATATTTATATATATATATATATTCACAAGTATATATATATATATATATATATGTATAGCAAAATTCGTTTAGTTCCCATTTTGTCGTCAGCAAAGAGAACTGTGTACAAATGAGCAAAAAAAAAAAACAAAAAAAATACATTTTAATTTTAATTGGCATTAAAGCTATAACTAAAGGTATATCGATTTTTTTGTTGCTGGTTTTGTTGTTTGGGGTGTATTGCAAATTAATCATACGCCACGTTTTGCAATTGCAATTGTGACCCAATTGAAAAACATTTGTTTGCATTTATGTTTTACATTTTGTTAATTATTGCATGGACTCAACAAAAAGATACAAATATGCGCATTGTTATTGCCCCACATCCCAAACCCAAACCCAAACCCACCCCCCTCCCCCCCCCTCCGTGTGTGTGTGTGTGTGTGTGTGTATCTCTAAAATATTTTTGCGCTTATTGTTATGCCTCTCGATCTTTCCCGATTCGATTGCAAATAAACTGCAGCAGCAGCCAGCACTTTGACAAGTGCAGAACTGGTTTTCATTTTATATATTTCTTTATTGATTTTTTTTCTTCTCTTTTTTTTTTTTTTTGTTTTTTACTTATTATTTTTTACTTCTTGCATTTCTGTTTGTTTTGTTGTTGTTGTTGTTGTTGTGTTCATTTGCTTAGTGTTGTATTGTGTTGCAATCGGCAAACAAAGAGCGAGATCGAATCAAAGAGTTGCAAAATTTGTGCAACAACAAAATTCATTAGAGTCGATGGAATTCTGTTGTAAACTTCAATATTTAAATATGCACAATTACAGATGTAGTTATCCACAAAGTTGCTGTAATAAATACTGTTGCGAACAGATTTTTGTCATTTGCAAACAGTTATCGACACAATTATTGCAACATTTTGCATTTGCATCGATGTAGCAACATATACAATTGTATTGTCTGCCTTAACTACAAGTGGGGGTGTACGTGTGTGTGTGTGTGTGTGTAAGTGTGTGTGTGTGTGTGTATGGACGAACCCAAGAAGAGTTTTACAGTATTACAATGATCCCATATATGACATTTATGTTTACAATTATATATATATAGGTATATATAAATATATATAACTATAGGCCTATATCTGTAACCCATCGATGCTCTTTACAATATTTCTTACTCGTACTCTCGTCCTCTTTCGTTCTCTCTCTCTCTCTTCTTTGCTCGCTGAGCTTAATCCAACATTTACAATCACAGCCAAAGCTTTTTCATTTTAATTGTCTTCATATTTTCTTTTCTTTTTTGTATTCTTTTTTGTTGTTGTTATTGTTGTTGTTGTTGTTTTCTTTCGCACATTCTGCACTTGAATGACTTTCAATTGAATATTGTATTTATGCAAACTGAGGCGCATTAATGCACACACAGACATATATATATATATATATATATATATATGTGTGTGTATGTACGGTTTTATACGCGTACATAAATACATATGTATGTATGTATATGTATGTATTTTTATATGCATGCACTTTATATATTTCTGTTCGTTTAGCCATCAACAAAGCAATTTACATACCCACAAAAACACTTTTACACATACATATAACCTCTCAAAGTTTGCAGTCTTTATTGAAATATTGCTGTTGTTGTTGTTGTTGTTGTTGCTGTTGCTGTTGTACAATTTATCATGCCATGCAATCAATGACCAACGCAAATGTGCAGTGTGCAAATTTACATGCAACAACAAAACAACAAAAAAAGCAACAACAAAAAAAAAAGACAGAAAACCAACAAATGACAAACAGGACACTCGTCCAACATAATATCATCTAGTTGATCAATCACTTAAAATTGAAGATTTGAGGATACAACAATGCATTTAGTTCTATGGTGATTAATTAAATCAATAAACTACAATAAAATGCCATCTATTATAATTAAATGTGAATTGAATTTTTGTTGAAAATCAAACAAAATACCAAAATACCAATTTAATGTTAAGGAATATTACTAAATCAAATCAAATCAAATCAAATCAAATTATGGCAATTAGTTATTGAATTATTCAAATCCTATTATTGTCTATTTAATATGACGACTTATTTCTAATGCAAATTTTCCGTTTTCTCTTTCTCTTTTCCAGGTAAGTTTTGTGGTTCCATTGAATACGTGAGAAAACACAGTGAGTGAATTAATTGAATAATTGTTGAATCTTAACCGGCTGCAACTCCATAAATATTGCAAACTTTTCTGTAAATCGATATGGTTTGCTAAGCAATTAGTAAAGACCTCAAATTAAATTTACTGGGAAACTTTTCAGATGACAAAACTTTGTCATTTATTCATTTATTATTTATGCCTAGAAGCAAGCATACCATTTTATTATTTATGCAAACCTGGTATTAATCAGTGTATTTATTACATAAAAAAAAAATAATAATAAATAAGTAAATTTTCGTTTATTCTTTTCGAGGGAACTATTTTATTTTTTATTTTTGTTTAGAAACCAAAGTTTTAACAATTTGTCATAAGTTTTTGTATATACAACTGATGTGAACTTTGATTGACTGTACATAGGATGTTGTTTAAAAGTTAACCTTCAACGGAGCTAGGTCATTTCCATTTACAGCTGTACTGCTGCTCAAAGAGAGAGAAAAAAACAAATGTCAATCGCAACCAAACAAAATGCTCACACATTGTAGAGCAACTAGAGTTTTAATTTCGAAATGCTTGCGCAAAATCGACAACAATGACGACGATAAAATAAATACAGAGTCAACCCGAGAGCTAATTGATACTATATACAAGCAGCCATATACATGCAGACTACATAGTATATGTATATATATATATATAATATGTATATGTATATGTATATGTATATATGTATGCATATAAGACGCGACAGTTGTTGCTAGGTGCTTGACTCAATGGGCTCTATGAGTGCTACTTGTGTATGCGGTTAAATGGAAGTTTGCTTTATTTCAAGACTCCTACTCTGAGTGTGTATTATAAGCGGTAACAGATGCTCATTCGTTTTTGGCCAAACAAGACTCATCCATTAAAAATGCCATTTGAAACGAGAACGAACTACACATTTGTTTTATAATATTTGGAAATAAGCAATTTATAAGCTGAGATATTTCAGATTGAGCCTAGAAACAAATAACTCTTGTTGTCCACTAATGCGTGGAATGGAGTGTTCGTGTTGTGGCCATTTCACAGGGTATTGTCTGGTCGAGCATTTGCAGTGCTTGCAGTTTTGGTTGCTTTCTGCTAACGTGTCATAATCACTTGAATGGAATTTCATAAGCAAGCAGCCATTTATTGCTAATTACTCATGAGAAAAGAGAAAGACCGAGCAAGAAAGAGAAAGATAAATGGAGAGGCCGATAAAACAAAACAAAATAAAACAAAGATAAAGAAAAAGAAAAAGAAAAAAAAAACAGAAATAAAAAACAAAAAGAGCACAAACTTATATATTTTTGCCAGTTATTGTTACTCATACGCAATGTGCGCCAAATATTTTTACACAAATGCTAATGGCTCAATATCGCTGCTGCTTTTATTGCTGTTGTTATGGTATTGTTGTTGTTGTTGTTATTGTTGTTATTGTTGTTATTGTTGTTATTGTTGCTGTTGTTGTGTTGTTGATCTCTCAACAATTTACACGTTCTTTCATCTCATTTGTGACAAATGATTTCATCGTTGTCAACATCATCATCATTGAATTGGTCACATGACTTATGCTCATAAATAATATACAACAATATGAATAGTCAACGTTTAGTGTAGAGTCAGATAGATTTTCGCATAGCACAATTGTTGTTTGATTCGCCTGACCTATTTATAAACTAAGCACAGTTCACAGTTACACACACACACACATACATACAAGTATTGGGAATTGTACGATTAAGGGATTTACGCCAAGTGACAAGCCGATTACCCAATGACAACCATGCAAATGCATCGCAACTGCAACACAACCGATTTCAATTTCAAATGAATATATTGAATTATAACTAAAAACCATTTACAATCGATGCATATATTAAATAGCCAACAAACTAGCAGCAAAAATCAGCAACTGAAAGCACACAATTTTGGTATGAGGTATATTTTTTTTTTGTTTGGAAAATACTTTTGGCCACTTTAAAAATTATTTTCTTTTTACATTTGGTGGAATTTTCCAGTCGCCTCTTGACAAGTTTTCTCATCAGTTGCATGTACACAAATCAATATGTTGTTAGCCTTCTTATTATTGTGTTACCCAATACTTAAGGGCAACAACAAGGCAAGGCGGCGAGGGGTGTGGTTGTTTTTAGGAAAATTTGCCTTTAGATGTGAGTGGTGGTGCTGTGCTGGTGGCAAATGGCGAATGACTTTATAAAAATATGTATCTATGCCCATGTCCATATGTAGTATATAATATATAAGCGTATATGTATGTACCTATATATATATATGTGTGTGTGTGTGTGTGCGCTTTTAGTGTACGAACATTTTGGGGGAGGTGTATTCGAAAGCACAAAATGCTGAAGGTTTTAACAGTCGACCTACGTGTCGCGCATAAAAGCCAAATCGTTTTTCCTGTCTGTCTGTGTGTGTGTGTGTGTGTGTGTAAATGAGTGTGTCGGCTGATAGACAGCAATACAAGAATTTTCACATATGTTTGCCCTTTGGCCATTTCCCACATTGCCTCACCATTTGACTTTTGCTCTAATATTGGCATTTGCACGATGCCGAGGAGCCACTATTGCCCAATATATTTATTTTTGCATGTGTCTGTGTGTGTGTGTGTGTGTGTGTGTGTGTGTGTGTGTGTGTACACACAATATATTATACATACGCAGTGTCGTCCTTGACTAAACTAAATCAACTAAATCAAGTCAGATGAAATCAATAATAAACAAATAACAATAGCAGCGTTTAACAGATAACAATAACAGCAGCAGCAGCAGCAGCAGCAGCAGCAGCAGCAACAACAACAACAACAAACAGAACAACAAATAGGACAACAACAAACAATAATAAATTACACAATGATTTCTTAACTTGGGAACATTTTGCGCTTTGTTCTTGAGAGCATTGTCAATTTCAATTTAAACACTCCAAAGCACATCTGCTTGAGAAATAAATCTAAAGACGACGACTCGCTGCTAATCATCCCAACAACTTGGCTAAAACTTTACTTACTTACTTACTTACTTAACTGACAATGTTTAACTGACAATCTTTAGTTTCCCAAAACCTCACAAATACTCTACAGATATGAGTGGTTTGTTAATTATTATCGTGACATAATTTACAGATTTTACGTTAACAACAAGATTTTAAATAGTTGATCAAATTTGGCTTAATATATACGGTATATCTACAAATAATTCAAGTTTTCAATGAGCAAAGAACACAATTAAATAGGCCAGTTTTCATACGAAAAATCACTAAATTAGGTTAATCAATATATATACATATATATATATATATATATATGGGAATAGAAGAATAATGTATTTATATGTATATTTGTATTTCTGCTAGCGGATTCAGTAATTCATTCTCAGGTTTTTGCAATTAGTCTTAATCTGTCATAAGCTCGCTTTTAAATCAGCTTTTGGCAAATTTTTGCCTGTAATTATGTGTGTGTGTGTGTGTGTGTGTGTGAATGTGAGTTGCTACTGGCTGTAATCAGAATCAAGGCTCAAACCCAGCAACGCTCCCTACTCCCCCCATCTACTTAATACACACAAAACTCTGTTTTGCCCACGAAGGCTTATTAATTATTTCACTGATTATAAGTGTGTGAGTGTGTGTGAGTGTGTGTGAGTGTGTGTGAGTGTGCGTCTGTGTGCCTAAGTATATGCATCCCTAAAACGCGTGGGTGGCTCTCACAAAGGCTGCTGTTGCTGATGCTTCCTTCTGATGCTGCTGCTGCTGCTGCTGCTGCTGCTACTTCTGTTGCCACTTTGGTTATTCATTCCATTCACCTGGCTAACACAAAACCGACCTCTGTTTGCCTGCCCAAACAAAATTCTCCTCAATGACGAGTGACGGGGTGGTGGAGGAGGATGGGAAGGGGGGAGGGGAAGGGGGGGGGTGGTTTGTGGAGGGAGTAGGGAGAAGGAATGCAGCTGCTCGCTCGTTTGGTTCGTTCTCGTTCTGGTTGTCCATCTCAGTCTTGCTCGCACTCGCACTATTTGTTGGCTGTGTGGCACTCGTGTCTCCGTCTCTGTTCCTATATCGTGCTCTATTTCTCATCTCTGCCCATGTTATGCTCTTCTGCTGTCTCTCTCTCCAATAATGTAAATCTCTCGCGACCAAATGCAGCGTTTGAGCTGAACGCTGCTTGCATCTCTGCAAAGTGCTTTCAATTAGCCGTAAAACAAACTAACTGTGACTGCAAGTTTCCCAAAAGCTATTCCAAAATTTAATAATTTATGTGCGTGTTTGTTTATTTTTTATTTCGACAAGTATATAACTCTACCATCAACAGATATTATCGAATCCCTTCCCAAAATACTTCGTATATGCAGAGATTGGTAAACTGCCCAAATTCCTGATCCAGCAGGATACTTAAATTTCAACCAAATTCAACACTTAATCTATAATAAAAAAAAGGCTATTTATTTATTTGCCTTTCTTAAGCAGATTTCCAAAAAAAAACAACAAAAAAAAACAGAATAAACAAATATATAAGTAGCTGAAGCTTGACTACGCAATACCCTTTAAACAGTTTCACAAAATTTGCACAAAATCCAAACCATGAAAATTAAATTGCAAACGTGATGAAAATTGTGTTCATTGCTTGAAGGGAATATAGCCACATACATTATACACGCTGTACACATTTTCAAAGGGTATACAGAACAGAACACACAGAGCAGAGTCGCACACACGCCCGCTTGCCAGACATGCTTGCCCCCCCGCCACCTGCTTAGAGCCCACTTCACTGGCAATGGCCTAAACAAACTCAATCAGTTGTTTGCCTTATGACAGAGCTTTTGGTAACGCGACCATGTCCCTATAGTCCTTGCCTACTATGCCTTGCTGCATGTAAATATGTGTATATGTATGTGTGTGTGTGTGGCTGTGTGTGTGTGTGGCTGTGTGTGTGTTTGTGTTTGTGTTTGTGTATGTATTGCTTTTTTTATCAGCACAACTTGGAAATTGATGCTGTCGACGTCGCTGCTGGGACTTGTCTTGCGTGTGTGTGTGTGTGTGTGTGCTGCTGTATTGAGTATATTTTGCGGCGTTGTTGCCAGTTGCCAGTTGCCAGTCTTCGCCTTGTTTGTTGTTGTTGGCTCCTGGCCTCTGCGTGCGAAGGACATTTCAGTCTATTCGGAACTTTTGAGTTGGGGAGTTCAAAATCGCGCGTGTTTCGTGTTTGTTAACGGTTTCTTTTCTGTTTATTTTATATTATATATATATATATATATTTTTTTTTTGTTTCTTTGTTGGCCACTGTTTACATTTAGACACACACACACACACGCATACACACACAGATAGAGAGAGAGAGAGAGAGACGCACACAATGTGAGTGTTCGGTGTGTGTGTATATAAACCAGACAACCGCACAACGCAGACCATTCACCGTAACCCACCCACCACCCTACACCCACCACATGCCACCCACTCCTAACCCCAGCTGAAAGGCTCGTTTGTATATTAAATGCGATTTGGCATTTTACTTTTATACGCTTCCACACACATACATATATATATACATATATATACATACATATATATATATATATATGTTTTATATGTATGTAAATAAATATTTTCATGTTGTGCTCAGTTTCCTGCGATTGTTGTTGTTCCTCTAATCGGAAATGTCATTCATATCGCCATATTTTCGGTTCTAGCGTTGCGTGCGCTGTGGCGTATACTTAATATGTTACGCATAAAGCGCATTAGACCAAAAAAAAAAAAATAATAAGAAAAAAAGAAGAAGAAAAAACGAGCAGTCTTGACTGCTGTTGTCTGCCACCCACATTTCAGACTCCACCCTGCTCATCCTTATCCCCATTCTCATTTTCTACATATTAAAACGCGCGCGTTTTTTTTTTTTTGCTTTTTTTTTTTAAGTGTGTGTTTTTTTTTGGTTGGGCGTGGCCAGGCTGCGACCAGATCCTTGACAAAATTAATTATGTGACCTTTATTTAATTGTCGGCAATCATTTTTTTTTTGTTTTTTTGCTCACATTCTCAAGTGCGAATCAAATTAATAAACAAATTGTGGAACAAGTAAAAAGAGTGTTTTAAAGTCTACCAAAAGGAAATAAAAATAACACACAAATAATGCTTTTGCATATGCTAGATGTAAGTAACTGGACAAATTGGCTCATGTATTTTGGTTAATATATTGAACTATTGTGATAAACCATTGTATAAATCCACAAAAAAAACAAGCTTAGTTCCATATATATAACAGTTAAATGCAGAGAAAGTGTTAATAAGCACAACGTTTAAGAAGAGCGCACAACAGACAATTGAATAATTACGAAACACAGTGGAAAGAACGAAAGACAGATGTGTATTGCACATGAGCACATGAAAACACACATATGAAATATGTATGCTCTTAAGAGCTGTAAGTCACGTACATTTAGTCGGTCGAGTAGGCGGTGTACGGTGTACGGTGTGGGTGTGGTGGGGTTAGGAGGGTGTGCTTGCACAGACAGCGCCTGTGTGCAACACAGCACAACACAACACACAACACAACACAACACACAGCCAGGCAGGCAGGCAGGCAGGGGACACGCTAAGCCTTCTGCTGGTCACATAAATTAGCACTAAACAGCTCTTATGCTCTCGCTTATGTAAGACCCAAAATTCGCTCAATCCTTTGCCAGTCAGCAAGCACCATCGCCCGCAATGCGACGCCACCTTCTTACATCCAACATATTCCCTTCCAATGCCCCGCTTGAACTTGCCATTTCCAATGGGCGGAGGGTGGGTGGGGGGGGAGTGGGTTGGGGTCTGAGGTTACGCCTCAAACTTCTTTAATCGCGTGACATGCCATGAAATAATTTCATAATTCCAGGCCACAACACACACACACACACACACACACACACGCACACACACACACACGCACAATTGCATACTTACACATATTTGTATATATACAAATTTTTATAGATACACAAGCCAAATGGAGTTTGGGGCCAACTCCCAATTTGCACCCCTCGTCCCCTTTTCCACTCTTCGCCTCTTCCCTTTGTGGCCTTCTTCCCCTTTGTCCCTGCAAACTTTTGTACTTGACTCCTTTTTTTTTTTTGGTCGCGCACTCGTAACTCTTTCCACGCACATTTTACTTATAATTTTTTTCTTTTTTTTTTTTGGTATTTGCATCTTGCTTCTTCTTTATACTTTTCAATTTCTTGTTGCTTTAAATGTATATATATATATATATACATATTTATATATACATATATATATATATGTGTGTGTGTGTGTGTGTGTGTGTGTAAGTTTGCTCACTTTAGGCTGTGTTTAGGGCAACATCAACAAAAGGAAACAGCCAAACGAGTGTTTTGGTGGAGGGGGAGGAGAGAGTAAAGAGGGTGGGGCACCATGGAGACAGCAGCAACAAGACCCAGAGACGACAAAACGACTGAAAAGCGACGACGAGGACGATGACGACGACAGCAACCAGCAACCAGCAGCAACAACAACAACAATAACAATAACAATAACAAAAACAACAACAACAACATTTTGACGTCCTTCCGTTTTGTCCATCCCGTCACTGGCAGCCCGCAGTCCGCAGCCCGCCGCCTGCAACCCCGTGCCCATCTCGCTTTGCCTTTTAGTGTAGTTGTCCTATCCTGTTATCCTCCTATCCTGCTATCCTTCTATCCTGCTATCCTCCTATCATCCTGTCGTGCTTCCGTCGGCGACGCCTGCGTGTGCTCGCCCTTCACCCTTCACCCTTCGTCCTTCGTTCGTTTTTTTTCGCCCCGTTTTGCTTTGCATTTACTGTGTGTTGTTGTTTTTTTTTTTCTTTTTTTTTTGGCGCTTCTTCTTATTCTTTTCTTTTTCGTTGTTTTCCCTTTTGCTTGTCTTGAGTTGTTTTTTTTTTTGTTGTTTTTTTCCTTATTTTTTGCACCGTTACCTTTTAAGCACTTATTACACGCTTTGTTTTACTCTTGGCTGCTTTCGGCTTTTGCACAACTTTAAATAATTTAGCGCCGCACCACACGACACGCCTCTCTCTACTCCTCTTACCTACGCCCCCTCCCGCACCGTTCAGCAAGCCCCTGGCATCCCTCTCTCGTTCGGTTGCCACTTGTGGTGTGGTGAATATTAAATGGTCTCGGTTTCTGGTCTCTCACTGTGTGCGTGTGCGTGTGTGTGTGTGTGTGTGTGTTGAACTGGAGAGGGAGCCAAAAACACAAGAACACACCCCTCCCACCAAAAACAGCAAGCAAATCACCGCCACCCACCAGCAAATAGCAACCCACCCACCCACACACGACAGCCACCCAGCAGCCCAAGTTGGGTTTCTGTACGCATTTCGTTGGGCAGCACAATTTTTTGTAGCATATTTTTCAGCGCCCGGCAAATTTCAACTTGTGCTTCGTCTCCTTGTGTCTGTATGTGTGTGTGTGTGTAAGTGTGTGTCTGTGCTAGCGTGTATGTGTGCGTGTGTGGTGTGTATGTGTGTGTGTGTGTGTGTGTGTGCGTGTGTGTGTGCGTGTGTGTATGTGTGTGTGTGTGTGTGTGTGCTGCTTTCCGGTTAAGTCAAAATGAAAATGTTTCGCAACTCAATTCATAAGTCTGACAAATGAGTCCAAATATGTGTGCTTTTAGAGAGTTTGTGGTTGGCATTGAGTGGCGCACAAATGTAAAAGTTTTCACTGTTTATTATTATTATTTTATGTATGTGGAAGTTGACGTTTTGCCATTCTGCAAAAATAAATAATTTTAATATATATTTTGTTTAATTTGTACTGTAATGGTATTTAAAGAAATATTTATTCACTTTAATTTGAATTCCATACATATATATGTCAACATTTTATTAAAGCAACTCTTAAATATAATTTTCATGTTTTGTTTTGTTTTTTTTTTTTTGTGTTTTTGTTGAGTAATTAAATAGCGCATTTCATTTGGATTTGTCTCGCAGGATTTTTTGTGTGTTCAGTTCCAAGTATCGATTTCAATCGTTTCGTGTGCTGCACACGCTTACCGCCAGATGGCGCCTGCGTGTACCAGTATGTCGCTGATTTCTATAAGTTGATGATTTTAGCTGGCCGCATTTATGTACGTGTGTATGTCTTCTATATATGCATGTATGTATGTTTGTATGTATGCCTTCCAAGAAAAGAGCCGTAACAATCGGCCCTGCGACAGCTGCCAGCTAAAACTTATTCACCCACTTACACAACCACCCACACACAACCACACACATGCATACACACACACACACACACATGCACGCACAAACCTATACAAACGCAGGCAGTCCTATTCACAAGCCTGTGAGGCAAACACTTGCATTTTGTGGCTCAACTTTAATGAGTGTCACAACAACAGAAAAGCAGCAGAATAAATGAAAAAATGTTCACATTGAATTGGTCGCCTCAAAGATACCCCGTATCTAAAAGACCGCTAGTTGCGTTTGGACTGATTACAATGGCTGTGGCCATTTGAAATAGGTTTCTCAAAGGCCAAAATAAAATTGTATATGTATATTTATGTTCTTGAATACCTGAATCAATGTCGTAAATTGTTTTGTTATTTTTTATTTGCAAATGTGTTGAATCAAAAAATATGAACCTAAATTTGTTTCTGCAATTTTTTTTTTTTCAAATCTTCTAGATTTATTCACACAAAATCTCCATCAAATAAGTTAGTTTGCTTTTTTCTGCATACGGCTGGGTCAAGATACCCCATGTCTCAGTTGCCCTTGGGTATAGTATAAAGTTGAGGGTATTATAAACAGCGCTCACATAATTATTTTCACTTACATATGTATGCTGCATGCTCAACACTGTTTCTTCTTCTTCTGCATCCCCTACGCTACCCCTACCCATTCAACACTCTCTATCTGTCTCTTTCTCTCTCCCTCTCTCTCTCTCTCGCCCTTTCTCTTTCTCTCTCTCTCTCTCTCTATCTCTCTCTGTCGATAACTATCTCTTTCTCTGCTGCTGCAGGTGAGGTTGCAACGTGTGTGTGTGTATGTGTGTGTGTGTGTGTGTGCGTATGAAAATCCCCTCTTTTTTTTTATATGCTAGTGCTCTGAATGTATCTTACGGATGTGCAACTCAAAATCATATGGCCCAATCCAATACCCTATTCCTCTCTATTCTCCCTACCAACCCCCCCACCCTTTCCACACACACACAAATACACACACACACACACACACACAACCCCCTCAGCATGTGCTCAGCGCTGGCCACTCCCCATTTTGGGCCATGCACAATGCATTTGTTGCCATGGCTAGAAAGTGCATAAGGAAAATTCAGAATTTTGTGCACAGTTTTTCAGCTGTTTCCCCTTGTTGCCGTGCCGTGCCGCAAATAAAATCGATTGTCTCGGCGCTCGTTGGTTTTGTTTTTTTTTTTCCTTTGAAGGGGGGGCAGCGGCGGAGCAGGCTGTAAGGGAGGGGAATAATTTTCTTCTTCTTTTTTTTTTTTGCAGTCGTAGCTGCTTGAATTTGTAGGAATTACTTTGCTCGCTTGTTGTTGTTGTTGCTGCTGTTATTGTTGCTTTTGCTTTGCATTTTCGGCAGCTGGAAAAGTTGTAACACTCACACCCACACACACACACACGCATACACTCAACGTATACATACATACGCAACTGGAAAATGTCAAGTTTTGCGTGTTTTTGGCCAACGCCGCCATTTTGTCTCCATGTGCTGCTGCTGCTGCTGCGGTCCGTTGTTAACCAATAAGTTTCCGACTGCCGCCAAAGAGCGCGAGTTACGCACACTCACACACACACACACAAATATATATATATATATATATATATATATATATATATTCAACATCCATTGGCTTTCCAGGCGGTTGCGTCTCCGCCATTTTGAAATTGATACACAGCCCAGGCAGAGGCAGCTTTTGGCCAAGTTTGTGCGCTTTCTGTTTGTGGCAGGTGCTGCGTTGTGGCTGCTGCCTGCCCCTCTGCAATTGCCATATGCAATTGGACTACGACGGGTCAGACAAACACACACACACACACACACACATGTATACACGAGCCTGGTCTCTCTGTGTGTGTTTAGCTAGGCTCACACACACACACACACACACACACACACAGAGCCATTTTCACGCACTGTCGGCCTTTCCATATTTCCAGTTGAAATATTGTGTTTGCCTTGTTGTTTAGTTTAGTTTTGCACTTGCTGCTGCCAGTTTGCAGTTGTTGTTGCTAGTTGCCAGTTGCCAGTTGCCCCCAATGCCCGAAATGCGCGTGCGAGCGAGTGAGCCAACCATTTTGTATCGAAGCCATAGCCTTTACCCCACAAGTACAACGTAGTGCAACCAACCACCCAACAAGCTAACCACACAACCAGCCAACCACCCACTAAGTGGTATCCACCTATGCCTTTCGAATAGGAGCAGCTGCCTTGCAGCTGCTGCCTCTTTATCAACCCCTACTAATCTGGCAAGTTGCTGCGTTCTTCTCAATGCGTTGCTAACAGCAACCACAGCACCATTACCAATACCAACACACATACACACACACACACACACACACACATGCACACAAACACATGCACACACAAACACACACACACTGATACCTCCGTTGACCAGTATGATGATGACAGATTCGAGAGTCGCAATTGGGCAATTATTTGAAAGTGTGTGAAATATTTCTGATAGCAATAAACTAGACAGACGCAAGTGACAGTTTAATTGGGAAACCGATTAGCTTTTGAACACATCCATCATTTGCTTTTGGACATAATGTTAAACCGCTAAATTCGAATTTTAGCTGATTGATTGATTTAGAATGCCGTTCGGTTAAAACTGATACAAATTAGAAGGCTCCAGTCGCGACAGCTCCACGTGGAGTTACTCTGAAAACAGCAACTGTTAAACACAATAATAATTAGCTAATAATCAGTCTGTTATTCAGACTATCACTATCTGTGTTTCTTATTGGATTTTAATTAAATGTGTACAGGTTATCAATAATGTGCCAAGGTATATCAATTAAAAGATCAGATATTTTTATAGTCGCTGAGTGCGGCAGATAGACGGACATATCTATATCGACTCGACTCTTAATGCTGATCAAGAATATATGTTTTGGGGTCGGGCGTTGCTTTCCTCTTTTTCCAACATTTCATTATACAATTTTCAATGGGTTCAGGGTATAAAATAAAAAGACTAATCTTAGATTTAGATATAACAACAACAAATACACACTTCCAATGTGTAAACAACATTTCAAGTTGAAAAAGCTTAAAGCTTAAATTATATTTTTTCATTCCGGCATTCATTTTTGTTGTTTTGTATTTTTGTTTTTTTTTTTCAAAAAATAAGGTCAACTCAGCAAAAGTCACTTCATTTTGATTGTTCTCAGTTCCTTAGTTCAATCTCAGCTTAAAATGCTGCGATCATAGTGCGATGAGGAATACCTAAATGTGAAAGAGGCTTAGAGAATTATTATTAACTGTTAATGGAAATGATGATGATCAAAATCGATCAAAGTGTTGACAAAGCGCGTTTCAAGTTTGAAATTAGAAACAGAAGAAAGGGGAGAGCTGACAGCTGAGCTGATAGCAGATAGCAGATAGCGGAGAAGAGAAAATGAGAGAAGTGAAGAAAAGAGCGTATACAAATCAAACGAAGCTAACTGAAAAGTAGACGTCGACGTCGACGTAAAGCTGCAGCAGAATCAGCAGCAACAGCAGCAGCAGCAGAGGCGAAAATGAAAACGAAAACGTAAATCAAAAGCAACAGAATCGAATCAAAAATCATGATGATTACGATGGTGATGATGCTAATGATGTTGATGAAAAAGCCGAAGATGAGTTAAAAGAGAAGCAGACAACAACAGCAAATGCAACAACAACAACAAAATTCCATTGAAATTACGTATGAGTGACTTTTATTAAACGGCGCATTGCTTTTGTTCTGCGTGTGTGTGTGTGTGTGTGTATATAAATATATGTGTTTATGTATCTATATATGAAATAATTATATACATATGTATAGCGTTCAAAAATCCACAAAAGCAGCAGCTGATAAATATTAGCAAGCATTTAAAGACAATTTTTGTTTTTATACGAATTTGTATTGTGTTCATTTTGAGTTTTGCATCAATATTTTCAATATCAGTTTTTTAAATAATTGAATTACAAATATTTTTTTAATTTCCATTAATAAATAAATTTGAATGTATTTACATATCGACATTAATTCTTTTATTGTTTTATTATTTTTAAATTCGCGCGTGGCAACATTTATTTTTGTAAATTTGTTTTTGATCGTTTTGTTGTTCAAAACTTGAAATTCCGTTGATTTGATTTTTTTTTTTTTTTAAATATATTTTGTTTTGTTTGTTGTCTACAGATTTTAACAGTTTATTAATTTATTGAGCATAAAAATGGTTTGTTAATTGCCTCAACAAATCTAAAGTCATTTGTCTTTATTTGTTTGCTTTTTCCTTCAACTTTTTTTTTCCGTCATTTCGTTTTCCATATCTTTTTCTTTATATTTAAATTATTTTTTTTACTTTGCTTTCGAGTTTTATTTGCTTTGTGGATATTATTTCCGCTTGAGAGGCGTCAAAAGGTATGCAAAATGTGATTAATAGAAATTATAGAATCGGGGTTATTAGGTGGACTATACGAGTCAATCAATAACGACAACTTATACATAATTTGCACGTTTGCATTGGCATTGAAAACTTTAATTAAAAAATAACCGAAGAACCCTATGCAAAATTTAGTTCTAGTTTTGCAAATATAACTTTATATAATAATAAATTTCCATTAGAACCCATAAAACATAGAAAAATATATATATAATATGTGTTGACTTGATTTATATTGATATAATTTATACGAATAGTCATCAATATCAAATATATTTTCTATATCCTAGCTCTAATCCATTTTGCTTTACATGCTTTTCTATGCGGACTGAGCAGAAAAAGTCGATGCGAATGATTGTCACAATCCTTCTAATGAAGCTTTGAAAATTGCTAAAAGGTGTATCTATCGATTCCAAACAATATATATGTGTGTTTGTGTTCGTACATAGGTATATGTGAAAATTCGTGCGGAGAAGTCTGCATAGTGAAGATCAAGGATAATTTTCAACTATTTTTGTATCATAACAAAAACAGAGTATGCTGCAGTCGATCACGTTTCTGAGTCTTGTTTCGCTACGCTTTGTTTGGTTGGGATGACGGGGCAACGTTCTATTGAAATTGTGGGTTGTATAAATACATATGTTATGTATATATATATATATATAGATATATATATATATATAGGTGTATATGTAATATATGAATGTGTGTGTGTGTGCACATGCTTAGACTTTAGACCGATTACATTTGCAAACGGCAACTGAAAATGAAAAGCAAAATCAATAACAACAAATGGGCTTTTTTTCTTCTATGCAAACAAATCAGCGGGCTTTAATTCTAAATATTGTCGTAATGCCCACCTATATATGTATATGGTATATACAGTTTTATGCACATATGCATGTATATATATATGTGCATGTTTGTGTATCCTATTTAACTAATAAACGCTGAACGCGAGCTAAGTAAAGCGAAATAATCAAAGGTCACCTTCCAATTGGAGTTGGCAACGCTGATGAAATCGCTTGCGATATATATATATATATATATATATATATATAACTAGAAATATATATGTATGTTATATATGTATATATAACTAGAAATTTCCATAGAAACAATGTAATTAACTTAAAGCAATATTAAAGGTTCTTTTGCAATAAAACTGAAAATGCTACATGTATATTGACACGCCATTTCTCCGTGTTTCCACACAGAGTAATACTAAATAGTACTTGGATACTTAAGAATAAACTAATTGGCAGATAAATGCATATACAAATCCCTCCAACTTACACACCCCCTCCCCCCCCCCCCTCCCCGTGCACCCTTGTAAAAGATATTCAGAACACTTGTAAAATTTTCAAAGATTTTCAGAGCACATTTGATACCGAGTTCGAGAGACTTTTAATTAGCGTAGTAAATTGTAATTGTAATTGTAAACAAGCTCTCTCGTATCATATAATCACGATGAAAGCACATATATATATATATATATATATATGTTTGTATGTGTGTAAATTACATGGCAAATTCCGTGTATTCTGAATTTCAATTGATAATGCAATGAATCATAACTTGAGCTTGAAAATATATTGAAAATAAACAGTCACAGCCAACAAATTCATTTTTATAAAATGTTACAAATATTTCTAAATGTGGTTCAATAATTGATCTTATCGGAATTACCTTAAAAGACATGGTGCTTCAGCCTACAGGAAAAAAAATGATAAGAAATATTTGAACTCTGTAACTTTTTTCCATCTGCGCATCTATGTATATTACAAATAAGTGGCTTTTTATGTACATATCTCATGGATTTGTTGTTCAACAATTGTGAGCAACTCTTACTACATCTCGCTGTCTCCCTCTCTCTCTCTCCCTTTTACACACACTGTGTGTCTTCTGTCCCCCTCTTCCTTTTGGGGCTTACCTAGTCACCACTTAGTTTATAAACACATTGATCCGTTACTTATACACTGCCAACCAACAACCCACCAGCCAGCCAGCCCACTCCCCACCTCCTTCCCTCATACTCACACCATACCCCCCCCCCGCCCCCCACTTCACCAATTGCCCACACACCCTATCGCACTCCTTCAGTTGAGAGACTTGCGTTTGCTCTACCTCTTTCTATCTGGCTGTGTATCGCTATCTCTGTCTTGAAATTTATAAATAAATGTTGGCTGCATTTTGCGCTGCTGTTTTTGTGACTGTTCATAAAAATTCCATTTGCTTTATACATCCGAAGGCAGAAATTCTCGAACAAAAACATTTATATATGCATGTATGTGTGTGTTTGTGTCTGTGTGTGTTTGTGAACATACATAATTATCTATAGTATAAAGATATGTGTACGTGTATATGTGTATCTGCCAGATGCGGTAATGTTTACCGTTGTTGTTATTGTTTTTTTTTTTTTTTTTTGGTTGCTGTGTCTTTTCGATTTTTCTGCCTTTTGGCAAATTATAATTTTTCGCTGAAATTTAAATGATTATAATTGTTGTTGTTTTGATAAACAAAAGCGCTGCCTACGATTACCTCATATGCGATTTGTATATATTTGAATTTTATGTTAAGAGGTGTTATAGTTGCTGCTCCTGTTATTGTTCTTGCTATGCTCTTTCTCTTCTATACTTTTATATGTTCACAACGTAACAATAATAACAGCAGTTGCTGCAGACACACACACACACACACAGGCATACATGCATACATACAAACACATGCACATGTATTCTGCAATCCACCCAACCGCCCACATCGGCTGCCACGCCCATCACACTTTGCACTTGGCGACGGCAGCGGCGTCGGCGCCAACGTCGCGACATCGTCGCTGTCCAGTCGCTAAGCTTTAGTTTTGTTTTTTTTTTTCTTTTTCTGCGCTTTTTTTTCTCATTTTCCAACACACTCACCAACACATTACATACATTCATATATATATACATATATATATATATATATATATACATACATACATTCATACATACATACATACATACATACATACATACATACATGCAGATACACATGCAGATACACATACATTACATACATACAGACATACATTCATTTAATTTCATTCCCCTTGCGTTCTTTGGCTTTTACTTTTGTATATTTGTTTGCCTTTATTTTAAATGTGACGACGACGCCAACGTCGCTGCCAACGTCAACGTCATGAACGCGACGCTTGCGCTTACTCACAATCAAATCTCACGCCGCATTTTTAGTCTCAATTTGTTTGTGCTTCAATAATAACTGAATCGAAATATACACGCGGCTAAAGCGACGATTCCGTCAACGTCAGTTTACTTTACCTTACTTTACTTTACTCTGCTTTGCTTTGCTTTACACTTTTTATTTGCTATTTTTCGATCTGTTGCTAGTGTGTGTATGTGTGTGTTTCATTATTTTTTTTGCGTTTGCTTTTGCCTCTGCCATTGCTTTTGCATGTTTGTGTGTGTTTGTTGCTGCCTGCTGAATAGTAAAATGTTTTCAAACCCAATTCGCCGCTGTCGCTGCTGCTGCTGCTGCCGACGCCGCTGTTTCTGACGCTGCCACTGCCACTGTTGCTGCAGTGGGCGAGAGCGTTCCAGATTGAGGGTGTGAGCGACGCGACGCGACAGCAGGCAAGCAGCAGGCAGGCAGTCATCGGCGCCGCAACTCGTTCGTTTCCACTCGCTGCGCTTACATTTTGTGTTGTCGTGGGTCGCCGCCACCGTCGCTGCGTTTGTCGCTCGGTCGCCTCGGTGAGTGGGTCGTGTGCTCCCGTCGTCGTCAGCAGCCGCAGCAGCAGCAGCAGCATAATTAGACGTCGTCGTAGTTCGCATATTGCTGCTGCTGCTGCTGGTGGTGCTGCTGCCGCTGCCAATCTGCATGTGCGTAAAGCGGCGCATTGCATTTGTTATATGCCCGATGCCGATGCTCATTTTATTTTCTCCTTTTCTTTCTATGTACGTACGTACGTATGTATATGTGTGTGTATGTATGTTAATTTCTTTTTCTCCCTCTCGGCATATTCATTCTGTTGTTTACTCGCCGTTCGTTACCGTTTTGTAGCCAACCATCAGCAGCAGCGTCGCATATTTGTATACATTGCATACATATACACACATTCAAACATAAATACATAACTTTTAAATTTAATTAGTTGAGTTAAGTTCAAAATGTTTCCTTACTACAATGGGTAACCAATTCACACACATACATACATATGCATTGAGTCTACGTGACTTGAATCAAATGTGTGGAATTTATAATTTTGATAACATGCCTTTTTGAATATTACACATGTATGTCTGTTCCCATGTATGTATGTGCGTATGTGTGTATGTATGTGTGAATTATTTTTATTTGCGACTTTTTTTTAGTGAAGATTAGCGCTTTGTTGTGCTATTTATACGTTTATACACACATACATATACATTGTGTGAAACGATTAGCAGCAGAAACAATATTCGAGAAAACGACTCCACTCAAACACAAACAGCAGATATTCAATTGAATTGGCAAGTCTTAAGATGTTTATACATACATACACAGATCCATACATATATGCGTATAATGTATATTCGTAAATAACATGCCTACAATAAGTTCAGTTTAATTCATATTGTAGAATGTTTATGATTCATTCGAAAAGAGCTGTGAATATCTATTTCCACCAAAGGGCAACCAATTTTACTACAAGCTAGAAAAGTAAACTCGTCCAAATATATATATATATATATTTTTTTATAATTATATATTTTTGACATACTGCTCCTGCTTTAAACTGTATTGATTGTAGATTATGAAGTCGAGCAATTTATAGTGTTTTTTATTATTTTTTTTTTAGGTTGACCTACAGACCCACTCCTATATTTGTATGTGCATATAAATAATTTTTAAAAATAAATTTAATTGACTTTGTCAAATTATTAACTACAGGAAATGTAAGCAGAGCTGCTCAATATAGTTCAAAATACATTTCCCCAACAACAACACTAACAACACACCAAATTTTCGCTGGACAGTGCACAACTATATTATACCCTTCGATGTATATTAATAATATGTACGCATGCATATAACTATGTATCTGCGTATATGCATTTTATGTATATACATCATTATCATACATCAATAGCTTATAGCTGTAGCTGTTTGTATGTAATCAGAATCCTGCAGGATATTTTATTGACCAGCAGCTGTTCTATTCTGTCTCGCTCTCTCTATATCATAGATATCAAGTCAACTTCAGACTCAATCGTAAATTCGTAAATTCGTAAATTTGAGGCCAAAATTCGCAAAACTTATGTTTTATAAATTCTTCAACAGTTGTTGTTGTTGTTGATGTTAATTTTTGTCAATCTTTGTTGCGTTTGTTTATTTGTTGTTGTGCTGCGATTACGTCAGCTGGGGGCGACTGTCACTGGGACGAATGTCAATGCTGAAATATAAAAAATTATAAATAAATTATATTTATACGTTTCTATTTTTGTATTGGTATGGGTATGCAAACATACATAAATAATTGTGTATATACATGTATGTATGTATGCGAATGTTTGTACATCATTTGCAGGTAAACATTTTTGCAACCATTTTTGTTAGTGTTTGATTGTTGATTTGTTTGTTGTCTATTCAGGTGAAAGTTGCGCAGTTTTGAAAGCAAATGAGGGAAAAAAATTCAATGAAATGAAATACATATTAACATACACATGCACACACACACACACACAACAAGAAGTGCAACACGAAATCAGTTTATCCGTAAAAAAAAAGCACAAGCAGAAGAAGAGAAACATAAAGAAAACACACACACACGGATGAAGAGAGGATGAGTGCGGAATAGAGGGAGAGAAAGACAATGAAAACTTGAATGCTGTGCGTTGGTGGCGGCGATGTTGACTGAGTGAAAATATGCCCACTAATTGCAATTCGTATACCCTGTACTCGATTGGGAGACGAAACGTGCTTGATCCACATTCCATGAATGATATAAATAAATTGCAAATATTTGTTTGTTTTCGATTAAGAATCGATTTTTATTTGCCTAGTTCTTCTAACATAGATTTAAAAACATTATGAATAATATTCACTCTATGAAAATGTTGAAAGGCATCTTTGGCTACATTATATATACATCTATATTTGTATATACTTTATATAGTCGTGATAAGAACAACGAGTAAAGTCCCAAAAAAAAAAAACTATTTTCGATGACATTCCCCACTACTATTTCATACAATTCTCTTTACACACATGCACACATACATACATGCAATATGTATGCCACGCCAAATGAACAGCATACTGTTATATATATATATATATATTTAAGTATATGTATATATATGTGTGTGTATTTATATTTGTGTGTATATGTGTGTGTATTCGCATTCGCGTATTTAGTGTTGCCCATTAATTTATGTTGTTGAATTTCATTTAATTTTCGCTAGCCGATATGGTTGATTTGCATTTATCAAGTAAAGTTTATTCAGTTTGTGCTTTTGCTTTGTTTATATTGTACCTATTAGCATATGTATATAAGCATGTACGTATGTGTGTACCTATTGTGTCTAAGATTTAGATTTCTATATTCGCTTTTATCAATCATTTCCACACATGCACATACACAAATACTTTTGCATATATATAAATGTATGTATATATTGCACTAATCTACACAGAGACACAGAGAGAGAGAGAGAGAGAGGATACAACAGTGCACAGTGCACACTACTCACTCTCTCCCTCTTCTTCTTTCTCTTGGTATTCGTCTTCGTCTTCCTCTCTGCCAGTTCTTCTGCTTCTGGCTGTGCCTCGGTCTCTGTTTCTGTTTCTACATAGACACGCCAGGTGCGTCAATAACAAAACACAGGCACAAACGCATCCTCAAAACCATTATCGGATAATATTAATGCCCATTACGGGCACACTAAACATGCACACACACTCACACATACATACACACACATACTTGTGTATCCACATTGTACATATATGCAGATATACATGTGTGTGTGTGCACTGTTTGCATGTGTGCTCATAATTAAACAGCAGACACAAATTTAATGTAGAGGTCGATTTTGGGGCTGGGCAAACAAACATTTTAACAAAAGCAATAGCAACAGCAGAATTAAAAACAGCAACAACAACAGAGCTCTCAGCGAATGTTAACGGAATAAGTTCTATTAACGTGCTTTCACCAACAGTTACACTTGCATATGCATACGTATATTTGTATGTGTGTGTGTATGTTTGTGTGTAACAACATCTTAGCTGCTGCTATTTTTGATGTGCGCCTGTTAACAGTTAACAGTTATATCACGGCTGCTGCTGCAATTTTCGCTGCCAATGCCAACTCTAATAACAAATATTGTTTGTTTCAAGCAAAAAGTGCGAAGAGCTTTCTAACGTGCATACAACATACAACGCAACGCAACATAAGCAGCAGCTGCGGCCTTGCGCTCGTCGTCGCTCTGCACAAGAACAGACGAGAAACGCCAAGAAGCAGCAGCAGCAGCAGCAGCAGCAGCGCAGCAGCAGCAGACAGAACTAAACAATTTAAGTTCACTCGGTTAACAGACATACAAAATACACACACACATCTATACACAAATTTATAGTCAGTCAGCGTCGCAGTCGGTTTCGTCGCTCTCCCTGCCAACGAACCAAGCAAGCAGCCAGCCTGTTGTCGTTTTTGTTGTATATTTGCCAATTTTACCTTGCCGCTGCTCTCTAGCACAACAGTGTCGAACTTAAAGAGCGAGTAACGTGACGTGTCGTTGTTGTCGGCAACGCGCGCGGTTGAATTTTTTTTTATATTTTCTGCCAACTTCCTACTAAATACAAAAGCAACAACAACAACAAGCAACGGCAGAAAACAAAAAAGACAAGAGCCAAAGCAAACGATACGAATGCCGAGGCAAAGCGTGTGTGTGTAACATAAATGCAAAACGTGCAAAATAAGCAAACCAATAAAAAAAAAAAGAAAGAAGGAAAACACGAATACAAAATACAAAACAAAAGGCAGACGACAGTTGTATCGGCAAACAACAGAGAGAGAGAGCGAGCGAGAGAGAGCGCGCGTAAGAGAGATTGCAAATAAGTTGAGAACGCCGGCATATACTCCCCACACACGCACACACACATCCATACAAACAAAGAGCGCGCCCAGTGAGCGAGAGAGAAATCTAGCAAGAGCGCTGCGCCCATGGGCAGCTGATTTATAATATTTAGCCGGCAAGTGTGTCAGCTGTTCAACGACGGCAACGTCAGCATTAGCAGCGACTTTTTCTCACTGTTACGTTGTCATGTTAGCGACGGCAGCAACCGCAGCAGCTTCTGCGAGCAGCGCTGCACGTAAACGTAGCCGCAGCGCCAGCAACAACAACAACGGCAACAAGCGAAGCGCCGCTGGTCGCAAGTTAACCAAGAGCGTGAGTGTTATTTATTTATTTTTTTTTCTCTCGTTTTGCTTTTGTGTGTGTATTTCTCTTTGTTTACATTCGAGGCGCTTTGTGCACGTGCTGATGCTTTCTGCTGCTGCGGCCCTTTTCTGAGCGCCCAGCATACGTTTTCTTAACAGCACTCTGTTAAGCAAATGGGGACACAATTCAAGCTAACCGATTGATTGTCATTTTCGCAAATTAATAGAAAATGTACATTAGATGGAAGAGAAATAAACACACTAGGCTAATTAAAGCGATTAATCTTATTTTCAAATTACACACAATTTGCCTATTGAAAATTTTCTTTAAGCTGAAAGCTGATTGATTCAATAATGTAATGTACATAAATACAATTTTCATAATTGGACCAAAATTAAGTAAAGAAAAAAAAAAAAAAAGTACAACGCTTTCATATGAGAATTTGAATATAACGCACATTCTATACGCGTCGCTAATATTAAACCAATGACAAATATAAAAGCACCAAAAAAAAACTGCAAATTTAATAAAAATAAATTAATTAAAAATTCAATGGTGGTGGCTGCCGTGCGTGCTTTTCACGTTCGTTGCCGCTTCCCATTCAATTCATTCGTTGTTGCGACTCGTGTCTACTCGGCTCGTCGTCGTCGCTCACACGAACCACGACGACGACACTCGCACGCTAAAAATAAACGGACATAGTTTTTTTTTCTTTTCGTTTTTGTTGTTGTGGGTAAGCAATGAAAACGAAAATTTGCGTGACGTCTTTCGACCTTGACTCATCGATGTGAACTGTTAAACTGCGGCGACGACGGCGAGTGTTGTTGCTTGGCGTTGCGCGACGGCGTTGCCAGACAGCTGCAATTGTTTTCTGGTTATTGTGTTGGATGGCAGCCCTAATGTCAACGTCTTGCCGCAATGGCGACAACCAGTTTTCACACACACATGCAATTGCACATATATACATATTAATACATAAATCTTTATGTATACGCATATGGATGTGTGTATGTATGTGTGTATTTGCAATAAAGCGTTATCACAACACATTGCTAAAGCAAAAGCAAAAAAAAAAAATAAATAAATTTTTTTTAAAATTGTTCGTTGCATGCGCTGAGGCTGCTGCGGCGACTGCACTGTCGTCATCTGTGTGTTGTGTGTGTGTGTGAGTGGGGCGGATTGATAGGGTGAGCGTAAAAAAAGCTACATTTGAAAAAGTAGAAAATATGCAACGGTTTTTCAAGCTGCATTGGAATGCACTTGCAATAGAAATGGTGTGACTCTCTCACTCTCTCTCGCGGAACACACAAGCACATTTGTGCATGTATGCATATGTACATGTGAACTGCTGCAGCAGCCGCAGCAGTGCGCACACATACATAGACACACATGCACGCATGCACAGATGGTGCCAATAAGAGGTGCATACACACACACATACGTTATGCATGTCACTGCCACACCCTCGCACGCTGCCCCGCACCCACACACACATATATATATATATATGTATGTGTATGAAGAGAGAGGGACGCTGACGCTTGAATTTCGTTTTGTCTCGGCTCGTTTCTCGCCGCCGTCTACGTCTGCGTCTCGTGGGCCTTTTCGCACGCTTTTGCTCTTATGCTCACCGCTGACCCCTCCCCCCCTTCCACTCTCCCTGCCCGCATCAGCACCCACAAACAACAACCTCCTCATCATCATAGATTTATCTCATTCGCGCGCACGTGAGTGCAACAAGCCCAAAAATTAAGTCGTCGCTGCCCATTTCATTTGGTTTTGGACTCGCCGCGACTCACACGCTTTTTGTTATCATTTATGTTGTTGTCTCTCTGCGTCTTGTTCGTCGCGTTTTTGCTGTTGCCAGTTTGGCCCGTTACAGCTTGCTTGTATCTGTGTGTGTTGTGTTTGAGTGTGCATGTTCGTTCGTTCGGTCGCTCGCATTTGCTCATTTTTTTTCTCAGTCATGTTTGGCAACACTTTTCACGGCGTCACATCTTTCGCTCTCACTCTCATCACCTCAGCTCAGCTCAGTTTAGCCCAGCTCCCAGCTGTTGTCGTCGTGTTCATCAAACCGCAAACTGCGATGCGATCCAACGACGACAGCGTAAAATTTGCTTCCTTCCTTTATAGCGCTGCTGCTCGCTGATGACGCTGGCAGCGACGCTGGCAGCATTATGACCATTAATACGTTGTCGTTAAACGTTTAAATTCAACAATGAACACATTTTGCTAAATCGAATTATGAAATCCCATTTCATGTGTAGAAAAAAAATGAAAAATTTGCAAACCTATTTTCTTTATTTTATGTTATTTATTTATTTTTAATTTTTTTTGTTGGATTTTTAAAACATTGTTTTTAAGATTTAAAAGCAGCAGTTAATAACCGGTTATTGTGTCAGATAATTCATTATGTGGTTGCCATAAATACAACAGATTTTTCTTGCACTGTTATACACATAATTGAATCTGTTTACGTATTTGTATTTATTCGTATTTCTATAAATTTAATTATAATTTTAATTGCTTCTTCATTGACTCACACAATCGCGCATCGTCATACGTGTTTTACATGTGAATGTGTATGTATGCGTGTACGTAGAAATACCAACATAATTTGGGCAATGGCGTCGCTGCCAACGTCGACAGCAACGCCGCGCGCCTCGCGAAATGACAAAGACGCCGGTTGGGTTGCTCTGCTGCTGCTGCTGTTGTTGTTGCTGCTTGCTTGCTGGGCAATGTTGGAAGAGTAGTAAGAAGAAGAGCGGCCGCAGTCGCGCAGCAAAGTCAGCGCAGCAACAGCAGCAACTACAAAAAGTTGTTGTAGTTGTGTAGTTTAGTTTCGATGTTGTTTTTGGCTGGGCGCGCGCGGAAGTCGCAGAAATTTATCAAAAGCAACAGAAACCAACAACAACTCAACGCAAACCAACGAAGGCCGAGCGAACGACAGACGACGACGACAACAACGACGACGAAGCGGTGGCTGCCTGTCAATCGGATTAATTTTTATTGTACATTTCTTTTCGTCGTTTTTTGCAAATAGTATAGTGTTGTGTAGTGGTGCAGTGTGTGGTGTTGTTGTCGTCTCGACTTCAGCTCCGGCTCGTTGCGCGCTCTCTTGCTCTTGCGCTCACTCACTCTCTCTTGAATTTTTTTGTGTCTCTCACCCTTGCTCTCGCACTCGCGCTCGCGTGCTCTCTGCAAATAGCAAAACCGCCGAGACTGAGACGTTCGTCGCTGTCGTTGTCTGTGTACGCGTTTTATTGCTCTTGTTCTTCTTTTTTCACCTTCTTGCTCGTTACGGGCCGCGCGCACCATTACAAATACGCGTATAACAATTTGCTGCCTGCCCCGAAACTGAAAGAAAAATACATATACCAGCCATAAACTAAGTACGCGGCGTGCAAAATAGTCGATAATAATCGTAAAGAGTTATGTTCATTTCGTTAAAGTGCATAAATAAACAGCGATGAATGTGATAAATTGTAATAGAATGTGAAAATTCATACATTACACATACATATACACACACACACACACACACTCACACACACGACCTCATACGCACACACACACTCCCACATACACATACACGTCATACACACACAGAAGCAAAGCGTATGTGTGTGCAGAAAAATATGCGGCGCTTAAAAAAGGTGAACGGCATTTTGTCATAAATAAGACATACATACTTACAAATCCACATACACACACATACACACACAAAAAGCAAAAACAAACACAGAAACCAAAAACGCAAATGCAAAGAAAAAAAATTAAATTGTGTTGTGTTGTGTGAGGAACAAAGCTTGTGAGAAAAGATTGTTCGCAAAAAGTAAATATGTGAAAACAAAATTGTGTGCGGTAAAACATATAATTTGTACAATAATTTTCAACTTAGTTCTATTGTGTCGGTCTTTTTTCTCATTGTCTTTGCTTTTGATAAAATAATTTACACACATGTATACTCACACACATACACACACATATGTATAAATATATATATATATTTATGTATATATGTAGAGACATTGCTGCTGCTGCATTGCGCTCACTCACACGCATATCATGCGGAGCGGCGCCCAGCAGAGTAGCACGCGCTTGCTATGACGTCTCACTCACTCATATAAACACACACATACACAACACACACACTCACAGTCATATGCTCACTCATCGTTGTGTTGCCATGTATTTTGCACGTTTCTCTTTCGCTCTTTTCGCTATTCTACCATTTTAATTTTTTTTTTCAATTGCTCAGCCTCCACGGTTGCCACTTAGTTGAGCGGCACTCGTCTGGCAGCGCTGCACTGTGTCGCCAACGAACCAGCGAATCAAAACAAAAAGTGGTTCAGTGTTGCAAAACGGCATCCCATTGCATATCGATAGCAAGAATCGATCAATTGTTTAAATCTCTCTCCCTCTCTATATTTATATATATTAATATATGCATATATTAATTAATATATGAATAATATATATTAATACATATATACATATATATATATATATATATGAATGTGTATGTGTGTGCTCAGAAAGACATAATAGGAGGCGGAACATTTTGAAACTAATTTGATTTTTATTCTGGCTTATTTTGCAGATGTCCGCCGGCGCTCAATTGCAGATGGCCCCACAGACCACATCGACCCTAAGTCATCATCATCCCAGCAGTCAGGCGGCAGCACAGCAGCAGCAACAGCAACAACAGCAGCAGCAGCAGCAACAACAACAACAGCAGCAGCAACAGCAACCACAGCAGCAACATTTTGCTAATCATCACAGTACGCAAGCGCAACAGCAACAGTTGCTGCCACAGCAGCTATCGCAACAGCATAATTTGCAAACACACACGTTGCATCTGCAGCAATTGACCACACAGCAGCAACAGCAAGCAGCGGCAGCAGCAGCAGCAGCGGCGGCGGCAGCGGCGGCAGCAGCGCAACAACAGCAGCAGCAGCAACAACAGTCGCTGCATCAGCATACAACATTGCCGCCACAGCATCAACAACAGCTGCAACTTTTACACCAGCAACATCCGCACGTAGCCCTGCATCAGCAGCAGCCGCACGGTGCTGCCGGTGGCCATAGCAGTAATCCGGACTCGAATATGAGCACAGGTTCCTCGCACAGCGAAAAGGATGTCAATGATATGCTAGGACTCGGCAATCTACAACAGCAACAACAGCAGCAGCAACAGCAACAACAGCTGCACTCCAATAACGGCGCCTCAATGCTCGACATGCTCAATGTGCAACAGCAGCCAGGTAGTGGGCCCGGTCCCGGACCAGGACCCGGTCCAGTTGCCGTACCCGTTTCCGTTTCAGCCGCCTCCGCCGCTGTTGTGAGCAATGCGAGCGGGAAACAGCCACGAACGCCAGCGGAGCGGAAACGCAAACGCAAAATGCCGAACAGCAACAGCGAGGACGCCGGCAATGGGGGCAACAGCACCGGCATTGTTAGCGGCCTCAAGAAATCGCTCACATTTCGCGACAGCAACATGTCGAAGGGGGTCTCCAGCCTGGTCCTCAGTCTCGGCGTCGATCGCTGTGCGTTGCCGCCAGTCAGTGGTGCTGGTGGTGGCGGCGGTGTTGCTGGCACCGTTGGCGGTGTACCCACGGTCGGTGGTGCTGGTGGCAACAAAAGTTCGCGTCTCCTGCTGCCCGGCAGCAATGACAGCAAGAAGATCAACGATTACTTCAACAAACAGCAGCAGCAGCAGCAGAGTGGCGCCAATTCAGCGTTGCGGCAACACACGGGCAGCAAATCGCCATCATCAGCAACACAGGCGCAGCAGCAGCAGCAGCAGCAGCAGCAGGTGCAACAACAGCAGCAGCAACAGCAGCAGCAGCAGCAGGTGGTGAATAGTCAGGTGCAGGTGCAGACGACGAATACGTATTCCATACACGGCTATCATTCGACTAGTGCACAAACGCAATCGCCCAGCCAACAACAGCAGCAGCAGGTGCAGGTGCAGCAAGCTGGCCCAGAGTTTCATTTTGCAGCAGCAGCAGCGGCGGCAGCAGCAGCTAAACAACAGCAGGCGCAACAACAGCAGCAGCAGCGGCAACAACAACAACAACAGACTTCCAATGCAATGGTTCCTCAGCAGACGCAAATGGGCGTGGCCATGTCACATGTGGGCGTGGGGCATGGTGTGCTTGGACTGGGTGTTGTCGGTCCACAGCAACAGCAACAGGCGCAACAACAACAACAACAGCAGCAACAGCAGGCGCAACAACAGCAACAGTTGCCGGTTACATCGTCAGCGTCAAGTGTTGCCGTTGTGCCAACGCATCAACAACTTAGCTCACTGGGCGTCAATGTGGGCGGCGTTGGTGTCGTTGGTGGTGTTGGCGTTGGCGTTGGCGTAAATGTGGGCGTTGGTGTTGGGGTCGTTGGTGTATTGCCGCCACCACCGCCACCGTTGCCACTGACAATGCCAACAACAATAATGACATACACGAAGGGCACCCAAACGGAGATGTCACAGCAGGAGCTGCAGGAGCGGGAGGCGGAACATGAGTCCGGCAAGGCGAAGCTGGACGAGATGACAAGACTGTCCGATGAGCAAAAGTGCCAGATAATGAGCCAACAGAAGTCCATTGATCAGCACAAGTCGCACATTGCCAAATGTATCGATGTGGTCAAGAAGCTGCTCAAAGAAAAGAGCAGCATTGAGAAGAAGGAGGCGCGACAGAAATGCATGCAGAATCGATTAAGATTGGGACAATTTGTGACACAGCGTGTCGGCGCCACATTCCAGGAGAACTGGACGGACGGCTATGCGTTTCAGGAGCTCAGCCGACGCCAGGAGGAGATAACCGCCGAGCGTGAGGAGATCGATCGCCAGAAGAAGCAGCTGATGAAGAAACGGCCAGCTGAATCGGGACGCAAACGCAACAATAACAGCAACCAGCAGAATAATCAGCACCAACACCAGCAACAGCAGCAGCAACAGCAACAGAATTCCAATTCCAATGACTCATCCCAGCTAACGGATCGCCTGGGCGGCAATGCCGGCGCCGGCAGTCTCGACAGCGGCATCGCTGTCGGCAACGCGGCCAACAATGCGACGGGCGCCGGTGGCGTTGGCGGTGTTGGCGGCATCGCTGGTGGCGGCGGCACCGTTGTGGTCGTCTCCGGTCGCGTCCTCTCCCGCTCGAACTCGACGCAGGCACAGCAACAGCAACAGCAGCTACTGCACAATGGCGGCGGTGGTGCGGGTGGTGTTGGTGGTGGCGGCATTGCCGGCTCTGGTGGCGTTGGCGGCGCCAACTCTGGCGTCGGCGGCAATGTGGGCAACAGCGGCGTTGGCAGCGTCGGTGATCGTTTGTCGGATCGCGGTGGCGGCGGCGGTGGTGGCGGTGTTGGCGGTGCCGGTGCTGGCGGCAGCGGCCCAGGCGGACCGGGTGCTGGTGGCGGCGGCGGCATCGGTGGCAATGATAGCGGCGGCAGCTGCTCCGATTCGGGCACATTTCTTAAACCGGATCCGGTGTCGGGGGCGTATACGGCGCAGGAGTATTACGAATACGATGAGATCCTCAAGCTGCGACAGAACGCCCTCAAAAAGGAGGACGCCGATCTGCAGTTGGAGATGGAGAAGCTTGAGCGTGAACGTAATCTCCACATACGCGAGCTCAAGCGCATACTCAATGAAGATCAGGTAAACAATATACATGCGAAAAGCTAAATAGATATTTATATATACTGATTAATCTCTGATCTGATTGCAGTCCCGCTTTAACAATCATCCTGTACTGAATGATCGCTATCTGCTTTTAATGCTGCTGGGCAAGGGCGGCTTCTCCGAGGTGCACAAGGCATTTGACCTCAAGGAGCAACGCTATGTCGCATGTAAGGTGCACCAATTAAACAAGGATTGGAAGGAGGATAAGAAAGCTAATTATATCAAGTGAGTAGTGGAGCAGCAGCAGCGGCGGCAGTTAGCAGCTATTTATAATTTATATTTAATGTTTTTATGTTCGTGTTGAGTTGTTATATTCATATTTATATAGATACGTTATCGATTTGAGAGATGATGATATTTTCTTTAATTCGTATTTCAAATGGTTAGTTATTATGGTTAGATGGCGGCAGTCTTGTTCAGCTTGAGATGTAGCAGGCGTGGGTCGACGCGGGGCGATGGGCCGATGTGCGGTGGGGTGGAGGGGGGGAGGGCATTCAATCATCATTGCTCATGATTCCTTAACCATTTGCCATTTTTCATTTACAACACTCAAAATTTAGACATGCATTGCGGGAGTACAACATACACAAGGCGCTGGATCATCCGCGCGTCGTGAAGCTCTATGATGTCTTTGAGATCGACGCGAACTCATTCTGCACCGTGCTGGAGTATTGTGATGGACACGATCTGGACTTTTATCTGAAGCAGCATAAGACTATACCCGAGCGTGAAGCGCGCTCAATAATAATGCAGGTGAGTGCGAATTGAAAACATGTTGTTTAAATAGTGTTTAATCATCGCATCCCATTCACACATTGTCTGTCACTACGCCTACTCTCTTTCCCCCATTTAATCTATCGATCCCCAATCATTACTAATGTCTTTGCCATACAGGTTGTATCTGCACTCAAGTATCTAAATGAGATTAAACCGCCCGTCATCCACTATGATCTGAAGCCGGGCAACATACTGTTAACCGAGGGCAACGTTTGCGGCGAGATCAAAATAACTGATTTCGGTCTGTCCAAAGTGATGGACGATGAGAACTATAATCCGGATCATGGCATGGATCTGACATCTCAAGGCGCTGGCACCTATTGGTAACTACCCTAACCCTACCCCCTACCAAACGACCAGCAAATAAATTAAGATGATCTATACTAAAATATATTTATTCATTCCATTCACACAGGTATTTGCCGCCAGAGTGCTTCGTTGTTGGCAAGAATCCACCCAAAATCTCATCGAAAGTGGATGTGTGGAGTGTGGGCGTGATATTCTATCAGTGCTTATATGGGAAAAAGCCATTTGGCCATAACCAATCGCAGGCCACCATCCTTGAGGAGAACACCATACTGAAGGCAACCGAAGTGCAGTTCTCCAACAAGCCAACTGTCTCCAATGAGGCAAAGGTAAGCACTACAACTATATAGATTAGATATATATATGTATTTATTAGATATATTATATATATATATATATATAATAATGCTTTGATTTTATGTATGTGCAGAGTTTCATTCGTGGATGCTTGGCCTATCGGAAGGAGGATCGCATGGATGTGTTTGCATTGGCACGGCATGAGTATATACAGCCCCCCATACCGAAGCATGGGCGTGGCTCGCTGAATCAACAGCAGGCACAGCAGCAGCAGCAGCAACAGCAGCAACAGCAACAGCAGCAACAGTCGTCCACGTCACAGGCCAATTCGGCGGGACAGACCTCGTTTTCAGCCCACATGTTTGGCAATATGAATCAGTCCAGCTCGTCCTAGCTGCCAACTAAACGCAATTCCAATTCATAATTCACCGCCGCAGCAGCAGCAGCAGCAGTTGCTGGCCAACAACAACAACAGGAACAACAACAACAACAACAGCAGCAACAACAGCAACAGCAGCAGCAACAACAACAGCAGCAACAGCAGCAGCAGCAGCAACAACAGCAGCATAAACACCAAAATCAATTTATCATAAATATCAACAACAGCAGCAGTGGCAGCACCATCAATAATTATGATATCAACAACGATATATGTAATCGGAATAGCTTTTATGCCACAACATTTCTGGATGCGTCTGCCTATTGCTACGATACAGTTATGGATGCCACACATTACAAGCTGCTGCCGCCAGTTGCGGCAGTGGCGGGTGGTGCAACAACATCATTGTCAGCCACAACAACAACAGCAATGCACTTGCAGCAGCTGCAGCTGCCGTCAGTGTTGGGTGGCATGCACCTGGCGGCAACAAGCGGCAGCAACAACAACCACCACATCAATCACATCAACCACAACAACAACAGCAACAACAATAACAACAACAACAACAGCAATCCAACAAACACACGCACCTATCTGGGCATGTACAAGCGCTGGCAGCAGCAACAGCTGCAGCAACAAGTCCAACTGGACCAGCAGCAGCAGCTGTTGCTCCTGCAGCAGGAGTTGCTGTAAGTGAGAACACTGCCAACGAAAGAAACGAGTCGTCGTCGTCATCGTCGTCATCGACAACTGCTGCTGATGCTCGATGCAATAGCAAGTCAACAAATCCACAAAATCGACAGCAACAACAACAACAACAACAAGAAAAACCCGAAGAATTTCCATGAGCGTCTCTCGAGAAAAGCGCGTCGCAAATGCATAAAACAACAACATATAAAACAAAAGAAAACAAAACAAAACAAAAATACAAAAGAAAACAAAACAAAAACTTAAGTTAAATAAAACTATATACATATATAAATATATATATAGTATATATACATATATATTATATTCAATGTGATAAACAAGCGTAAAGCAAAAAAACAAAACAACAACAAAACAAAAAGAATAACAAATGATAGAAACAACAATGAATAGAAGGACAGAAGGCAGAGAGTATATAAGAATAATGAAAGCAAAACGTGCAAGCAAAAAACGAAATAAAACAAAACAAAACAGCGAGAATTCTGTTGAAGCTAAAAAGGAACGCTTGATGGAGATAAAAACAACAAAAAAAAAAACAAACAAAAAAAGTAAAATAACAAAAGGGAGAGAGAGATAGCGAGAGGAACAGAACCAGAAGCAGAAGCAGACAGAAATAATGAGAGGAGTGACGAAGAGGAGAGAAAGCTACATAGTTGTTTAAAAAGGCTGCTAAATACTTGTATTTTTTTTTTTTTGTTAACTATATTAAACACAAGAGAAAGAAGCAGCAGAAAATTAATAATAATAATTATAACATAGTAATTAAAGATGAAAAAAAAAAACAAAAAGAAAAACAAAAAACAAAAACAACAATCTAAATGTAAATTTAGTAAGTAGTTAACCACAAACACTACGCCAACTGCGGCGTCTCTGATACCCACGTCAAGAAAGCAGTTTTTCTTTGTATTAAAAACAAACAAACAAACAAAACAATCTTTATAATAATGCATAATACATAGTAGGCAACACCAACAACACCAACAACAGCAACATACAATAAACTATAGCTTAAATTAGCGTAGATGGAGATAAAACAAACAAAATGCAAATGCAAAAGCATAGCCAAATTTGCAGCGGAAATCAGCAAAACTAACAGTAAAAAAACCATTATACCCTTTTTACCCATTTTTAATGGGTTCCGGGTATAAAAAAATCTTAAACACACACACACACACAGAGACAGAGAACACCTGGGTTTGGCTTGTATGTTGTTCGCATACACATACACACACACACACACACGCACAAGGCATGTTGTTTTTTTGTCTTCATTTTGGCCTTAATATTCAATACATTTATAGTTTAAATAAAATATATATACAATATTATATACAAATTAATTGTTATATATTTTATACCTGCAATTGTTTTAATCGAACAAATTCTGTTCTGATGCGTCAAACACACACACACACACACATACACACACACACACAAACATACACATACATATATACATATATACATAAATATATATATATATATATATACAGACGCAAATGTTTTTAATGTCAACAATATGAAATTTTTTAAATGAAATTCGAATTGAAATCGTTTAGCATTTAAACAATGTTTGTTTTGTATCAAAATTCTGTTACATCGATTATATCCAAAACGCCAATAGTTTTTATTTTGGCAGCGAATTCCACCCTGTTACTCACCCTCATCCACCCCCCCCCCCCCCCCCCACACACACACACACACACATACACGCTGAACAACAACAAGAACAACCCAATTACATAAACTAGAAAGGGAAAAACCGTGCATGGGTCGAAATAAATAGAAAGAAAAAGAGAGAACATTAAATAAAAGAAATAGTTAAAATGTTTATTAAAATAATAAAAATCAAATAGCAATAAAAGCGAACATTTTTATATGCCCCACAAATACAAATACAAAAATTAATATGCAAAGTTTTCAACAAGTTGTACCAACTCTTAAAAATAAATTTACATATATATATGTATATATATATATATATATATATATATATATACACATGACTATATATAAATGTATACATAAAGAAAAGTAAGAACACACATCTGAGAAAAACAAAAAAATTACTTCTTATTAAATAATAACTAATGCAATAGTTTTTATTAAATTATATATATACCTATATATATATATATGTATATATAAATATATGTATATATATATATATATATATATATATATATATATATATATATGTATATGTATATACAAATTAATAAATATAGACACGTTTTTTTTTTTTAATTTTAAACCATAATTGTAAACTACTGCGTAACAATGTATTAAATATTAATATCAAAGGCATATTGATAGAAATATATTAAAAACCAATTTAAAAATATGAAAAACAAAAAAACAAACAAAAAAAGAACACTACCACGCTAAATGTATCAATAATATATAGAGATCTATATGTATTGTAAAATTCATATATAAAACATCTGACTAAAGCAAAGAAATCGAAACTAAATTGTTGAGAAATTGAGCAAAGGGTTGAGAGATACCAACGGAGGTTTAAATACATATAAGTTCGGGACAGGGTGGGGACTCTTCGTCGGGCACTTTTAAGGCACCGAAATTCCACAGCTTCTTCAAGCCACAGTCAAAAAAAACTGCAAGAAAAATGAAAATACAGACACAGGGGAAATTCGAGGCTCTGGCTATATTTTGTAGGCAGGACTTCGAGAGGAAAAGAGATAGCGTTTTTGGTTGAAAGAGACGGGCAAAGCTGTAAAGTTGAATTAATTAATGTATGCAAAAACAAAAGAAACATACAAAGCAAAAAAAACAACAAGAAAAACAAAAAATTAATTAAAAAAAAAAAAAATGCAGCAAAGAACATTTTTTTCTTTAGTCTATACGAAAATTAAAAAATGAAAATTAGATTTTAGTGCGCTAACAAAGTAAATATGAAATATTGCAAAGCGAATGAGAATGAGACAGATATAGGCAACAGAGACAGAGACAGAGCATACAAAACAAGAAGCAAGAAGCAACAACAGGCAGAAGGCAGCAACAGTTGCAGTTGTGTTGCAGCTGCAGAGCAAGCAAACCCATAAAACAAGTAGCAAAGAAATTGTAAATATTAAATATACATATATGTAAAAAACAAAAAAAAACAAAAAATAATTAATTTATGCCTAATTAAAGTTTAATGAATCCGAAGAAAGAGCCACAAAAATTAACAGAAACAAAGCAAAGCAAAGCAAAGCAAAAAATACAGCAAGCAAAAGCAAAAGCAGAAGCAAAATCGAGAACCATTTCAAGAGATGCGTACACAATCTGTGCATGTACGTGCGTACTTTCCTTTAATTTTAGCCACCAGTTTTAAGAGTGTGTTTTTTTTTTTTAATTATTCAACTTCAACGTCAATATTATATGTAATTTAATTTGATTATTATTATGATTATGATTATTAATATTATTGTAATTATAATTATTTTTTTTGTAACTATAAATTATACATCTATCAATTGAATACGTGTGTGTTGATTTAATTTTAACAAATAAGCAAGAGCGAATCTATATGTAAAATGCACATTTGAAATTATATATATGCATATGTATGTATATACATATATACTCCTTAAATATGTATGTGTGTGTGTGCTTACATATACATATATATTGGTATACATATATATATATATTTAAAACAAAAACTATTATTTTTATTATTATTTTTTTAAAAACAGTTCTGGTTCGACCTACAGCGGAAGCAAACTGAACACAAAAACCATCAACAACAAAATAAACAAGCAAAATGTTTTGAAAAAAAAACCCCTGAATTTTTTTTATTTTAATTCATTAATTTGCTGCTCTATGTATTTTGTTTGTTTCTTTTTGTGCTAACTTAAGCATTTTTTAAATGGAAATTCATAATAAAGCGTAATAACTATTAAGTGTTTAAATAGTACTAACTAATAAATAAAAGAAATTAAATCAAAATACAAATACTTAATGCCCAACACCAACAACAACAACAGCATCAAAGCAAAAACAATACAAAAAAAGAAAAAGAAAAAAACAGCCACAAGCTGATGTCTCATTTGCAACGCGAGTCGCAAGTTGAAAAAGCCCAATTTAATTATTTGTTGAGTATTTTATTAATAACGCTAATGATCAAATTTAAATTGACATGCAAAAGAAAAAAAAAAAATTAATAAATTAAAAACTGAATACACACATATATATGTATATATACATATGTATGTATACATATATGAATATATAAACAAATTATTTAATAGATATGCTAAAAAATTATTTAAGCCAAACTGGGAAAGCGCAAAAGGGCCTAGACTGGAACCCGTAGCGAATTAACCCAACAAAAACCAAAACGTTTCTGAAGGCTAACAAAATCTATAATTAACTATATATATGTATACATATATATATATATACAAATATAAATGTTAATAGATGTTTATGTAAATATATATACGTATACATATACATATATATATATATATATATATATATATATATATATCGGATGAGTACATCTTGTGTGAGAATTAAAGGGCAGCAGATGGCAAGCGATGGAGCAGATGATGATATTTAAAAAAAAACAGATACTAAATTAATAAGTAAACCATAAAAATTAATTAATAAATTAATTTCAAAACAAAACAAAATGATTCAAAAAAAAAAAACAAGACAAAACCAAACAAGAAAACATTGAAAATAAAAAAAAAAATACTAAAATGATTACAAAACACAACAAAAAAATTTACAAAAAAGGGCAGTTTCTTTTTTTTGAATCGGTAATATTATTTTATTTGCTTGCAGCACAACAAGTTAGATTAAGGCATTATGGCGTATCATTTGCTTAGTGGCTTTTAGTTAATTGTATGTCCTGTCCAGCTCGCACCACGCCAGCTAGCCACGTGGAATGTACGTATTACTTGTCGCAGGATACGAGTGCCAACTGTACCGCTTCGGCCACACAAGCGTCCTCCGAGGCCATGCCTATAGAAAATCAATATATATATATCGATCAGCAAATTGACGGTTCTGTATCTATGTCAATATGTGTAACTCACCCATCGACTGGAATATGGTCACTGCCTTCTCAGTCGGATAGCTGCCATCGATTATAACGGTGCCCAGCTCACCGACTATCGGGGCGGGCAGGCCGTGCAGCTCGTGCTCAGCATTTGACATACAGTCGACGTAGACCAGGGACTCCTCATAGATGTCAGCGGCCACCTCACCGAAATGCACCTCGCCAGCGCCCACAGCTGAATGCATATTAAACATACTCGTTATAATCTTCTGAGGGGCAGATCCAAGAAATTTATAAGTTGATAAATTTATTTGAGCTAGACAATATATATATATATATATATATTATATATATATATGCTACATAAACGTATACAGATTGAAGGTATATTTAATTTCTTCCGCTCTTCCTTCCCAAAGAGGTAATTAACAATTTTTGCCTAGACCACCATATTAAAGCCATGGTAAGTCAAAATGTTGTACAACATAATTTTCTGTAATTCTCAACTGTCTCAGATAGAGTATATTTTAATGATTAGAAATCACAGAACTGTAGCCGATATTCACCAAATTCGACTTTGCTGCAAGGCAAACTATTTATGTTGATCAAATATAATAATGATTAACTGAACACTAATTTAAAAACAAAACAAAATACAGAAAAAGAATTTTTTTTATAGAAGATCTTGACCTTATGAGCATCGCTCTCGCTGCTCTCTCTCTCTTTCTCTCTCTCTCTCTCTCTCTCTCTCTCTCTCTAGGTATGATAAATGTAGTCTTCTATAATCATTTTGCTTTTGACCGCTGGGTGGGAGAGCCTCAGTCTGAAAACTGCTGCAGAGTCCGCTCTGGAGTCTAGGCAGTCTCTTTCAAGGCAGAGTCCTCGTGCATCCTTCAAGTTTGTTAGCTAATTTTCAATTAGGATTGCTCTTGCGATTATCCAAAGAGGGTTTTCGCTACTTTTATGCCATGGTTAGGCCCCGGAAAGATCACTTCCTACATTGAGATCATGGCTAACTGCATCCCAAAGTGGAAAATGGAGTGATTTGAGTATGAAAATTAAGATTAATAGTTGAATGCCATGTGTATGCTAATGTACAGACCGTTGATGTGGACGGATCGCTTGACGCGCAGATCGCTGGCTTGGATGAGCGCCTCCTTGGAGTAGGTCGCAATGCAGATGACATCCGCTTCTTGGACGGCCTCGCTTGCCGAGCTGCACACCTTGATGTTGACTCTGTTTGGGGCATGGCAGTTGTTGTCGGCATTCTGGGTCTGTTCTTTCAGCTGGTTGGCCAACTGTTGGGCCTTCGATTCCGTGCGATTGTAGAGATTAAGCTGATTAACCTTGAAGTTGGCGCACATAGCGGCGGCATGCAGTTGCCCCTGGACGCCACAGCCGACGATGGCAACATTGATGGCCAGCTCTCGTTCCGCATGTGGCCCAAAGCGACGAAAGAACAAGTATTTGGTGGCCACCACCGAAGCGGAAACCGTCCGCCATGTGGTGATATCCGTGCCGGCCATAATGGCATTCAGTTCGCCCGTTCTCTGATCGAAGAGCAAAATGTTGGCATTTATGTTCGGTAGCGGCGGCTGCAGCAACTGGTTGCTCCGGAACGAGGTGACCACCTTGCAGGCCAAAGTCGAGCAGGAAACTGCGCTGGAATCGCCGCCCATTCCGCCCGCCGTCAGTCGATAGTTGCCCACGAAAGCGGGCATCGTCAGCAGCACTTTGGTGTTTTCCTTGTTGGCACTGGTAAAGCTGCGCGCCGGCTGACATACATGGGACTGGGAAAGCGGAGATGCCTGCTGTTTTCCACAGCCTTTAGCGCCTACGACAGCCTTCAGCGCCGTCTCCACAGCCTCGTTGACCATCGGCCAGTTGAGCACACGACGCACTGCATCGGCGCTGTAGAAAACAGGACTTCCACTATTCATCTAAATTATTTCCAAATTTAATCTATTCAAATGCAAGCTTGACCAAAGATCATGTTAAATCGATAATGGCAACAACATTCTGTAATGGCTAACAGCTATTTCCCCAGTTAAAAATATCGAAGATATTGTTGCCCCTGTTAGCTGACCATACCAACAAAAACTATGTTAGCCAATTTGAGTACTCTAGAGCATTTCTAAAATGTTATTCATCTGCTAACAGCGATATTAGCATCGATACCTTCGATGGCATAATAGGTGCTCTAAATAATATCGATAATATTCATATGTTATAAGCGATCGCTACACTCAAGCATCGTTAATCGATAGGCAAGATGCTGGCAGGTTGAGCGGCAAATTTAAAAATGACAATGACCACGAACTTTAAAATTTGAATGAACCCGTTGCCTTTACTTTCATTTCAGTGGAGCACTTTTCCTCATTGCCCATACAATTTCCCAGTACGTCTGGGGGTGTGAAAGCATTTTCACTTGTGTGATGAAAGCAACCGCAAAAAGATGGGCAACGCGACCCGAAAAGAAACGAAACCACAAAAGGGAAATTACAATATATACATATACGCATACATACATATACACGCAATATATGTGAGTGCATGCATTTTGCTGCTGCAATAGATAATTCTCGCCGTTGAATGAGTGACATGTTCATCTCGGCATCTTAATGTCGAAACTGAGCCAAACCCACTCGACATCGTGTGTCTCATTTGCGAAAGTGAAAAGCGTTTTCCGCAGCACCCGATATGAAAATTAATTTATGCGATGGCATTGTTTGGCTGAGATGCGAATTTTTTATTCCCATCTGCTAATTCAAATTTTGACATAATTTTTAACTTTCTCACTTTTGTCTATTGCAGCCATTCGCTACAATTTCACTTGACTTGACCTTTGTTGCAGCTCCAGTGGCCCCTTCGCCTTCCTCCATTACACACACACACACACACACACACACACACACACACACACCTCACAGTCGCTTTTGTGGCGGCTGTGGCCTTGGGAAATTGCAATTGCTGCTGATTTATTTGTGCAACTTGGGTGCACCACAAATCAAAGTCAATTGCATTCCACTGACTCACCAACGAGCTGGGTGGGGGCTGTGCCTCGGATTCCTGCCTGGAGTCGGATCTGTTGCTGGTCAGGACCGAATATGAGGCATGAGACATGAGGCATGGGGCGCGAGGACCGCCTCTGCTCCGTCGTTGTTCTAAATGGATTGACCTTGCATTTGTGGTAAGTGGTTGGCCATAAATTTTGGCGCTGCCGTTGCGCAAATCTGTTGCGCCCCAAATCCGAATGCGATTCTGAATTTGAATCAAAAATCTAAAGCGTACACAAAAACGAAAAGTGAATTGTCGCCAACACTTTGAATAAATTGTTTAGCGATTTGGCAAACGCCAAAAAATTAAATGTAAGCCAAACACCAATCACAAATGATATGTGAGCAAACGAATAAATTGTGAAAAAAAATAAATAAATACGGTGCGATCGTTATTAAATCTATAAGCACAAATAATTTATTATCCATTTGAGTCGATTATTAGGGCGCACAAACTTAATCATGATGTTTGTACCACTAAAAAGAACTTGAGATCTTTAATAATTTGCTTAATTCTAGTGTAATATTGTAGATCAGTTGTGTGAATTCATTAATTGCACTTTATTGAGAAAAAGTAAGAATAAATAAATAAAATACTTTCTTCTTTATTGGCTTGTTTGTTGAATTGTCTGCCTGATAAACAAAACAAACATGTATTCATCTATTTAAGTTACTAAGTCCTTCTTTCTTTACAAAAAACTTTCATACTTAAATTATTTTTCAACTTGTTGAAAATTTACAATTTTGCTTGTGTAACAATTATTTAATGTTTTTTCTTTCATGAATGATGTGTATGGATAAACACTTAAATATATAACCCAACATAAACAAACTAAAAGTACTTATTTTAGTTATCCCAAGTGAAATGTAATTATCATAAGTAGGATCCAACCACTTATATATGTATGTATGTGTGTATCTGTGAGGGCATTTGGCAATTCGGTGCTTTGTCTAATCGGTTTATTGTTGTTCTTGAGTGTATTTGCTTAAGTGTGTGTGGCATTAAGTTTTGTTTCAAGTTGCTGAAAAGCCAACACACATTTTTATTTATGCCATTTTGTTGACCTGGCGGCTTTTGAATTTGTAACTGTAACTTTAACTTTAACTGCTATGTTGGCGTATGGTGCATTTGTTGTTATTGCAGTTGTTGCTGTTGCTATTGCTGTTGCAGTTGTTGTTACTGTTGCTATACATACACCAGAACGTAGCCGAGTTGCCACACCTTTTTAATGTGGTGCCCTCATTGGCATTGCCTGTGTTGGGGTTTCTGCTGCTGTTGCTGTTGTTGTTGTTGTTGTTGCTTTTACAATACCCTTGTCGAGGGTATTATAACTTGCTAACAAAAGGCATAAAGCATTCTTGTGTTCATAGATCCCAATTGTCTGTGTTTAAGTCGCAGTCCGGCGAGTATTCCCTGGAAAGATAATGGCAGCAGGACATATAAATATATTAGAAAATTAGCTGTTTTCTCTTTTATATCATTGTTGATAGAGATACAAAATCAACATCTACGAATGCAGGTTAACAGATGTTTGTTGGTTAATAGAGATACGCGTTGTCGCGAATCAAACATATACAAAGCTCCCAATCAAGTATTGTATTATATGTATGACAACAAGGGTATTAAATGTTCGGCATCCAGAAGATACATAACTGTTCTTTTTTGCTTTTGTTTTAATGTGCGCCCGCACACTTTGTGCCCAACATCTGTATGTGTGTACACATATGTATATATATATATATATATAGACAAAAAGGAAAGTTCGCAACGCGAATGCGAAAAACTCAACCAGACCAGAGACCTGAGACCCGAGACTAGAGACTAGAGACCAGAGACCTGAGACTCGAGACCAGAGCTGAGCTTTGTAGATCAATCTTGACTACGGACTGCCTTTTGCCGTTAGCCGGCGGCGGCGCTCACTAAAATGTTGTTTGTCCTTGGAGAATGTGGCGGAAAAAAAAAAAATGAAAACACACAACTGTAAGTTAGTCTAATAATATAGACGTATAAGTAGCTATATGGATCTATAGAGTCTGTGTGTGTGTGTGTGTGTGTGTGTGTATCTACATACAAATAATCGTAATGGTGCCGTTAGGTTTATTGTTGGCGCCGCACCCAACATGCCCGTCCCAACTGACCCCTCGAGCGTCTTTCCACCCCCCCCTTTTCATTCATGCCATTCCTTTCCTATGCCAAACGTCAGATTTCGATCGAGTCGCAATCATTGCCGTCAATAGTTATCAACTTTATTATTGTTATGGTAGCTGGTATTGCTGTTGTTAGACAGAAACATACATATCCATATACATATATATTTTACAGTGTGCTTTTGTTTAATTGTTTCGATTATTATTGTAGTTTTTTGTTTTATTGCCAGTGCTTCCGTCTGCGCACTGATTTTTAATGTCCCCTTCGTTAGACAAAGAACTGAGTGGTGGCCCCCTAGTTGATGATCGTCTTGGAGCAAACAATTTGAAATAATGCTTATCCCGCACTCCGCTACCCTATTTTTGCATACCTTAACTTTACTTTTGACCAAAATCAAACCATTTGAATGAATAATTGTTTCGGCATTTTGCTATACAGGTTACAGCTCGACTATCGCAGTGGTTAAAAGAGGGTATAAAGGGTATATTGGTTTTGTGCAAATCTATGTAACAGGCAGATGGAAGCATTTCCGACCCCATAAAGTGTATATATTCGTGATCAGGGTAAACACTCGAGTTGATATAGGCATGTCCGTCTGTCTGTATGAACACGCTGAGAGTGACTTCAATAATTTGGAATATAGGTTCTCGTATACCAGGCACAGATAAAGTTTGCGTTATTTATATACATTTACATATACATTTAAATTTTCGAGGCATAATCTTCTTATTAATACATAATATGCATATGCATGTAATTTCATCAAGATCGGATAAGAAACACCCAAGTTATAGTCGAAAATATATTCTCATATTGATCCCATTTCTATCAGCAGCCGCCAGCACTTTCTGTATGCATTAATATGCGAGCGAATGTGTGAGAAAGAGATGGCATGATGATGATGACGCAAACATCAATTTGATTTTGTGTGTATTCTGCGTGTGTTTGTCGGCAGAGGGCGCTTGCAGAGCTGCTCGCATTTTAGTGCCAATCTTTTTGATGTGAAATTTGCCAATAATAACAGAATATATTTAATAACTGGGTTCAGGGTATAGCGCAGTCGAGTTCACTCGACTACTGCGCTCTTTCTTGTTCGTATCTGCTACTGTTCGTATTTGAAACTGTAATTTTAACATTAAGAACTCCATAAATTAAGGCTATGTCAGCTAATTAATTTCATCTAATTGTCTATGAGAAATCCGATGATTACTTTAAGCACTTTTAACTTTTAAGTAAATTAACGCAGCTTTTTTATTGGCTTCTAAAATGCATAAATTATGGTGAACCATAATAAAAATCTAATAATACTTTAATATGCTACAAAACAATATAATTAATTGTTGAGTTGGGAACAGACAAGTTGTGCAAAGTTCGTTTGGAAATATATGCAATATAATTAATTAACTGGAAATATGCACTGGATCCTTTGTTGGCCCTTCTCTTCACATTTCACATTCGTTTCGTTGCCACTTGTTGCGTGAGGTGCAAGAAACAAGTGCCTGAAAGAAATGAATGGAAATTCTACGAGTTCATAGGGTATGTGAAAGTGTTTGAATTAATCAAACAAATTAGGTTACTTTGAATATAGATTAATTGAAATGATCTTTTTCTACTTTTCGTTATCTCCACAGAATGCATTTTCTTTTAAGAATTCTTTTGATCATTTTGATCACATTCAGATTGATGTTCAAGGCGAATGTAATTTATTGATACAGTTTTGTTATTCTTAATTTGTATTTTCGCATGCAATATTATAAATTTGAAATTATTATATATAATATAGTATTTGATTTGATGGCGTTGTCTCAGCTCCATATGCCGATCGGAGGCCTTAAGTCGTCGGTTTTCGCTCGTTCCACCGTCGATCGTCGCTTTGGAGCTTTGGCCTTATCACATGGGCGACGACGACGACTGGCGCGTTAGTCGGCGTTGTGCATTCGGCCAGAGCTGACGTGAACTCGCACCGAGAAGCGCTAAAGCTGACTAGCTGACAAAGCCGAGAAACTGTTCATTGCAACGCTTGGCGCGACCGATTCGAAACGACGAATCGATGAACTTGCAGACGGCTTGGCGGTTTGCCCCTTGACTGACCAACTGTCAACTGTTAACCGTCAAAAGTGACGCAAAGTGATTTCGAAGAAGCTCATGTCGAGTTGACAAAAAGTTAATCCATTTGCCCGGCAGCGTAAATCAACGAGTGAATTCCATTTACGAATGATAATTTGCGAGAAATCTCTTAATGGCAGTGTACCAACATAATTTTGGCAAATGATGTTTGTTAAGCGCCAGCAACAGTTATTTATTTCATTAATGGCCGAGTGTTAAATATTGTTAATTTGCCGTTGATGACAACCGTGCATATATATATATATATATATATATATAAATATATATATATGCATATATACATATATATATATATATATATTATATACATATACTTATATAAATTTTTTTGGTTTTCTTCTTTGTACACAGATGAAACCTTTCATTTGTTTGGTGTCTTGTTTTAATAATCATTTTTTTTTTGCCGTGCATCTTAAAACATTTTTGTTTGAAAAGTTATGAAATACAATTGCTATAATGCAAATCGAATAATTAGCTGATGCTGTCTGCAATTTTTGCACAGCCCCAAAACAAATATTTACTCTATTCGTGTGCGTAAGCTTGTGTGTGTGTGTGTGTGTGTGTAGTAGTGAATTTTGTGTATTTTTTTTTGTTATTGCTGTTGTTGGTTCTGGCACAATTGTTGAACGCAACCTGTTTCAGATCTGGTTGGGATACAACGGGCAGTCAAGCCGAATTCCATCTAAAGATTGAGGTAAGCTGATTAATTATTCTCTAATAATATACTATATACAAATAAGTATGTACATCTATACGTATCCAAGTGAATTGCAAACTTAACGGATTGCTACTGGCAACAGTTTACGCCTTAATGCGGCACTAATTTATGCCACACTTGAGGCCAGTCTGGCACAAATGTACAAATGTGTCTCAATGCCCCCAAGCGGTTAGTTTTCTGCAACGCTGCACAGCACCCCCAAGAGGAAGCGTCAACCTGAACTTGGACAAAACAATGCGAACAAATCAAGCTGGCAACGACTAGAAACTTATCAGCCGAAGATGAAATACTCTACTCGATAAGCATTCGAGCATTATTCACATAATAAATATCAGTTCGATCTGTCTCTGCATCGGATATTGTAATCCGATTGTGTCTACATAATCTGCATTTAAACAGGATAGGTTCCCCAGATTCACTCTTTGCTCCGCTGTCTCCGCTAATGCGTTACGAAGTGTGTGACAGATTAATGGTAGCCTCTGCAAAGAGGGTATGCGACAAATGCAAGAAAAACACTTCCGAGCCAGTTGCACTGAACCGCAACAATCAAGGCAATCCATGCGACCATCGATGCTCACCGGTGGCCACTTTGGCTGTCAGCTCGTCGCTGACCTTGCCCCAAACGAATGTCCGGCGGCAGGTGGCATATCAAATTTACGATTCGTATCTTGCTGTACTCTTAATAGGGCGATTTGGACAGGAAATGCATTAAATGCTTGCGGGTTGCTGAGCCATTAACTTTGCCTCTTTCATATGTATTTCTGGCATGGCTAAGAACACGCCTTAAGGTTTTGTGGCATATTGGTCTAGATGACATTGATATACATATATCGTCATACGTTTGACGAACTATTTAGATTTAGATAATTTACAGTAATTATACAGATATTACATTAAGTTTAGTTAATTAACTATAGAAGTGAATTTGAACTGCTTACTATGTGCTGACCACTACTAAAAGCTAGAACTGAAGGTGGAGTCAACTAATTTGCAAATTCGATTGGTGGTTACCTCAAAAGATTGGCTAGCGTCAGCAAACTTGGCGAATACATTACTCGATCAAATCAATAACCAATCCCAATCCGCAAATCAAAATAATCTAGACCTGGAGTCACCTACTGATTAACTTTGTTCATTCACTCCGGAAGGAGTGCCACATCTGCCACATCTTTTCAGCTGATATTGGTTTCGGACTTACTATCCACACCACATTAATTAGTGAAACGCATTGAGAGGCTGTGGAATAATGTTTGGAATAATATTTATGTGGAATAATATTCATGCAGATGCATGTCGCCTCAGCGCAGAACGTCTTAGACCTGTTTCAATTCCAGTTTGTGTCTCGTGTTTCGATTCCATTTGCAGTGATGTCGGCACAGTCAGTTTTCAGCTAGCCGCTCGCAGTTGCCTGCTGGCAGTCCAGTAGCAGTAGACAGTTAACAGTTAACAGTAGACAGTAGACAGTAGACAATAGACAATAGACATAGCCGTAGCTGTGTAGTTGTAGCTGTTGCTGTGCATTTGCGTTTGGCGGGTTCTTTCAAAATCGATCCGAGCGGAGCACCCAATAACGACACTTGGCACGCGTTGCCTTTCATTTTAAATTGTGAATTGTGAATTGTGAATTCGGTTTGTGTGTGTGTGTTTTGTTTTGTTTATTTATTTATTATTATTAGATACACATGTACTTTTTTTATTTATTTGTTTTCTGTTTTGTGTATTAAGTGTAGTGAAACAGTGGGCAGCAAATAGTGACGAAAACCAACAACAAAACGAAAAGGTATTTTGTTATACGCATATTAAAATACTCGACCTGAAATTAGGCATTTGTATGTGCAGTGCGCAGTGCGCAGTGCATGTGAAAGTGCTGAATGCCCCCAAGCCTTCAAGTAATCATTCCTAGTGGCTATTTATCTGCATACGTATACGTACACACATATATGCATTGTGTGGACACATTTCAAATAAGCTGCGATTGCTAAAATGTTTGTGTTCAACTTATTACATATTTCTGATCATTGATCAGATCATCTTTGAAAGCGGCCACCGACTTTTTATGCTTTTCATCTCATTTTCATAAGTTTTAATGAGAATTTGTTAGAGATACATAGATACATTTCAGGTTGCTAGGCTGAAAAACCATTTTCAAGGCTCTTCCCACTCAATTATGGCACATCTATCGAAAATTAAAATTGTGAAAATCTTTTTCTTGTAGATATCAATCGACAGACAAAATGAAAGTTACAAATTTTAATCGAAGCAAAAAAAAAATCAGTTTGGTAGAACACTTTTTCATATGGATTGTTATCAATGTGCATTTGTTGATCGGTATTCAGAGCACTGATGGGACTATGAAAGTTTTGGACACACTGAGTAAATTACTTTTCTTTCGGTTATATGTTGTGCGCGGCAGTTGCTGTTGTTGCTGTTGTTGCTGTTGCTGCTGTTGTCGCTGGCTTAGTTTGGCAGCTTTCTTGCATAATAAACAAGATCCGCATACAATGTGCAACATTAGGCCAATGTTGGTACGTGGACACTGGCACCGGGGACACGACAACGGGCGCTAAACTGCTAAAGAAACAACAACAAAAACCCAAAGGCAACAACAAATGGGTTACCAAAAGGTACAACAACAACAACAACAGCAACAACAGCTACAGCAGCAACAACAACAATGACTACTTTTGCTCTCGTTTCGAGTGCTCTGCACTCAGCTGCGTGCGGCACATGGACAACTCGGATATGGCAGTTCCACCGTGTGGCATGCTGCACAGTTGCCAGTTGCCAGTTACCAGTTGCCAGTTGTCCATTTACCATTTACCCAATTCTCAAGTGCAGCGCATGCCGCGTTCGTAGTGAACCTGCTGCCAAAATCCGACAAAAAAATAACAGAAACCAAAAATCGCCAGTCGCCAACAACTATCGAGCTGCAACTGAAACTGTAACTGTAGCAACTGCAATTGTAACAGTAAATGCAACTGTAACCGTAGGTGTAAGTGTGAGTGTGTCGCTCCAGCCTCAGCCACACAGTTGCTCCATTTTAGCAGCGACGAGGCAGCTTCTTACTCTTTGCGATACCATTTGTATATGTTATGTATTTCTGTATGCATTTTAGCTAGTCTCCACTGTTCAGTACAGTTAAGCTCAGGAAACAAGGATACTCTTTCAACAAGAACATGAATACAACAAAACATTTTGCTTCCAGTGAGGCAACATTAAGTTTCCGATTGTGGTATGCAGCATATTTCAAATAGTTACTGCTAAAAAACTGTTTTCTTTTTGAGTATTTCTCCGGCTAACAAAGTTAATCATTGGGGAGAATTGTGTATGATGATTTTGTAAATTGCATTTCTTCTACGCAACAGCAGTTCACAATAAAGCAGTTCTACTGTACAAATATACACAGTTGGTAATCTGCTGGAGCAAAGCGGCAGCAGTAGAATAGCAGTCACTTCAGCAACAACAACAGCAACAAAAACAGCAACAACAACAGCAACAACAATAGCAACAACAGCAACAGCTTTTGCCGCAAAGTGCACATAATTTGCTAGTCTTGTGAATGTGGACGCGTGGCATCAGTCGAGACCTATAATTGCCACACTGCCCCGACTGGGACAATTGACGATCGAGACTCGAGTCTCCAGCCATAGGGAGACAGGGAGTGGGAATGGGAATGGGAATGGAGCAGCCGACAAAAGAAAAAGTTCCATCAATGCGACATTTGGTGACTTCGTGCCCAGCGATCCGTATTGTTTGGCAAATTTGCCCAGTTTTGTTGCTGTTGCAGTTGCAGTTGCGTTTGAGGTTGCTGTTGCTGTTGCTGTTGCTGTTGTCATTTGAAGCTGCCCGGCGACAGCTTCTTGTAATTATATGAGTTTTACCAATGGCCATGCAAAATGTTTATCTTTGTACTTTGCGTTCGCCTTCTGTCAGCTACCAGTGTGAATAATGGCAAATGACAAGACACATACTCTACACACAAGATACAAGACACAAGCCAAAAGACACAAGACACAAGACATGAGACATGAGACATGAGATGTTAGACATGAGACATTAGACATGAGACGTGCCACAAAATGCATCGCTGCGGCCTGTCAGGGTGGTGGGTGGTGTGCTGAGGGAAGGGGCGTATATTCGAATAACATGGACTGCCAAACGCCCACATATGTGCATACATGCACACATACACACACACACACACACATGTTCATTACACACACATTGACTATGTACTCAAATGCTAGTGCAGCTGGCAGCACGATGACAAAGTACCCGAATAAAGAGCAGTCAGTTGTAGATATTGCGGCATGCCACAGTCATAATAAACTTAAGCAAATAAACAAAAATCAAACAGTGTCTGTGCAGAGACTGCCTCACTGGGAGATGCCCCCAGCAGATGCACACATTCGTACTTACAACAACCGACAACCGTTTGATAAATGTGTATACAATTTACAGGTCATTGTGATGACATTCAAAAATCAATTGTGTGTATTAAGCAGGAGCTGATGTTCCAAATATATTTATACCTACATGTGTATATATAAATATATATATATATATACATATATATATGTATATAAAGCAGCAATAACTCTCTTGTGATGGCATGCAAATGGAAGAGTTCTGATAAAATGCCTGAAGTTCTCTGAAGGCTCATCGATTCTTGTAGATTTTTAATTTGAGAGAGACAATTAGAGAGAAAGAGACAGAGAGCGAGGGAGAGAGAATGCTTTTAGTTAGATAATTGTTAGATAAGAAAAAAAAAAAAAAACTGAGCCACTTGGCATGTGGATAATAAGCATTGAAATGATATATATATATGAATCCATCACTTTTATGCAATTCTATCACATGTTATTTATTGGTCAATCTACACATACATACATGTATGTATGTATGTATGTATGTATGTATGTATGTACATACATATGAATGTAAGTATGCACTTTCATTTTCAAACGAGCCATAACACGAATTACCGACATGCAGACAATTTGTTCCAGCTCAGCCGTAATTAATTTTTGGCTTTTTTTTATACTCTGTTCCCCAAGGCGATGAGAGGGTATTAGCCTTTGTGTACATATAGTATTTCACATGGCCTCACATATATGTATCTTTTTAATTGTTACTTAAACAGTTTGCCATTCGCAATAACAATTTAAATCGAGAAATGCATTCGTATTTGGTTTTTATTTCTCAATTTCTCAATTGTCATTTCTTTGGAATATTACTTGTATGCAAATGAAAATCGAATAAAACAAATGCACTGAGAATCTCGCAGGCAAATCTTACACAAGTTGCATTGAGTTCTCAATAAGGTGAATCCCTATTTGGTTTCGGGCCTCCCCCGTTGGCAATTTGGCGTCCGTTCAAAAGTGCCGAATAAGATTAATGTTATGCATTTGATTTGGATAAGCATTTTCAGAGAGAGACTTCCATACTCGATAGAGACAGATGACATCATGGATACTGTGCTCACACACAGTGTACCTACACACATTTGGAAGGCTGAGGGCGGCATCTTATATAGAACTGTGTATGGTATTTGATTGGATTAATTAAATGCGAATACTCGTTACACGAAATTGATGGTGGCCAATTGCTTTTTTATAGTTGCAATGAGCCTTGCTGGGAATGTTGGTGTTGTTGTTGTTGTTGTTGGTGTTGTTGCAACAATAATAATAACAGTCAGTCAAGCGCATCGCTTATGGTTTATCAATAGTTTGGGTTGTGCAACTGCATTTGGCTGTTGCATGCACGAGTACTTGCCCCAAAAACCTTCTCCCCCGACCTCGATGAGTCAACAGTGCACGGCCGTTGACAAAAGTGGAACAATTGCGTTTTGTGTCTACGTGCAACGCCCACTGGGTGTGGATGCTGGTTGATAGATAAATATTGGCCATGCCTTGTAACACACACACCACCACACACACACACACACCCGCACACATATATAGTTGTAGATCGGCAAACAATTAGATTTTCATTCACATTTGCCGATGACATGAGCAAAAGGCAACAAGAACAACAACAACAACAACAGCTGCAGCAGCAGCAACGAGAGCAACACATGACACTGCTCAAGGTACAATGTCAAGACCTCGCGCCACATACGAATACGAACAGTCAATTATTATTATTAGTAGCAGCAGCAGCAGCAGCAGCAACAGCAGCAGCAACACCAGCAGCCACATGTGGTGCAAAGGAATGCGATGGGAGAATTCCCCATGCGATAATTCTCAAGAGCACAGCGGCACAAGGCAAGTGTTGCCACAAGTTGCCACAAGTTGCCACAATTCGGGGCATCCATGTAACTGATCGAAGCATCGAATGCATCATGTAACTTGACTCATTGAATCATTGATTCATTCATTTGCGCTGCACTTTCAAGTTGCAGACACAGACACAGTTGGTCAAGCGTCTGGCATGGACACGCTCTATTTGCTGTCGGTTCTTCTTGGACAGCCAACAAGACAAGCTTGGCTGCCAGTTGCCAATTGCCAATGCCCATCTACTGCTGCTGATGGCCATTGAACAAGTAAAGCAGTTGGCACGCTTTAATGCAAATGCCTCAAGCAGGTGGGCCAAAAGTACAACTGACTGAGATTTGTCTTTAAAAAAAAAAACCAACTTGACTGAACAGTTAAAACTCAACTAAGTTCGAGGCAAAAAACTTAAATATAAAATAAGCTACATAGGAAAAATCGAATATGTTTTAATACATTTAAGGATTGATAATGATTTAATCCTAGAAGCAAAAAAAATAAATACAAAAACTTACTAAAGTTGTTGGTGATTTCTATATACGATCAAAGTCTAGTTATTTTTTAATGCCGAATAGACCAAAATTGTTGATCAGTAAGCAAAAGTCTTTAATTTTCGATTGTGCGACTCGAATTAATCCTTGTCAGATTGTTGTTTGGCCCGAACTGAGAACTTAGCGATGCTTTCACTTTCAAATGTTGTTGCGCTTATCTGGCAACTGGATCTGCCTGCAATCGCTTTGTGAGTGGCCCGTTGACGCCTATCGTGAACCCGAGCTTGACCTCTTGTACCTGCTGCCCCCTGCCATCTACAGTCTACAGTCTACAGTCTACAGTCAACAGTCAACAGTCAGTTTGAAGTCCCATTCCAATTTGACTGTTTTCAATGCTCTCGTTTATAGATCAATTGATGGCGATTGATAAGATTTGTTTTGTTTAACTTTATTTTTACTATTCAGTTTGCTGTTGCTGTTTTAATTTTATGGTTTGATTTCTTTTTGTATTTTTGTATTTTTGTATTTGCGATTCAATTTCAAATTAAATGCGGGAAAGGCAATAAAGTCGAATCGCAAACAAAATGGCGCAATGACATCTAAATTGGCTACGAATTTGCGGCTAGAAGTGAAATAAAGCGTCGGCCGCCCTACAAAACGTGCCCCATTGTTGCCTGTGGTTGTTTCTGTTTGTTTATAAAACAACAACAACAACAATAACAACTGGCTGGTAACAATACATAGGCAACGGGCCAAGCGACTTGACAAAATGAAATGCGCTCAAATTAAAGTGTTTCTTTTTTTATTTTCGGTTTTGTTATAAGTTCAAATTTTAAGGCGGTTTTCATGTTGTTGTTACTGATGCTGTTGTTGTTGCTGTTGCTATTGTTACTGGCGTCCTACTGTAATGAAAAGCAGCAGCACCAACAATAATTACAACTATAAAAATTATGACTGTTGATCTAATTATGGCTTTGACTGTATCTCGCGGCAACCTTGGCACCGATTTTCGTCTGTAGATTTGCTTCATTTTTCCTTTTTCATTTGAAAACTATTTTGGGATGTTCCAACAAACCAAAACGTGCCAAGATCTTTCTCTCTGAGGGCACAGTCTAAGCCAAAATGTCACGCCCACTGTAATTAGTGACATTCAAGCAATGCAACAACTGCACCAACACCCACCCTATGTTGTTGTTGTTGAACTTTATAAGTTACCCCCGAAGCAAGTCTCAGAAAAACGAACATATTTTTTTTTGCAACACAGTGAAATATTTAAGATAGCAAACAATTATCTGCGGGCCAGCAATATTTACTGGTTTCGACTGCTGCTGCTATTGTTGCTGTTAATATTATAGTGTTAAGTGTGTGTACTAACATTATATAGAGCCATGCTGTTGTTGTTGTTTTTGTTGTCGATGCACGAGCTGCTAAATAAAAGTAAAAGTTTCTGTTTTGCCCATTTGACATAACTGAAAACTTAGGAAACGAACTTTAGTATATTTGCCATTTGTCTAACCAAGAAAAAAATGCATAGAAAAAATGCATAGACAGCCTCAAGATATTTGGGGTGAGGTACGTCTGGGTGCTGGCTGAAGGGGGTCGGGGTAGCAGCTTGGCTCTGGCCAAAAAAAACTTTAAACATTTTGTCGCTCTATAAGCCGAAATTGAGTCAATTAAGTCACTCGTTCGTATTCGCTTTATGGCTCTATGCTAATTGCCCGCTGATGAATTACACTTGTTGCCCCAGTAATAGAGTAGCATGGGGTATATTAACATGCTCAGACAGTTCAGCTTAATAGTCGAAATGCTGGGAAATTCAAAACGAAACATGTTATTTTAAATAAGATGTTATCTACACATATTTATTTATATATATATATATATATATATATATATGCATCCATTGCCTTATAGATAAAACTATGATCGTCAATAAATAATGATGCAATGGAATGGATTCAATGGAATATATTAACATGCATTTCGTTCCAAGTTCATATGTAAATTGCTATGCATTATTAATATATCAATCTAATACATCTATTCAATTAGTTAATTATATTTTATTGTATTACTTTGCTAAAAAGTAAGCCTGATATGCATACACATATATGTATGTATTAGTATGATTGCTCTCCCACTAGCAAAACCCTCGAAATTGCTCAACAGCTAACTTAACCTTTTAGATAGATAGATAGGTATAGGTAGATAGAAGTATAGGTATGGGTATAAAAACGATTTGCTTGGATTGTTTTCATTTTCATATTTGTGTAAATGTAAATTTCGTAGGCGTGACTCTGCGATTTGTAGTTGCACAAAAGCGCCACAGCGATAGATACGCAGATAGCAATGTATCCATCCATATAGAGGTATTTATCAATTTGAATATATATGGATGTAAATATAATATTCATGAATGTTGACAATGTCGTTGCTGCCGTCGCGACGGCCCTTTCACACACCGTCTTTTTTTTCTTATTATTTTTCTTCTTTTTTTTTTTTTTGGTTTGCATTTGAATCTGAATTCGAATTTGAATTGACAATCGCTTCGATTAGCTGCATTATGGATTGGGAATGCGATCGGGCTGGCAACTCCACAGATATGGGCGATACGAAACGAATACTCGTATACATTTTTGCGGTTGGACTGTCAAATTCGTTGCACTCATTAGGCCAATTGAATTGGCCGCTTGGCTTTTTGGCCGCCACTCGAAACTAGTCATAATTGTGTTGTTAAGGCCGTTGGCAATTCGATATGATAAATGTATGCTTTGCTTTTGCCATATATTCACACATGATTTATGTACACATACATAGATATACATTTACAGACTCGAAAATGCAAACGGTGCTTGAACCAGACCAGACACCCAAATCACATCGAAACTAATCACTTCCCTTTTACTAGAATTTGCATGTTGGCTTTTCAAGTTATTCAGTTTTCAGTTTTCAGTTTTTCATATTCACGTTTCAGTTATCAATACCCTGCACACATTGAAAGGGTATATTGAACTTGAAGTTCATAGAATATTGATACTATTATATCTAGACTAGGAATTACTTTGCCATATGTATTTGAACAAGGCTTACGGCATCTTCAATCAATTGGAGCAGACACTCTCTGTTAATGCTTCTATTATTCGAATATTGGTATATATCATGTATTATGATTTGTATTTTGTATGTGGAGCTGGCCACAGCGTAGCATACAGTCGAGCACTCTGGACTAGTGCACTTCTACTTGTTTTATTTGTCGTTTTTCTGTATCAATTAAATCCCAATTATGTTCATAGGCATGTCTTGGAAAATATGCACCGAGATAATGCCTATCCGGCCATAACGAGTTCCACACATACACACACACACACACATACACGCACACACACACCCAAGGTTGCCCCGACTCCAACTGCAGCTCCAACATATACTTCGCCTCCAAGTCGGGCTTGGATTCGATTCCGATCGAGTAAGTGTCAGCGCACCCCGTTGTCAGCCAATCACCATCGCACTCTGTGGGGAGCCGTCGACAACACCGTATTATTGAAATTTATAAAACTCCATGAACGGAACCAATCGGAGCCTTCACAATGTGTATTACAATTCTGCATATTTTTTCCTAAGATTATCTTAATTGTAGGTTTGATTAAAATGCAGTCGATTTCATATGCATCCACCTTCAGGCTCTTCTGATCCTTAGGTAATTTTGGTTGCAATTCCTACAAAATTTAAGACTCCAATTTGCAGCCATATGCATCTCTCCGTCTGTTTGTATATGCCGATCTCTGAAACTATAAGAATTATAAGTTTTAATTTAATTTAATGACATACGCAGAATGAGTTTATTTCATTTTATCGATAACCTCCCCGTTCCGCTAATATCGATAAGAATCAATTTCCAAAAGCAATAAAACCACATTTTAAGGATATAGCTCCCTAAACGAGAGTTAACGTCATAAGGATCGGTTGAGAAACAAGCAAGAAAATCGTATTTTTGGATTTAAACATTTGTGAACTGTGCATATATGAAACAAAAGTTTCAAGATCTGTTTGTTTATATATCTTTGGCTGCATTAAATAGCAAATATGGACTTGATCGGGATATCTCTTAGTCAGACACTGCCGTCTAGAGCATTCTTCTGTGCATATACTGTTTCCATCACAAATATTTCTGACATGAATAATTGGTTTCGTAGCCGAAAACCATAACATTTTTTCGATTGTCCCCTCAAGCTGCGATTCCTTTTCTCCAAATTGCTCAATTTTCGAATAAATCATTTTATTGGATGCTGTAATACGTTAGAGATTGCTTATACGCACTGAGTGCTCGATGCTTGTGCTATATTTATAGGTTAGCATTATCCATGGGCAATTTGGTGGGCTTATGCAATTGTTTGATTTTATCCTCAAATTACAGAAACAATCAGCAACCAAATTATGCTACACAATTTTGTCAATAATGCAACATTGTGTATGTGTGTGTGTGTGTGTGTGTGTGTGTGTGTGTGTTACTCTTTGCTGCATATGAACATATATATATATATATATATATTTATACGAAACATATCGTACGTATGTAGCTCATATTTGTTGGTGGTATTATGTAGAAATTATCAGCGCACTTGGATCACTGATTGTTGGGGGGGCGTGGCACACATTTAGCTTTGGGCCAAACAATTTGAGATTACAATTATGTTAACAATATTTAATTTATTTTTGATCGTTGCAAATGAGGAAATTGTTTATTGAAATTGCAAAAGACTGTGACCATTACAAGTATCTATAAAATGTATCTTTTACAAGAACTCCCTCAAAATATACTTTACCATATTACATTCAACAATAAATTTGACAAGTTAAAGTTACTATTGAGTAGGGAGGAAAAGCCTCCTTTTCACTTTTAAATTCATTACAGCTATGTGTGTACATATTCATAATATTATTATTCAATTCAAATTTATGAATCTTGCGATTATTTATTTGCAATTAAAAAAATCAACAATTTTTAAGAGTCATAAAAACACAATATGTCTGGTAATTATATAAAAGCATTGGACTTACATAAGATTAAATAATAATAAAATTGTATTTGTTCCAAAGTAAACTAGTAGAAAACAGCAACAAACAATTGCCTATAAATGAGAGAGTATTGAAAGTAGAGATACCCTGTAAAGTGACAATATAGTCTCTTGAGTAAGATAACAAGAGCAACATATAATTTTAATAGGCATAAAGGGGTACCGCCGATCTCGATATATGTAAATGTTTTTATTTTTTTAAAAACTTCTTTAATGAATACCATAAATATTTGATTCAATCGGGTTTCTGGCTCGGCCTGTTTATTTGATTAACACACCAGTTTATGTTGTAAAATGCGAAAAAGAATGCATTCAAATATTTAAACAATACAATCAAAATGAATTGGACAATTAGTGCTGCTGGCAGCGGACTGATAAGCTTTAAGGCAGACCCCTTTTTGTTTGGAGGGGGGGGGGTTCGCCTCACGTCGGCACTTTGGCCTAGTTGGCCAAGTTTGTGGCATTGTTTAAGCCGTGTGTTCGTGTCGTCGTGATGTCAATCGCTTGCTGTTGTGGCAGCCACAGGCGGTGGTCCCATCGATCCGATCGAGCCGATCACACACTGTCAGTGGCATATGTCACTTCTGTCACCTGGATAAGATCGATTCCGATCAGCAACATTTTGAGTTGCAGGCAGCATTTGTATATCCATCTCCATCTCCATCTCCATCCCCATCTGGTTGGCTATCTGTAGCTGTATCTGTACCTGTTGCTGCAATAAATTTGTCATAAGCTAGTCTGATTGCGTTTGATTGATTTGAAGTGGCAAGCATCTGGCAAAGCGACAACTGTATTTGTGCTCTCAATTGCAAAATTGCAAATTGCCATTGCATACATGTGTTCTCGGTATCTATAGATCTGTATCTCTATCTGTGTCAGCAATTGTATCTGCATCTGTTCTTTTGGCTTACCTTATGTGTTTCCTGTGCAATCAATTGCATTAGCAAGAATATAATCCGAATATTGATCCGTAAATGGAAATTAATATCGCACTTATATGGATGGATGCCATTGATTGCATCCTGCCCCTGTCCCCAATGACACCGCATTCACCACTTCAGTTGCTCTCAGCCAGACAAATTGGCTGTCCCAAATTTTGTGGCACTGTGTACATGGGTCCAAGCCAGCATTTAGTTAAACGTCTTTCATGGTGCGATTCATAGTGCAATTATTGCTAATCACATTCGTTTGCCGGGGCAAGTGGGGCACACAGCAACCAATGCTGTAATTGTAACTCACACAAATCATACAAACTACAATTAAATGCGATAAGTGAACGCTTTGGACATAAATTGACATGAATTGAAACAGACTGTGAACTTTACTCATCTGAAATTGTCACTTGGACTTCATTGTGCTTCTCACAGAGCCATTTGCTCTTTTTACTACTTATAGCAAGCGGCTATTGTTAAACTTTAGAGGCTTCACATATAGGCATCTGAACAGCGTAATTTGCACATTTTGGCAAATTTAAATTTCCGTCGTCAAGGTCGAATAATGGCCGAAACAACTGTTGTATGAATTATCTTTTAATTTACACCCATTTTCAGAGATCCGTTTGAAAAGCGAATGAAATTTGCCTCAAACAAATGTTCAAGATTTGTTTAGTTTTCATAGGGAAATCTTTTACTATGTTGTTTTAATTTATGCTAAAATCACAATATAAGATACAATTTGACTGCGGTCGACAAGGGTATGTAATCTGTGGCATGCCCCAGGCAGCCATTCTTTCGTGTTTTTTTTTTTCTGTATGCGTTTCTTTAGCGAAAGTTTAATTTGCTTGGCATTGTCTCCAAACTTACTCGCAACGCGGTACGTGTATTTCTTCACCTGACGGCCAGAGAAACATTGGGTCGTGCGAAGCCAGATTTGCGGTTTTCGTATATATCCGTACTTATCCATACGTATGTATATATAATGTAGTTAGTAATTTCACATACTATATATCATCGTAAGTCTCGCTGTGGCTAGTCTAGACGTTGTGTACAATCGTAAGTGCAGCCTTATGCTCGACCGTTTCATGCCACTAAATTTGCATCTCAATGTTGCCCAGAGATCATTCTCAAAAGTGGCATATTTCACACCTGTTGCAGCATGTGAAAGGCCAACGCAAATAAACGATGTATTCAGCTTTTGGCTAATTTGCACTTTGTTGTTAACAGTATGCAACCCACACGCACTTTGTGCCAACATATACACACACACACACAGAGAGAGAGAGAGAGAGAGAGAGAGAGAGAGAGAGAGAGAGAGAGATACACACTCAGAGTCACAGCAAGACGCATATTCGCCGATAGACATAATCATTATGCAGATTTATGACTTCAACGCTTGCAACTGGCAGGCAGGCATTCACAGCTGGCCGTGCTCCTCATGTGAGCCACGTTAACCAAGCTGTTTGCTTATGAGGCACTTGCATTGAATTATGGCACGACATTAGTAACAATTTAGCAGGCAGACTTGTCGCCAGCTTCAATAATCATTAACAACGACACTTGAGCGCTGTTTGTTGTCGCTGACTGTGCCTTAAGTATATGCATGCGAGCATGTGTGAATACATATGTATATGTGTGGACGCGTATGTGTCTAGAGTGGCAGTACCTGGCCTGCCCGGCCTGCCCGGCCTGTGCCAAGTGGGCGTTTTAAATTGGCCTAATTAATCATTTTGTCATAATAATCAGTTTTAATTAAATTCAATTTCAAATTCAATACCAGCTACAGCAACATTTTGATCGATTCCGACGGGTCGGCTGGCAAAAAATATATGTTATTTTTTCAATTATTATGAAATGCCTGGCAATGCAACTTAATTGCAGCCCAGCAGCCACCCCCCCACCCCCCCTTCAGCTGCTCCTCTTCTTGGTGGTTGGACGGGTGTTGAGAGTTCTAATTGGACTGGTGTGCATAATAATTGCATGTACAATTTTGTTATTGTCAATCGACTTGCAAATAAGGAAATTAATTGTGACCCGAACCCAAAACACCATACCACCATCCTGCTGCGACCAGGTTGGTGGCCAGTGCGGGGCGTGTCGCTTGTGCAGACAAACGTTTTCTTAAACGTCGCTTAACAACCAATTTGCACCCCGCAAGCGAGTCAACTCGCAAGCAACTCGCAGCTGTTATGCACTGTGGTCTGCATAGCAAGTTGGCAGTTCTGTGAAATGTGAAATTAATGTTATATTCCTCTATATCTTTTACGATGAAAATTCAATTCATTATGCAATTAGACAAGTTGTCGAATATTCAATGTTCTTTTTATGTTGTTTTTCTTTGTTGATGACTCTTCAGCACCTGTGATAGCACCAGCATAACTCCCTGATTACATTTGAGTGGGTGAAGTCACATCAGGCGGAAAATTGACAATAAAAGTGGAACCTGTGTTTCCTTCTAAATAAGAAACTTATCGGGGAATAAGGGGAAATTATAATTTGTGTTTTTCTTCTTACTTTCCATTGTGTGTTATGCACCAGTGTCGATACTGCAGTAAGTCCTTCTTTGCATGCCATGCTGGTTGTGTGCTCGAATTTTAATCTGGGTCTGTTGCCACACTCGACTGCAATTAACTGCAGTTTGATATAGTGAACACTGCCTCCGACTCAGTTGCAGTCTTTGCGACTTTAATGTGTGGTACACTTTTCTGTTTTTAGATGTTTTTATCACCGTTTTACCGCTGGCTTATTCGACTTTTGACAGCTAATATTTATTAAGCATAATTAACGGGTTTTGCCACAGAGGTTCTAAAGACCAAACTGTGCCCCGCCTCCACTGCCCATTAACCCAGCCGTGCAGAGATCAGAGAGTAGCGGATATTTTGGGCACGGCTTCCTGCCAGCTGTTTTAATTGACCAATGTTAAGTTGAAAGTGCTAAAATTGTGAACATATCCATATATATATATATATATATTATATGCTTATGTACATGCTAAGAAATATATAGAGATGTCAGCGGGTGGCCACTATTGGAAATTGTAGAGCTCTTGGAGCGAACAACTTAAGTTTACACAGAAGCTGCAGCAATTTCTATGCAACTTTAAATAGTTAATTTTATTCAGAAATGTTTGGGGATGGAATATGCATTCATCAGTCGATGGTTATCTCGTGTGGAGGTTACTTGTTATTTAATAACCACAGTTACTAGTAGACGTAATTATATGACCAAGTTACTATAAAAGCACACACATAAGTTAAGTATGCACAAATGTTAAATGCAGTCTCATCTTTCACCAGCTGCCATTCAAATCAAAGTTGAGTCCAAACTTGAATCTCAATGTTTATTTTGGTTTTTGTCTTGGCTTCATGAAAAGCGGCACGGAAATTATGACACGTTTTTCTTTGGCATTGAACGAGAAGGCAAAGTGAATGTCTAACAAAATTTATCAAAAGGCAAACTGCAATTGTTGTTGCTGTTATTGTTATTGCTGTTGTTATAACAGTAGCACGTCTATTGCAGGTGGACAGCCAGTCAGCCAGTTTGGCAGTTAGCCAGTCAGCCAGTCAGCCGGTACAGGTCCAACTACAGATCCAACTACAGCTCCAGCTCCAGCTCCAGCTCCAGCTCCAGCATAGACTTAAGCTCCACACTGTTGGCCTGGCCGGAAGCGTTAACAAATTTGCACAAAGATCGTTTTGGTCAGGCAAACGCTAAATGACGCTGCGGCACGCGCATCATCATCATTGAAGTCATCAACATTTAATCATCATGTTCATAATGATCATCATCGTCTTGATGTTTATCTGCAAAACAAATTCATTTTCATTTGTGCCTTTCGTTGTTGTTATTGTTGATTTTCGCTGTTTTGTGGTTCGTGTTGCGGTTGTCCGCTTTTCAATTACAGCTGACAACACAAGGAAGAGTGATCTTGTCGGGAGTTACCTACTAGAAAATACCCTATAACATATGTGCAACAAAATCCATTCATCTGCCTGTCACGGGTTAATTCTTGTCCGTTTCTTAATGCAAATTTCTCTGCATATATCCCACGAATGCAATAAAAAATACTTAGCCTATTATCCATCAAAACAATCGATTGGCAGTTGAGTATAAACCAGTTTTATATCTATAAGCAACTCGACACGATCTCGATCTTTTTGGGGAGTTTTCAGCTAATTTCGCATTAACCATTGACGTTCATGTCCAGTTCTTTATTGTGTTTACATTCAATAGTATCTAAAAGCAAATACATTTTATGACGCTCTTAATTTGTACATTTCGTCTGGAAGTAATCCTTAAGTGAGTGACAGCCTCAACATTTTCCAAGGCGATGTCTGAAAGGAGCGCTTAAAGCACTTTGCCAGAGCTTAATTTAAGAATGACTGCTTAAACTGGGGTTTACTTGTCGCTAGGCTTGTTACCCCATTTGATGTCATGCAGTTTACAACAGAAGGCGAAAAAATAAATAATATTTGGTTGAGAAATCGCACTGTCAACTTGAAGTGTCTGTTTCCTTCTGCAGTTAACATTCGTTTTTTTTGGTTTTTTTTGGTTTTTTTTGGTTTTTTTTAAAGGGCTTCTTAGCACATTTCATAATTGACAAGTGGCTGCAATTTGCCTTGGAACTGATTCACTGCCTGACTGCGAATTATAATACTAATCGGAATTCGAGTTCGCATCGAACTCATAACTCACGATCAGAGTCGACAAATTGCAAGCAATTTGTTGTGCAATCATCGCATTTGTATTTCGTATTTCGTATTTCGAATTTCGAATTCTGAATTTCGAATTCCGAATTCCGAATTTGGAATTTCGTATTCCATATTCTTTGTACCAATTTCAATTGTAATTGTCGACGTCTGTCGCTGGTTCTCACAATTGCCACATTCGATTGCAATGTCTTTGTGCAATTAAAGCGTATTAATTATAGTACTTGAAATGACAACAGTGACGAATGCAGTGGGTCTGGGCCTGTTTCTATTTGGTCATAGTCTCAATGGCCAATGAAATAATAAAATTCCACTCGCATTGCGGCTAAATGCAAATGAAGAAGGTAACAATTTCCGCATATATTTCGTATTACTGAGCTTTGAGGCAGTTGGTGCTATTGTTATTGTTGTTGTTGTTGTGCGTTCATGTGTGTGTGTGTGTGTGTGTGTGGAAACAACAGCAACACTGTCAACAGCTAGGTAAAAAGGCAGTCAGTAACAGCTCAAACAATCAAATCAAATGCTAAACAATTACAAACCAAAATGCAACAGACGAAAAATTCGATGTGTTTAAATTGGGGATTAAAGGGGATATTGAAAGTGGCTCTGATATAATACTTTAGTTAACGGAAAATTGATTTATTTTCCAAAAATTTGACTTTACAAATACTTAAAACTTTTTTATGTTAAGCTTTGAAAAACATTTCACTGATTGTCAATTAACAATCATCATTCCAATTGCGATTTGTTCTATATAGATATATATAGATAGATAAAAAGATATAAATAAACACAGATATATAGGTCGCAGATGAATACAACGACTTGGCGCGCTATTTAAATATACATTGACACTGATATGTATTCATAGCTGCGTTTTACACCTAATTTAAGCTGCGATTCAAATATTTTACACCGTATTTATATATTTATGAACATACAATTCAATCACATCAAAAAAATGTACACACAATGTACACAGGGAAACATTAATTTTTTGTCAAATATCTTACAATTAAGTCATGTCAGTTGACACTGTGTATATATATATATATTTATTCCATAGGATGTCGAAAACGAAGTTGACGAGCGCAAAGCTTAAATAGCCAGGGCATATCTAAATAGTCGGCACCTCTCATTATTTCCAGCACCTTGTAGAGGTTAACGCTCAGAAAATCAATGTCAAAACCGTTATTGCTGATGTCGAAGCCAAAATACTCATCTGCATCATTGGTCCACTCGGGCACAGGGTCGTACCTGTGATAACGCATCCAACTCCGAATGTTGAGCAGTATCTCGTAACTGACGCCATGCACGGGAATAATTGGGTCTGCGTCATCAATGATGGTGCAGCTATGCATGTGTCGAAAAACCTCTGAGTGCCTTATTAGTAAATCAAATTCGATGTCCATCAGGTATCCTTCCTGCGACTCCAAAATAACGATTTCCATTTTTAAAAAAAAATGAAATTAAAATCAGCAATCACGATATATAGTTGTATATTATTTATATTTAATTCTCTTATGTTTTCACTTGTACTGTTCACAGCGCTTGATTAATTTGTAGTGTCTTAATTGAAACGGTAAATTAATAAATCGCAATTCGACTATGTAAAAACGTTCGATTGTGTTTGTAATTGTAATAAATTCGCTGCAAATTGTATAAATTGTACAATGTTTTTTTTTTATGCTTCCGTTTCGTTTTGCAGATATTTGTTTTGCACATGAAATAAAGCGTCAACTTTATTGGGTCTGTGAACGGCTTGACCAAATCACAACAACTGGGTTGTCTGCGACGGAAGGTAAACTGCCAAGACCCGGACGCAGCAAATTCCTGTTGCATCCACACACATCAAGGTCAACTGCCACGAGAGATATATATTCTCCAAATATAAAGGGCCAAGAGAGAACGCGAGCGGGAAACTGAGAGTCGCATTGAGCGAGCGCAGGGCAGTGCATATGTTATGCAAATATCTAAACATAGGCACAGGTCCAATTCAATGTTATGGCAGGGGTAGAAGCGCTCTGGTGAGAGTAAGAGAACGTTCAACAAGTAGACAATAAATACGAATAACTCAGCTGGAGCACAACATATATGCATATTTGCATTTATATGCATAAATACACACACTCACACACACACACACACACATAGACACTATAGGTAGTTGCAATCAAGCATTTGAGTGGATGTTGCTGGCTGCTTATTGCAAATTTCTGCTGAGTAGCTTGACACTTTCATGCATATGAATGAAAACAGAAAGAAAACCTTTTTTCCAAATATGTTTGTTTACGTACGAAAACGTGAAAACAATGGGCTCAGTTGGACGTGGCCGTTTTCACATGTGCCACAAATTGCCACAAGCGTAAAAGTGCATGGGAAAACGTGCAAAAAAGCGCCGGTGAAAATTAAATGGAAAATGCTGCCAGCATACAAACAGTTGCTGCTTCAGGTCAAATATTAATTGCGAACCAAATAAAAATGTACTTATCCATTCACACATAGATATGCATATCAATTTAGATTTGATTTGAGCCACTTCGACTCTCCGAAGTTGCCAATTAATAAGCATATTAATATTGTTTGTTCAATAAATGCAATGCGTATGTAAATTGAGGTTTGGCTCATTGAGGGGCATTCAGCTATATTCATGCATATGTATTTATACATGCTTGCTTGAATGTACATAAAGACCCGGACGAGTTCGTTTCCACCCCCAATGTTATGCTTGTGCACAAGAGAGTAAAGGTGACCTTCGATATTAACGACAAGTACGAGCAGTACCGTTATTAATTCCAATTGAATTGCAGGCATACACACATATGCCGAAGGGGCAGGAACTGTTGCAATTTGTTGTAATTGATAGAAATAAAGAAAACATCGCTTTATTCAATATATACCGCATAATGCCCTCGGCTGAGCTTCATAATAATAAATTAAACAATTAAGGAGTGCTGTAGGCGAGTGAGCTCGACTGCGATATACCCTGAACTCAGTTAATAAATAATTGCAGTTATTATTGGCAATTTCCCCTTAGGAAAGATTTGCACTAAATTACGAGCAGCTCTGGAAGCGCCATCTGCCGACAAACACGTGACACACGCATTCGTAGGTGGCAGGGCCCCGCAGAATAGAATACACACAAAAACAAATTGACGTTTGCGTCATCATCATCATCATGCCATCTCTTTCTCACACATGCGCTTGCATTTTTGTATTTTTTGCATACAGAAAATGCTTGCGGCTGCTGATTGAAATGGCATCAATATGAGAATATATTTTCGGCTATAACTTGGGTGATTCTTATCCGATTTTGACGAAATATGGGCAGTTGATCAACAGTATGCATATGCATATGTATAAATAATATACACTCGCGAGCTTGAGTTGTAAATTCAGACTGACTTGCTCTGACGAGCAAGTCCTCATTTTATTGACAAATCTTAAAACTAAATACATCTGTTTCCTTATCTAACGCAGTCGCTTGTAAGACGACCACAGTGTAATTTCATCCCTCGCTATCTTTGGGAAATTCTAAGAATAGCGTGACCCGGCCTTTAGGTACCTAGAGTGTGCTGCATGAGCCCGCTAGCTGATACCCAGAGCGACACATGTTCATACTTGAACACATATTATGTATTAATAAGAAGATTCTGCATTTACAATTATGGAATTAATTTCTATTGGAAATTTAATATATATATATTTGATAAAAGGAGGCAGTTATCGATAAAATAACGCAAACTTTATCTGCGCCAGATATAGGAGAACCTATATTCCAAATTTGAAGAATAATAGCTGTTACAGTCTCTGAGATCTGCGTGTTCATACAGACGGACGGACAGGGCTATATCGACTCGACTGTTGATACTGATCAAGAATATATATACTTGGTGGGGTCGGAGATGCTTCCTTCTGCCTGTTACATACACATTTGCACAAAGCCATTATACCGTTTTTAACCATTTTTAATGGGTTCAGGTTCAGTCAGAAAGTCAGAATTTGCCTAAGATAGTTGATCTGTTTTTAGGTTTTGTTGTTTTTGTATTATATCAGCGTTGCATATTAACACTCGTAATGAGATAATTAGAAATTACGTTCCACTGATTGTTCTCTTGTTAGCTATATAGATCTATAGATCTAATGCACACTCAAGAATATATTCTCTATATGGCTATTTATGCTGCATGAGTTTTCAATACATCTCAGCAATTATGAACCCATTTAAAATATCGGGTATCTCTGTGATAGGGATATTCTATTATTATGATATCTAATCCACCCAGTTGCCAGCTGGTCAAATGTGCACTTTCAGCACAGTCCATAGTTCTTGAGTTGCCACTTCCGTTGCATTGAAAGTTTCTTAGTGGTCAACACAATGTCATTATATATTTATTTTGTAATTCAAGTCTGAGTTGAGTTTCTTATTATTATTTAATTTGTTTTTTTTTTGTTGTTTTTTTTTTTTTAATTTGTTTTTAATTTGTTTTTGTTCGCTGTTTTGTTTTAGCCTTAGCATGTATGGAGGTTTAGTGTATGCAAGCCACGAAAAAGTGCAACGAAATATGCACAAAAATGATTTAATAAGTTGTTGAACAGCAATTCGAACTCAACCGGATATTGGACTGTGCAGAGAGCTGTCCAAATGGTTTTGCAATTTCCCTATGTTGTTGGTGTTGTTGGTGTTGTTGCTGTGATTGTTTTTTTTGTTGCTGTTGCGGCCGTTGCGTGTCGCAACTGTTGACCAGACGCGTGTGGCACGATCTGACGTAGCGTTCCTCAATTAAACGTCAGTCGAATTTACAGCTTGCGCCCAATTAATGCCGCAAGTGCTCCCAACTTGCAGGTGCTTAAAGTTTTGACTCCTTTAACACCACTGCACTCACAGCTTGCAATTCACGAGTCGATTAATCAAAGAGCCAAACGCTTTTCACGCCTAATGATGATGATGATGATCACAGTTAGAGTCAGATCCAGATGGGAGATGCCGACGACAATCTTCAATAAAACACCAGCAATAACACCAGCAACAACACCAGCAGCAAACACCGGCAACAGCAACAATCCCACATTGATTTACGAGTTCCGTTCGCACAATCTCACGCTTGAGGCATGATTCACACTGCAGCCGCATTCAATTCATTTGCACTCGACGTTTATTCAATTCATTCATTCAGAGTGGCAAGCTGCGAGCTGCGAGCTGCAAGCTCTGCATTGAGCATCTCGCCAAAACATTAGTTGACTTTATGTACCGTCCGCCAGCATGACGCCGGCTACCCGGCTATGCCTCCCCACCATTACCCCCCCTCACCAATATATTTGGCCAGCAATAATTGTTTTTTTTTTGTTGTATTTATTTTGTATTTCTCTTTACGAGCATTGTTTAATCACCGACAATTTTGGGCTACCACTGCCATCGTTTAGCTGATGTGTTCGACGCTTTGATCGAACCGGCGATTCATGCATAATAGAGTTGTACTTGTTGATGATGTTGTAGTTGTTGTTCTTGTTGTTGTCGCTGCTGCTGTTGCTGCTGCTGTTGCAGATGTGTGGCACTTGGCCGGCGGAAGGCATTCGAATTTGGATTTGGATTCGTTAAACGTATCGGACATGAATCGACATCAAATTTGTCGACGGCTCAAACTCGATCCACATTTCTGATCCACATTCGTAAGCCTCAAGGTCTGTTTGTGTTGTACTCAGCAACATTTCAAGGGTAGCAAACAGCAACACATGCTCTTTATCGGGAATTCGAATTGTTTGTTTATGTTGACAGTTGTAATCGATCAGGCAAAGGCTTTGACTTTGTAACATAAATTGTATATAAATTGTAGCTTTCATCTTTGCCACCAGCGGTTTTTTGATTTCAAAAAATCGCTTTTCGTTACTGTGTATAAGATCTTACTTGGAAAGCCTTTATATGTATATATCTGAGCATTCGCATTTAGTTTGCACAGACCCAGCTCCGATCATTAAGAAAACAGTTAGCAGAGGGCAAAAGCAAAGAGAAGCGTCGACTAATTAACACGTCGACACGGAAACTCAATACCAGCTGACACAAATATGGGTCAGTTGTGCTATAAGTGTAGTTGGATAGTACGACATAGCATATATATATATATATATGTATATGTGTAAGTAAATGTATATAGTTCACTTAAAGTCCGACGGCAACTAATGTAATTTTGATGTACTGAGCACGCACAGTTGAACAAACAGCTAGATATATGGTTTGGTGTTGCTGTGGTGTATGGTGTGTGGTGTGTTGCAAGCAATTAACGTCGGGCGGTAAGCGTTGACCAACCGTGTGAGCTTAAATCGAGAAATCATCAAGGTGCTGAACATATCCAAAGGCATTGTGACATTCTCTCAGTAGCTTCGATTGGCCAAGCGAAATGTGACGAAAATAGTTTTCCACTTGGCGCGAAAAGATTTTGCGTTCCACTTGCTTTTTTTTGTGTTTTGGGTTTTTTGTTTTCCTTCGATTACCGACTTGGCAATTTTTGCTTAATTCCTGAAGCGTGCGCTCATTGAATCGAACCATTTCCGCCTTTCGCCTGCAATTGCATGACGATAACAATGACGATGACGATGACGATGCCGATGACGATGACGATGACGACTACGATGAGAACCATTTTGAGTGGCTGGCCAGTGCCAGATCTAGACCAAAAATAGCCTTGATAAGTACTCATGACCAGTATTGCTACCGTTTATAAATCTCTTCATTAAATGGAAATTAAAATGCTAATTTCGCATTTTAAGCAATTTCATTCTTACATTTTCAAGCCAATATAATTGTGCGCTGTTTATTTATTGTCTCTGCGTTCCATTTCAATGGCAACCGAGTATTAATTAGCCGAGACTTGGCACCGGCCTTAAGCTGGCCATAAAAACCTTTGCGACGGTTCATTAGGTTTCTCTGTTCTATTCGTAATTGCAATTGCGGTTTTCCGGCTAACGGTTTTGATTTGTGTACCTTGAGAAATACCAATTTCATTTGAAAAATGCAATTCTCTTAACCAAACAGATCAAAAAAAAATAAATAAAAAAAGAAATATAGAAAAAAAAAACTCCGCTTATAATAATATAGTAAAATATAAGTTGTTAATTGGTAAATACAGAAAAATGATTTAAAAATAATTGGAAAAATATACATATAATTATTAGAATCGGATTACACATCAATTTGAAAATGTTAACATAGGATGTCAAAGATTATATTAATATATAATTGAATGTATTTCTTTTTGTTATTGTTCCAGTGTTCCAATTGACGCAGGGCTGCGTCATGTTGTTGTCGCTGTCTTTGCAACATGTAAAACAACATCAACAACAAGTAACACAACATAAACAATTAACTCGATGCGAGTGTTGGCCAAGAACAACGATTCTAGTAGCAAAAACTTGGCATTAACTCAACTAATTTGCCAAGGGAAACAAAATACTAACAAAAATCGCCAAAAGTTGTTAAAACGCCAACATTTAAAAATATTACCGGTCCGGAAAGTAGGCGTAGTCAGAGGCAAGTAGAACGAACAAAAAGAATCACAAAGAAAAAACTGGAAACAGACGAAACAGTGGCAAGCAAATTGTTGGAGCTGTTCGCAACGACAGCCAAAACATATGGGAAGAAGAAGAACGACAACAACAACAACAACAACAACAGCAGCAGCAGCAACAACAAGAACAAGAACTGTCGCCGTTTCTTAATGCAAAACAACCATTCTGTGATATCTTAAGATCCAAAGGTGAGTTGCACAAAAGCAAAAAAAAACCCCATTTTGCGCACTGTAACGGAAATCCTGCCTGACCCACACTAAATTCTGAGACCTTCGATGTGTTTAGTGACCTAGACGGAAAAAAAGGTTATTTAATTCATTTGACCGATAGAACAACATTAATTTTACTCCATAATCAATATTTGACTATTAAATGATGTCTTTTTTTAGTTAGAGTTTAATTGGATGTATTAGTTGAGCGCTATAATCATTAATGTTTTTTTAATTGGAGCTGACATTATTATAATGATATGGCAAGAAAATATGTAAATAGTAAAAAGCATATATGTTTTTTTTTTTGTGCATATGTAGAATGTAGCAAATACATTAATAAACCTGTCGGTTGCCAGTCATTGTGGAAGTGAAGTAAATCGCATATTCCCAGAAAACACTTAGCCGCTCCCAATGTGTCTATTCTAAACGGTTACGGGTTATTAGTACAGTAGTTTAGCCGTTTTGTAAACGTCTTAATGTATAGTATTTCATCGATTTGCATGTGACAACAAACGGTATTTGAGAGCAACCGTTAATAAGTGGCCGCGCTGCAGGGCTCGGTCGCAAGGCGGCGTTTCTGAACGGTGGGTGTAATTGGAGCTGTTGGTTGCTGCAACTCGTCGAGCTCATAAATAATGTGCCAATCAAATATGAACATAAAAAAAAAAACAAAACAAAACAGCAAGCACAACAGCAAGCAAGAATGTTGCAATTGAGCGTAACCGACAGCACAATACTCTACATCGCAAGGAGATTTCTTGAGTTCTACTCAAACTACTGTTGGAGTAATACTGATAACTGATATACTCGTTGTTGCCCTGGCAGGAACAGAGTGTGGAAAAGTGTTGACAATGACGCACAGCAACAAGAATCGCACCGAACCAGTCGCATTCTTAAACTGCCAGAGACAATTAGAGAGCAAATTATGCTAACTAAATATGCGACGTGCAAATATTTCAACCGCTCACAGCGGGACTCTAGCGGACAGGCCAGACTGTCCACGAACTGGAACTGGAACAGGTAGTGGTAGTGGTAGTGGCAGTGGTAGTGCCACGGGTACTGATACTGGTTACTGGTTACTGGGCGTGTCAGCATCACCAGCACCAGCACCAGCACCAGCACCGGCATCAGCAACAGCATCCATTTCATCTCGGGGGCTGTTGCATAAGCTCGGCAATTTGCTGGGCATGGCTAAAAGAGCGACGGGGGAGTTGGGAATGGAGTGGGGGGTTGGAGAGCGGGTCCATTATAATTATAGATGCGATCAGCGCAAAATTCGATTCAATTTAAACTGTTTTACAGCCACCCACAACGGACAAGGGACTTGGTCATTGAGATCTAATTCGGCATCCTGAAATCGTCATGGTGTCGATAACTGTACGAAGTAATTGTGGGTCTAATGGTGCCACTCTGCAATTGCGAAAGGTTTTTTGTAATGTTTTGTTTTATTTTGTTTTGTTTGGATTTGTTTGGTTTGGTTTTGTTAAGCTAAAAAATATGTCACGGGGTTTGGCTGGTGCTTTTGGTTTTAAGTTTTGATGTTGTCGCTGCCAAAGTGAATAATTTAGCGCAAGAGTCGCAAAAGTCGTCAGACCCAATTGCGCCACGGTAGTTAAAAGGTGTCAATCAAGCCGGCTGTCCAACATGCAACCCATTGGCCAGACCCAAAGAGCCGAACAAGAGCCACAACCAGAGCCACAACCAGAGCCACAACCAGAGCCAGAGCCAGAGCCAGAGCCAGAGCCAGATCTAGTTAGACGGTAAGCTTTGTCAGTGCTGAGTCATTTAGCTGTATAAAAGCCAAGGTGAGTCTTTGGGTGGCTTTAAAGTTGGAATAAAGAAAAAAATATGCAAACAAAGAATTGTCCACATGTTGAAAATTAATTTCCAATCGATATTTAATAATAAAAATAACCAATTAAAATCGAAATATTCCTTTTTTGATTTTAGATACTTTGGGGTGTCAATAAAATGAGTCGGCAATTAAATTGCGACCGTGGTTGAGCTGCGCAATTAACCATTTTGTAAACCAAATTCATCTATAGATGACTTGGGCTCAGTTTCTATGAAGAAGGCGGTTTCATTTAAAGGCATGACCACCAAAATGTTTGTAGGAAGTTTGGTTTGTTTATTAGCATGGAAATAATCACAGTGGCTGCAACTAGTTTGCCAATTGCAATCAAAATGATTATTTCAGTCTCAGCCTCAGCCCCAGCCTCAGCTCCAGCTCCATCTCCAACTCCAACTCCAACCCTCAACACAAGCGAATGCCCTTAATCATATCCAATGGCCTTTCTTGAGTTTTGGGTGTGCGATTTATTGGTGGGCAAACAATGCTGTTACACTTAATGCTGCATCAGCTGCTGTCGCCCTTTTTGGGTGAACTGGTTGGAGTCAAAGTGGCCGCCGTTAGGCAGCTAAATGCTTTGTCATTAGGGGCAAATCATGATGGTAGCCAACCGCCCTCGAACGAGCAACAAAATCGCCTCACTTTGCATAATAGAGTTGTCGCTGGTTGGTTGTCTGTTGTCGCTCTTGCTGGATGGAGTAGGGCTGGGCCATGCTCCCGATCTTTAGCTGGAATCTGCATGTTCCCACGCCCAACTCAATAGTTGGGCGGCTGCCAGTTTGTTACTCTTTCTGCTGCTGCTGCTCCTGCTGCTGCTGCTGCTGCTGCTGCTACTGTTGTTGCTGTTGGCTTTAAATGCAAATCAAGTGATTTTTTTTTATGGCTCGCGTTGAGCGCGCTTTACAATTTGTGTCTGTTACTGTTGTTGTTGCTGTTATTGTTGTTGTTGTTGCAGGCAATTGGTTTTGGGGTTTGGTTTTCGGATTTGGCCAGTAGCTTCCTACAGTGGCTGCTGGTTTGCAGCCAATGACATAGATTTGGGTCCCACATCATAGCATTAGCAATAGTGGATTCCACAGCGGAACTCACGACGGCACACACGGGCATAACAATGATTATGCATCCACTGAAATAACGCATAGAATACATTTGTGGTGGCATTTGTGGCATTCCATAGGCAGCCTGCAACTTCCAATAAAAAAAGTGACACAATGAAACGGTTGCAACAAGTCGCCCATTTGAAACGATAATTTCGGATCATTTCGGAACAATTCCGAGAACTTCTCTGCTATAATTTTTGAATTGTGGTCGTTGGCACGCTTTATTTACATGCCTCACACGCACACACATTTGACGTGTTGCTGCATTATATAATGCCATTGATTAATCACTGGGCTCTATTACAACATACTACTGCGGCAAAGAAATGATCTAAAATGAAAAACCACAACACTATAGCAACAGCAACAGCAACAGCAGCAGCAACAGCAGCAGCAACTACAACAAAAGCCTATAAACAAAAATAAAAAAACAAAAAAGACTTGCGCATTAAATCAATGAATATTTGGCTCGTTCGTGTTTGTTGTTGGTTAAAGTTATGCTTGGCGCGTAACTGGGACAGCACCAACAGTAAACACACCATCAGCAACAGCAAAAGCAACAGCAACAGCAACAGCAACAGCTACAACAACAGTGGCACCGGCAACACTCTCGCTTTCACGTCAGACCGATCGAACACAGAATTAAAAAACAAAAATTGTATGGCACATATACATATACATATATATATATATAGATATATATATAAATATGTATATGTGAGTATATGTATGCAGTTAGCTTATTATATTCGTTGATTTTTTTATTAAGAAATAAAGAAAAAAGAAACACAAAATAAAAGAGTTTTTCACAGAAACTTACAGCTACAAAGTACTAGTTATATATACTGAATATACTCCAGTTTCAGGTTGTACATTTTCTAATCACCTTTTGTTCAACTGGTGTCATTAAGCAACAAATTCCACTATTTAGAATGACTCGTCGTGAGTTTTCACCTGCTTCTCAGCAATTTTTCATTTGCTGTTCACTTAAATTCACAAAATATAAAATATATATTAGAAAGTCGTTAGACAAAAATTAAGTTAAAACTATTTCAAATTAATGTTTCTCACATGTTTCTCAGTTAAATATTATAAAGTGATTTGTTTACCGTTGTTAAATCTGAACCATAATATTCGATAGGTTCTGTTAGGGTATTTATAATTCGATGTGCACAGTTTCGTTTGTTGTGCTGTTGTTGTTGTTGTTATTGTTGCCATTGCTCCGTTTCTTTAATTATTTACCATAAATGTGCGGTGCAAGTGGCGTCCGCACAACCACCATCAGCACCACTAGCACCACCAACACCGTCTCGGCCACGAGGAGAAAAAGTAAAAATGTTGCACAACTAAATCGCATTTATTTAAAATTCCAGACCATTGCGAGTAGCGGTCGCAATAACAATAACAACGACAACAACAGCAACAGCAACAGCAACCACAACACCAACAATAACAACAACAATTCGTTTGACTCTTTGGCGGCAAATATGCAAACCAACAACCGACAAAAGACAAACGACGACCGACAAAACCTGCGCCGCATGTCTCAACCTCAACAGTTGGACACTGCAGTTGTGTGGGCGGTGGTGCTGGTGGCGGTGTTGACTGTGGCGGCGGCGGTGGAGTCGGAGGAATTGCGACTCTTTCTGGGGTTTCTGGCTGATCGCTGTAGGGAACAATGGCGGGTCGGATCAGGGGTGGCGGGCAGACCGTATAGTCACCCCCACAGCGACGCCTCTTGTGGCAATGTTGCTGCTTCTATTGCCTTTGCTGTGGCTGATGTTGGCATATCGATAGCCGAGTGACTTACTTTTTCTTTTGATTATACCCTAGCAGTGGTTATTACATTCGATCGTTAAATTTGTAACGCATCTCATCAGACAAATATGGCAGATATTTCGATGAACATTTCTTAAAATATGTGAAAAATAGCTTTGACAGATATTCGCAGCCTCAAACCGAACATTTGAACTACTATATCATTTAGCAAAACAACAAAAAAAAAGAAGGCTAATACTGTTCAATATTGATAATGTAGTACGTCAGTCATATTGTAGGGTATTTCGGGTTCGATATACCGTCTCTAACATTTCTTTCCTGTTCATATTTATTTTATTTTTGTTTTTTTTTTTGTTTTGGTTTGTTTTGTATTTGCATTTCGGTTGTTTTCTGTTTGAGCTCTTTAAATTTAGTTTATGGCCCATAAGTTACGCTAAACTCGATCAAGTGTAAAAGCGAATGCTATCAAATTGCTTCGATGTGGCAATATGGCCCAGGGATTGTCAAAATACAAGTTTTGAACAAGCTGTAGCTAAGGGCACATTGTTGTTAGACCAAACGTAGATTGACTATTATTCAAGTTAATCCTATTAGGAAGAAACTAAAAAAAAATGTAAACAAATCAAGTTATAATGAATCTCGAACTTAACAATCTTTATTATTTTGCTGCCTAGCGCACATAATGAAGTCGGCTCAAAACATTTCAATGCTAGTTACAAATAAGGAGAATTATTGGTATACTTTCAATATTTTATTAATTATTAATTTAGTTGTATGTGGCACTTAAACATATTTCACATACATTTTGGTAACTGCCTGACTGTACAGTGTAAACTTTCTATATTGAACACCACATCCGATATTTAATTTGATTATTATTATTATTAATGTTGTTGGTATTTCTTTGGTCTGCTCCAAAAAGTACACACAATTAAATGTGTATATTAATAGTAACATATTGTATTCATTATTTATTTAAAATTAGTAGCTTTTGCGCTTATATCATATTTGGGGCAGGGTTCATCCCATTAATGCTGACGACTTCCTGCAAATAATGTGAAAAGCGCCCAACACTTCAATTCAATTGTCTTGCAAATGTTCGGGTTACATTAATTAGAGCAGAGCGTACATTGGCTTTCAACAATTTCAAATGAGTTAGTTGAAATTTGATCAAAAAAAAAACATTAATAAAAACTTTAAGCTTGATGAATGCTGAGTGAAAGAATTGATCTCAGTATTAATTGGAGTTTCAGTGCGTTCAAACGTGCTCATATTTTTAATTTTGGTGTTTTCATATAGTGTTGTGAGAAAGTGTTCTGAGTGTTGTGTCGTTTCAACAATCTTTAAGCTTGCATTGAAATGTGATCTTCCCATCTATCCAAAATTTACAGAATTTTAGAAATGTTTTTTATCGTAAAGGTATGCTATACTCTGTTCCTACTGCATTGTGTCAAATGTGATTCTTGATTTATTATTCAGATAACTATCGAAAGTTAAGTAACGTTTTTTGAACGTTTCTCAGTGCTGCAATTAACGTTGCCTCAAACGGGGCCCTTCACTACCCACATCCCTCACCTATATCACTCTCTTGGTTTGGCCTCCACTTTCCGCCCAAATCATTAACGCCTTCACATAGAGACAGAGGCGAAACCCAAATCAAGGACAACAAATTGAAATCAAAAATCATAAATAACATTTGACTGTTTGTTGTTGTAAAGTTTGTTGTTCATTGTTGACTCATACGCGCTCTGAACGTGTCTAATTGGCCAACTTTAAGCGACAGGTTGAATTTGGAGCTTGATGTTGCTTTTCGTGTTCGTTTTGGTTTTGGTTTTGGTTTTTTGGATTTGGATTTGAAGTGTTTCCAAGTGCAGGCGCCAGCGTCGGCGTCGCGCTGTGGGCGCAGTTGCCGAGCCCAATAATAATAATAAACAACAACAACAACAACAACAACCACAACAAAAGTGAACGATGCAAAGTTCAGCCAGATAGCAAAAGCAACAACAATAACCAAAAAAATTATGCTATAAAAGCCAAAAACGGCAAAAGCCGAAAAACTGAAACAATCAAATGGAACGTGATTCGTAACTGGATTGCTAGCAACGGAATGTGCCAGCCTCCAGTTTCAAGCTCCAGCTCCAGCCGCAGCCACAGCCTCAACTCCAGCCTCAGCTTGTGCTTGTGCCTGTTTAGCGGTTTTATTTAATACGTAGAATCAGCGACAACAACAACAACAACAACAACAGCAGCAGCCAGCAGCCAAATTGTTGTTTGGCAATCAAAAGTAAAACAGAAAAATAAAAATTAAATAAACTAAAATACTCAGTTCGCAAAAAAAAAAAAGACAAGGCAGTGAAAAACGAGCAAAAGGTGCTTAAGTTGCAACTGCTCGACTTAGAGATACCCTCTCAACAGTTAATCGTTAATCCCTGTTTGCGTGCATAAGTTCAAAGACTTAATGTGCATCAAAATGATTGCGTAATCTGCATAGTTGAAAAGTTTTCAGTATTTTGCTACATGCCTAGCATCCGTTAGGCGTTACAGAGTATCGTGAAACATGAAAGCCATTCGTGTGCACGCGCTCTCTTTCGCATAACGGTGTTTGTAGTGACTGCGCAGTCGCGTCAGATTCGTCATAGAGCTGCAGACACGTTCCACATTTTACGTTCCATGTTCCACGTTCCTGGGCCAAGCCTTTGCGGGTGCTGGTGCTGCTGCAGCCAGCCAAAAAGTTAACGCGATTTGCCGACCGCTTTGCATTTTGAATGAAAGGCAACTGCGACGCTGACGCTGACGTCGACGTTGACGTTGACGTCGACGGTGACGGTGATGGTGGCGTCGCCTATTGGCAATAAATAATTCTTTGCAGTCGCTCGTTTTTGCAGAGCGCTTTTTGCCTGCGCCTTATTTCTTATTTCTTATTGCTTATTGCTTATTGCTTATTGCTTTTTTCTTATTTCTTATTTTTGCTGCTGTTGTTATTTTTCATTTTTGTATGTTACTTTGTTGCTTTACTTCAATTTAATTAGTTTATTTGAAAGCAGTTTGGGGCGATGGTGTCATAGATTAAATTGGACTCAATTCCATTTTTTCTTTTTTCGTACATTTTTTTTCACAATTTTATTTTTTACATTTGTGCTTTTTTGCCATAAGCATTATAATTTGATTGTTCTGCGCTGCTGCTGCAGATAGCCATTTGAAATGCGCGGAATTCACATTGAATTGTTAACTTGGCTAACTGGAGCCGGTTAATCAACTTCAACTGCAATTGCAGTGAAATTACTTGGCTTCGTTTTTGGGCCACTTCTCAGTGGCTTGGCCCGAATTAAACTGTGATTCGTCATTTTTATAAAACCAAAAAAATATAAACATTTTATGAGGTACTTAATGCAGCGTTTTTTTTTATTTTAAACCTTTAAGAACACTACCGAAAACTGATTCTTAGACCATTTTGTGATATACGTTTTTACTCATATTTTGATTTCTAAATCAGGAATCATTTATAAATATTGAAAAACGGATTGTACTTAGAAATGATATAAGCAAACCTGACGGAAATTTATCCAGGAAGAGAGACAAGCCGTAAAAATATTGGCGACCATAAAAATTTGGTTTTATTTTGATCAAATTTCTATATTCTATATTCGCCTATCTGTGATTAGACCGAGTGTTACTAATTATTCTCTACAGATTACATGGCAAAATAGTTATAAATATTTAAATAAATATGTAAAAACATGTAACAATGATAATCTATGCACATATAAGATGAAAGCTGAAATAATGCAAACATTATTGTAATATTTCGTATTGATTTTTATGAATTCTTGTTGTCAAGACTTCAGCTTTACACACGCTGCAAGCAAAGCAAAGCAAAGCAACCAAGCAAATCATCATGGTATAACAAAAATAAACACAAATCAATCTCAAATTAATTCGAAAATAAGACTCGAATGAAAACGCATATAAATTGTTGTGACGATTACGATCATCAAACTTCAGAGCTGCCGCATATCGTATGCCGCATCGCAGATTCAAAACGATCAAATCAAATGTGCGCCCACAAATCATCGAGCGCTGAAAGGCGCTTATAAAAAGAAGCAGCAGCGGCAGCAGCAGCAGCAGCAGCAGCGGCAACAATAAAAGCAGCGCAGTTGGCCATTTATCAATTGAGTGAAGCTAATTAGCATGAGCGAAGCAACAGACACAACAACTACAACAGCAACTACAACAGCAACAACAACAGCAACAACAACAGCAACAACAACTGCTACAGCAACATCGTTTTGTTGAGACTTGGCGCGTGCTCAAATCTTGCAACAACAACGAACACAAATCCAAAAACCAGATGGCCAATTCATTGCTCGATGCACTTCAGCGAATCGAAATTAAAGATGTGTTGTGCGGGGGGATTAATGGAACGAAACGGAATGGAATGAAATGGGTAAACTCTGAAGATTGTTCATCTTGAACCCGATCACAGTTTGCCACACCCTGTCGATGAGAGCCAGACAAGCAGCATAAATACAGTTGTGATTATAAAAAGCTACAAATTAATTCATTCTTTTTTTAATTACAATCGGACAATGCGAGTGTGAGGAATTTTGGAACAGGGAAACATCTCTTGAAGGAATGAATGTCCTTGTTCTTAACCAAGTTCTACATTAAAACGAAATACATATTAATATAATATTATATATTTATATTACCGATTATTCAATTATAATCTATAAGATTTTTGATTTATTGGGGTTGTTCTGGCTCTGGCCTGAAAACGTTCTGACTCTGGGAAACGCTATATGTGAAAGTAGTTCTACAAGTCCAGATTTTCCTTGTATTCCTTGTTGTACAAAATCGCAATAGATGCCAGTTTTGCAGGCTGACATAATTCGAGAATTTCGAATTCATTCGAACCTTTCTTGGCTAGCAACTAGCTTGGCAACGCTTAGAGATGAGATTGTGTGTTGATTGATCGACGTACAGAGTATCTATCAGTTGAGTTGAGATCGGAATTGCTGGTTCTTGGCTCAAACTTAATTGAGAATAATTTACAACTGGCATTTTCAATTTGTTTACCATAACAGTTGACGTTAACTGTTACTTTAATTGTCCCGTTTTGAACTCTCTCGTTTTTCCATAGATGACATCGTTAACCTTGCACTTGATCGTGATAGCGCTGCTGGCGGCGGCAGCGATGACAGCACCGGCAACGGCAACGGCAGCGGCAGCGGGTACGGGAACGTTGACGGCAACTCGTTCCGCTGGCCAGCGTGGCAGAGGAGCAGCAGCAACGTCAAAGATGACGATGACGACGACGACGACGACGACGCAGACGCCAACGTTGCGCGCCCCTCGTCAACGGCGTCCGCCTACAACGATGCCCATCGATGATGGCAATGGACGTCGGAGAAGCAGCAGCACAACGCCATTGCCGCCAGCAACGATGCGACTGCAACGTCGCCGTGGCCTAATAGCCACAACAACAACAACAACGGCGGTTACGCCAACAACATCTGCTGACAGCATTAGACGCGACAGCGGCCGTGGCAGCATCCGTGCTGCTCGACAGCCACGCGACACGCCAACGCTGACTGCATTCGATGCCAACATCAGCAGCAGCAACAGCAGCAGCAGCAGCAGTCGAAGTCAGTCTCTGTCCTCAGATCCAGTCGTTAACTCCCCATTTGTGCGAAACGCCGCCGGCGCCCTCAAAACGTGAGTCTTTCTTTCTTTCTTTGATCAAGAAGAGTTTGGCTTTAAAATTGTGGCTCTTATTGCAATCGGGTAATCGAAATGTGTCGATATCTGAGCAATGAATCTGCGGAGATTGCTGGAGTACCTAAAATTCCAATGTAAAGTCTCTAGCACTTGTAGTCTCTGAGATCGGTGTGTTCATACAGACGGACGGACGGATGGACAGACGAACATGGCTGTTGATCCTGATCAAGGATATATACATATATGTATAACTTATGGGGTCGAAGATGTTTCCTTCTGCCTGTTTTATCAAAATGCTTGTAAGAGCTGTTTGTACAGGGCATCTGCTGGTCGAGCTCGCTGTTTTGAGTTGTCGATGTTGTTGTGGTAGTTAACGGTATTTTGGCGTCTGCCCATTTTGGGCGCCGCCTTTGATGCAAGTCATGTTGCATGTAGCAGTTTGGAATTGCTGCTGTTTCGCCACTGCTGCTGCCGATGTGTCCGCTAATTGTTCTTCTTCTTCTTCTTCTTCTTCATCTTCTTCTTTCTGTCATTCACAGGCCGCGCATGATACAGCGTTTGGTGGCTGGACACATCCACAATTCGCAGGGTCACTCCACCTACGAGGTGTCTGCTGTTAGCAGCAACAGCAGCCGAAGCATTGCAATTGCAACATCAACAACAACAACAACAACAACGACAACAACAACAACAACAAAGTCACCATTGGTGAATGAGCGACGCAAAGCAAGCAGCTCCTATCGTCTGGCCAGTCCACCATTAGTGGATCGGAATCAGGATCAGGATGATGACGAGGCGCTGCTCAATGAGCCGGATGACTTTGATAACTGGGACAATGGTATATTGCGGCTCAGTGCCGGCTCCGGCAAGGAGGTGGAGCCAGCAAAGGGCAGCAGCAGCAGCGGCGGCAGCAAGCCAAGCAAAGAGGATGCAAAGAAGACGCTTGCGGATCAGGTGCGGGATGGCAAGTACGGCCTGATCGAGAAGGAGCTCTTCCGGCGCGTACCCAAGCGTCCGGGCGTGCTGAGCTATGCGCGCAATCCCGAGGTGCCGCTAGACAACGAACGCAACTTTGGCGGCCTTAGCGAGCAGGACATTTGGCTGGCTGAGGATCATCTGCTGGTCATTAAGGGTGGCAGCTTGAATGAGGCGGCCGGTGGCGATGGCAATGGCAATGGCAATGATGATGCTTGGCCGCCAATTGATGATTACGATGCGCCGTTGCGACAGATCAAGCTGCCAGCGAATCCGGTCGTACCGCCTCCATTTCCCGTGCAGCTCGAGCCGCATGGGCCACTGCAGCTTATCCGAGATAATCAAATCGAGAGCCTCCATTCGACAGCTGGCAATGCAACGCCATCCGTTGTGGGTCAGCACGCGGCCCACGGTCAAAGTCACGGAGTTGCCCACGGCACGGGGACGCATCCTACTGCCCGGCCGGGAGCGATTGCGTCGTCTAAGGCAGCTGACCCGAAGCCCAGCTACGTCTACCCGTCGCCCTACGCGCCCTGGCTCTATCCCAACGAGACGTTGGGCCATCCCCCATCCCAACCATCCCACCTCCCGTCGCTGCCCCGGAGTCCGTTGCTGGGGCCCTGGCTAATCGGTGGACTGCACGCATCGGGCAACATTTCCGGCTCGGCACCAGCTGCCCTCCATGGCAATATTAGTGACTTTGACGAGGATGATCCATCCCTGTACTATCCGCCCGCGTATAGCTTTGTCTATCACAGCAACTACTCGAATCCGGTGCCGCCGGGTCCGCTGGTGCCGGGCATTGTGCTGCCACCGCCACCCGATCACTTTAGCCGCCTCGATTCGATGGCGACAACTAGCTCCACCTCCTCAACGACGACAACAACGGCGACGACGACGACGACGACGTCAACGCGACGTCCCTATATCAGTAGCAGCACAACTCCAATGTCAACCAGTACAAGTAGCGGCACCACTAGCACCATCCGACCACCGTCGCGCCTCTCACTCAAATTTAATGCCATTGGTTATCTGCCGCAGGCGCCCGCTCCAACTCGACCGGCCAATAAGTATGTGGAGCGCGTGCCGGTCCCAGTGGCCGTGCCAATACCCATTTATCCCGTCAACTATCAGCCGACAACGGCACAGCCACAACTACGTCAAAAACCCACAGCGCAACTGGTATTTGTGCCCAGCACGAGTAGCACGGAACGCACCAGAGATCGTAATGCGGAACGGAATCGTGATCGGGATCGGGATCGTGATCGTGATCGTGATCAGTCACCGCTGTCCAAATCGAATCCGATTTACTACGAGTACTTCGAGGCGAAGCGACAGCCAACTGGCATCAAGTCGTCGAATGCAATCAATGATTTCCTGGCCACAAAGCCACCGAAGCGACACCACTACAAGTCCCCACCAAGTGCCGCCAATGATGTGGCCATCGTAAGCATTACGCCCAAGCCACGTACGCCCATCCAGCTGCACTCCGAATACGATGCAGCACTGGGCCAGCTGATACGCAGTAATCTGATCTCGCCGCCGGCGGCTGCCAACGGACGCTTCCATGCGCCTGACTTTGATCGGCAGCCTTTCCTGCCCATGGTCAATTACAGTGCCGACGAGCAGGATCATAATGCGTTCAAGGCAATCGTTTATCAGCCGCAGCCGCAGCCGCAGTCGCAGTCGCAGCCGCAACGTCAGCGCCAGCTGCGCGTGGGCAAGCACCAGCAGCTCCAGCTGCAGCGGGAACGGGAACGGGAAAGGGAACGGGAACAGCAGGAACAGGGGCTGCAGCAACAGGATCCAGACTCATATTTACCCGACACACTGCTGCTGCAACGTCAGCGCCAGCTGAGGATGGGCAAACAGCAGCTGCAGCAGCTGCACCAGTCGCCATCGCCATACGATCCTGGCCAGCAGATTGTGTACAGCACCCCGCATCCACCGCTGCCGCCGCCGCCGCCGTCGTCGTCTTCCTACCTGGATAATCAGCTGCAATCGCGTCCTGCCGCATATCAGCTGCGTCCGCCGCAATTCAACTGGCAACGTCCGCAACTGCCACAAGCGCCGCCGCCAGCGCCACAATTTAAGCGATTGCGTCACAACAGTGGCAAGCATCCACCCTTTCCGCCGTACAGCTTTGTGCCCAGCTATCCAAGTGGGCCTGCCGCCCCGGAGCCCCTATACCGCCTGTTGCCCGTGCCGCAGCACAAACACTGGCGCCAGCCAAGCAACAAGCAGCAGCAACATCAGCTGCAGCAGCAGCAGCAACATCAGCAACAACAACAGAATTATTATCCGGATCGGGGCGTTAATATTGGCCACAGCCTGGCCAGTGACATATTGGTGAACTACAACAGCAACAATCAGTTCAATCCGCAGGCGGAACTGGTGCCCCAAGCGCAACTGGGACCGCCGCCATTGTCCTACCAGGCGCAGAATGGCGGACAGGCATCGCTGTGGTCCGACAGACCCGTCCGACAGTCCCGTGCACAGCTGCAGGAACAGGCCTAAGATGGCCTCTGACCTCACGAACAACAATCGACGATGAAATACAAGAAGAAGAATAGAAGCCAATTTATATATCTATATGAGATCTGTAACAAGGGCAAATCCAGGCACCGATGACTTGCCTCAAGCGCCGAGGGAAGAGTCAATGATGAGCAGAGTCTACAGATTGGAGGTATGCCAACCTCCGCTCTTTCTCTCTCTCTCTCCCTTTCTGTGTGTGTGTGTGTGTGCGTGTGTGTGTGTCTGTGCCGGGATATGAAGCGCAACCTCTTCTCAACAATGAATATATATTATGAATATAGCTGGTCAATTTGACTGGTCACATTTGCCTTTTGATTTGGAGGCCAATCGAATATTACACATTACATTACATACTACTATATAATTTGATGTGGCCGCAAAAGGCCTCGACAAGCTACAATACATATTTATATTGCACATATACTAAATCATACTCAACATTTATGTATGTCCACAAATGCGATTGGACATTGACATTGATAAACTTGTGTAAATACCGTTAAGAAAATAATAAGCATATGATAAATAGTGTGTGTAAGTAAGCCAAATAATCGAGTATCGCATTATTTGAGTGCTACACAACAACAAAACACTTAGTCTTAAATGGGCCACAGAACCAGTGAGTTCTATTGTTTTCCTTAGCATATACATAAGGGGAAAAACAAAAATAAAAAAAACATTGAATACTGTTTTCAATTATCCTGTTTATACATACGAGTTATAACAATTATATATATACCTATTCCATTTTTTTTTTTTTATTTATTTGAAAGTAATATTTCCGATTGTTGTTGCATATAAAACGATATAATTGTCAGCAAAATTTAACGTAAATTTGTATAAAAGCCATAACAATAAGTTCGCTATAAATTAATTAAAAGCACTGAAGCAAAAAACCGAGCTTCAAGTGAAATCCAATCAACACAACTAATAAACATCATATGCATAATATGCCTTAATACATATACAAAAGGAATACTTCTACACATATATATATATATATATATATATATATATATATAAATTCTTCTTTTTTTTTGTTAGTTATAATTGTATTGCTTACCAACTAAGTTTAGCCGAAAATCGTATTCTTTTAAATAAAGCAATTACAAATTGAAATTTGAGATGCAATTCATAAGTTGAAAGTGTCAGTGTGACCAATAAATGCATAGCTTTTAATATTTTGGCAACACTGAGGAAATTTACAACAGCTGCTGAGCAATCAGCAAAGAGAGCGTACATAAATTCGCTGAGAGAGCCATAGCCAGCCAGAGAGCCAGAGAGCCAAAGAGCGAGAGAGCCAGAGAGCACCCGAGCGAGCGCGCTCGTTATTCTGTGTGGGCGAGCTTATGTGGGTGTACGCTTATATATGTGTGGGTGTGTGTGTGTGCGAGTGTGTGTGTGAATTTGTATGTGTGTGTGAGAGCTATGGGGTGGGAGGTTGGGCAAACAAAAATCGATTGCAACGGCAAATCGACAACAGGAAGCGCCTTTTCATAAGGCACGAAGCCGCGACGAGAACGTGAACGTGAACATGAACGACGTGCACGACATACATACGTGCATACATACATAAATGCACACGCATTCACGTATATACACGCATACACGCATACACGCATACACAAATACACGCATAGATATATAGGCAGAGGCACTTGAATTGACTTTGGCTTCTGCACTGCCCACTCGCCGCCGCACACCTCGTCGTCGTCTTCGCTCCTAGCAAACGTAAAATGATTACAGGCTAACGCCAAAAACAAGAAGAAGAAGAAGAAGAAAAAGAAGCAGCAGAGGTAGAAGAAGCTAAAGGCAAAAGAAGAAGCAGCAGCAACAGCAGCACCAACAGCAGCAGCAGCAGCAGCACAACTACAGCCAGTAACAATAGCAGCAGCAGGAGCAGTAAATAAGCAAAAGGACCCAAAACTTCAATTGCAAAATCATAAATATATATTTAATCAATAGAAAATATAATTGGAAGGCCAACAAAAGTTGTGCCTTGACCAGAAGTATTGAAAAGTGCGTGCGTTCGAATTTGCTGTGTGTGTGTGTGTGTGTGTGCGTGCGTGTGTGCGTGTGAGTGAGTGCGACTGTGTGTGTGTGTGTGTGTGTGCCTGCGTGTGTGCCAGTGTGTGTGCCAGTGTGTGTGCAAGTGTGCTGAGCACTTTAGCTGCGCTTTTTTCCTGCAGTCGAAAACTGTGATAGTAGCGTGAAACAGCGAAAAGCGCACAAAGCAAAACGCAAAACGTTGCAAAGTGGCGACAAAAGTGCGGCGAGCGATGCAGGGAAATGGAGCTGGATAAGTGGATAATTAAATGAAATGGCGGCGTTACATTGAAGTCACACATTCGACGAGGAGAGCTGCAACATTTTTGCCTGTTGGCCAATCGCCACAGCACACAAAACACCATACATTCAAACAGATACGCAACACAGACACCCACACACACACACACACGCAAACACATACACCCACACACGCACACACACACACACACACGCACTCACTGACTACGCAAGCTAACAAACTCGGACGGCGAACGCAAAGTCGATAACGCACGCAAAAGGATATATATACACACATACACAAACACACACACACACACAGACACAGACGTATTGGACAAAACAGCATTTGAAAAGTGGAAGCTTCGCGTGGCGCGTTTATAAATAGCTCACCGCAGCAGAAGCGCAGAGACCAGAAGACCAGAGTCGGAGCTAAAGCGTCAGAGTCCGCGTCCGAGTCCGAGTCCGAGTCAGAGTCAGAGTCGAGGCAGCGGTTGTGTACGATGGTAACAATGAATTCAGAGGCGGACAAAACACAGAGCAGCACGCAAGCAGCAACAAATGCGCTGGCCATGAGCAGCGCACCCAAGACGCCAGTGGCGTCACCAACAACTGCACCACAAGCAGAATCAACACTAGCAGACGCAGCAGCAGCAGCAACAGCAACAGCAACAACAACAGCAACAACAACGGCAACAACAACGGCAGCAGCAGCAGAAACAACAGCAGCAGCAACGGATAACATCAGTCCAGCGTCAACATCAATGCCAATGCCAATGTCAACAGCATCAGCAGCAACAGCAGCAGCAGCAGCAGCAGCAGTAGTAGTCAAAGCCAGCACAGATGAAACTGCGATTGCAACAGCATCTGCTGCTGCTGCTGCAACTGCTGCTATAACTTCTGCTGCTGCTGTGCCTGCTGAGTCAGAGCCTGGTCAAGTGGAGAAGGTTAATGCAAGCAGTAGTAGTAGCGAGATTATTGGCAGCAACACCAGCAGCGCCACCACTTCAACCACCGCCACCTCAATCATAATTACCAGCAGCGCCACCATTATCACTACCAATGCCACGATAACTGGCTATGGTGGCGGCAACAATGCGATTACTGCCGACAACAATAGCAAAACAACAACAGCAACAACAACAACAGTGGCGGCTGCAACGCCACCAGCGAGCAGCAAGACAGTCAGCATTCGGGATGCCACAGCTCCCAGCGGCAGTGGGTCATCAACGGCATCCAAGTCAAGTGGCCTGCTTAGCGTGGGCAGCAACCATCATCACCATCATCATCAATCATCCTCGCAGTCACAGTCCCAATCGCAGTCGCCGTCGTCGTCGCAGTCGCCGCAGCAGCAGGCAACGGCAGCGCCGTCAGCGATGCAACAATCGCATCATTCGCAGCGGGGCAGCAAGAATGAAGATGCCCCCAATATACTTGTCTATAAAAAGGTGAGTGACACACATACATATCTATATCTATATATATATATTTATATATATATAAATCCAACATTTTGAAAACTAACTCGGTTTTGAAGAGGATTCATTTTAGATTGCCCTACGATCTATAAAGAGCTGCCTAAGCCCATCTTTCATTTGTATCGCATTTTAAATGTTAACTTTGCAATATATATATTTATATATATATATTGGTATATATCCTGTCAACAACAAAGAACAGTCAAAATGCCGAGCGTAAAATGATAACAATTTCTAACTTAAATTTGTTAAGTCCAATTTGAAATGAAGGCTTATCAAAACAAATCGAATCAAATCGAATGATCAGAACACACTCAGTATATGTGTATATATATATTTTCATTGTATTTTGTATTATGTTTGATCTGAATTCCAGATGGAGGCCATCATTGAGAAGATGCAGGCGGAGTCGAGCGGAGTGGCTGTGCGCACGGTGAAGGCGTTTATGAGCAAGGTGCCATCGGTATTTACGGGCGCTGATTTGGTTGCCTGGATACTGAAGAACTTCGATGTGGAGGATGTGACAGAGGCGCTTCACTTTGCGCATTTGCTTAGCTCGCACGGCTACATCTTTCCCATTGATGATCATGCGCTGACCGTGAAGAACGATGGCACCTTCTACAGGTAACCAAGCCACTTGAATTGTTATCAATTTTGTTTTGGTTTATCTTTAACTGCGGTTCCATTAGATTTCAGACACCATATTTCTGGCCATCGAACTGCTGGGAGCCGGAGAACACAGACTATGCGGTTTATTTGTGCAAACGGACCATGCAGAATAAGACACGATTGGAGCTGGCTGACTACGAGGCCGAAAATCTGGCCAAGCTGCAGAAGATGTTCTCACGTAAATGGGAGTTCATCTTCATGCAGGTGCGTTGTCATCATAATGACCATCTAACAATAACAAAACCATTGATAATCATCACCAATCCGATCACTTTGATTCCAATTGACAGGCCGAATCGCAGAGCAAGGTGGCCAAGAAGCGGGACAAACTGGAGCGCAAGGTGTTGGACTCGCAGGAGCGCGCCTTTTGGGATGTGCACCGGCCGATGCCGGGTTGTGTCAATACCACCGAGATTGATATTAAGAAAGCGTATCGACGCGGCGGCTCCAGTCACGGCACCGGCTCATCTGGTGCCTCTGTGGCCAAGAATCCCGTCGAGCAGCTGACCCGTATAATTGCACTTCGTAAGCAGAAGCTCGAGCGGCGCACAATCAAAGTGTCCAAGGCGGCTGAGGCGTGAGTCGAATCTACATAAATATATATATACATCTGACATATACATATACACACACGCACACACACACACATATATATATATATATATATCTATATATATATATACATCTGACTATTGTTTTGCTTCATTTAGTTTGGTTGCCTACTACGATCAGTATAATGAGTTCGATTACTTTATAACGTTGCCGGAGCTACCCAATCCCTGGCAAACGGATAGCACCGAAATGTGGGATACGGAGAAAAATAGGTAAGCCGTAAGCGAAGGTTAATGGCTCCGCTTAATTGGATTACCTGCTCTGCTCTGATTTCGTCTACCACAGCAAAGAAGTTCCTGTACGTCGGGTCAAGCGATGGGCATTCAGTCTGCGCGAGCTGCTCAACGATGCCATTGGGCGCGACCAGTTCACCAAGTTCTTGGAGAAGGAGTACAGCGGCGAGAATCTCAAGTGAGTGAGAGAATAACAGGCGCACAATAGTCGCATAACTTACATAACAATTTGATCTACTGCTACTTTCGCTTACATCAGATTCTGGGAGTCGGTGCAGGAGATGAAGGCGCTGCCACAGTCCGAAATCAAGGAGGCCATACACCGAATTTGGCAAGAGTTTCTCGCACCCGATGCTCCCTGTCCAGTGAACGTGGACTCCAAATCCGTGGAGCTGGCACGCGAAGCTGTTAACTCGCCAAGTGGTCCAAATCGCTGGTGCTTCGATGTGGCTGCCTCCCACGTGTATCATCTGATGAAGAGCGATTCGTACTCGCGCTATCTACGCTCCGACATGTACAAGGACTATGTGAACTGTTCGCGCAAGAAGATCAAGTCCATACCCAATCTCTTTGGGGTGAAGCGTTGAGAAACGTTGAGAAACCCGTATTGCCTGTTCCGGCATTCGGATGCAGCTCACAATCGAGATGAGCTGATTTTGTGTACTGGGCCGGGTCCTGGTCCTGGTCCTGGTCCTGGTCCTGGTCCCGGTGATAGACAGTGCGTTGGATGAAAGTCAGACGGAAATTGTGTCTGTTAGTACTAACTGTAGTGCTCGTATTTGGATCGGGTATTTTGATGTATATTTAATGTTGTTACCTATTAATAGTTATTAATTAATACCTTGCCTCTTGTCACTAGGTCGCGTGTGTTCTTGACCTTGTTCTGTTTACCGTTAACCCAATGTTATCCAGCAACTATTTGTACGTAGTTAGTCCCCTTCCCACACCTCCCGCCTCCCCACTGTTGACGTCCATTCCTGATTCCTTGTAATCGTGTCTTGCGTTCCGAAATTCTCGTATTTAAAACAAACTCAATGCAAACGAAAAAACACCAATGATAAAACTGCCAAGTGATTCTCGAAATAGGAAATCAGCAGCAGCAGAAAAAGTAAGAGTAAAATATAAACAAAAAACGAAGAAAACAAAAAAAGCACAAAAATCAAATAATAATAATAATAATAATGTAGCTGAGATAAATTGTTATTCAAGAAATACAAGAGCCAAACCATGTTATTATCGAGCTGTAACCGCAAACACCAAAAAGCAACTTACTTAAGTGCATATACAAAATAATCTCTTAGGTAATAGCATAAAATAGTGCCACTAAATGGAATCCAGACACCAAAACAAATAACTACTTATGACAACATAGTACATAACGAGTACTTAGCATAATTTACTTGTATTCGCAAATGTTACAAAACTATTCACACTATGAGCAGCGTATAAGGAATCTCAAAACTAAATGACACACACAACAATCGAAGCAATAAAATCAATTCATAACGAACGAACACGCTACTCGTTACTTACAATTCGCTACGTTTTACTTGCTAATTATACTCGCTCTATCTAAAGCCTCACTTACTTACTTACTAACATACAATTCGTTCCTCTTAATACACACACACATACACACACACACACACGTACACACACATTTTCACATATCCGCTAAGGGCAACAACAAACATTAATCTTAAACAATTTGTAAAAGTTATTCCAAAACAAAAAACCAAAAAAAAAAAGAAAACTAAAAAATATCCATATTTCTTTATATGTATATTTTTTTTGTGTGCGCCTCAGCGCCTTTCGTGTGTTGTATATTTCGTTGTATGTGTGTATATGTATATATGTGTGTGCGTTACTCTATATATATATATATATATATATGTATGTATGTATATGTTTGTGTGCGATAATCGAGAACAACGGACAACTCCAACAGGGCAAGAATAGAAGGGAAAGAAAGACAACCAATTACAGAAAATAAATAGCTTTCCAAATCAGAGGGTTACAATTGGGGCTAAGGATGAAGTAGAGAGGGAGAGGTGAGCCAAGTAAGGACTGGCATACCCATGTATACCTGACTCGTAGCTGAGCTACACACATACATATACATAAATATGCACATGCACAATGGCAGGCCAACCAAAATCAAGTTAAATATTTCTCAATAGCAATCTTAGGGAAATTCCGCTTACAAACTTTGCTATAGTACTTAATATTATCTATGTGAATGGAGCCAATATTTGTGCACATCAACTACAACTACATACGCTTAATAAGAACAAGGAAATTCAAATTAAATATATATACCCACACAGACAGACACACACACACACGCATACACAAATATATAGATGTATTCATAGTAAAATGCATACATACATTATAATAATATAATGTAATACTTAGTATATTATATACATTTACATATATACATATGTATAGTGGCATTAGCGCTCAAGGGATCTCAAGTAAAGAGCTGCATATACCGATCAAGTCGGTCTAGCAATTAACATAAGTGTAGTCCTCTAAGCGAATGAAGTAATATATTTACGCACAACATACATTTAAATGCAGGCGAGCGAGCAAATATTGGAAATATTATTGCCTACTTTTGGGCGGCGGTCACTAATTTAATAATCGGTAGAAAGAAACCCAAAATCTCTTTGTGTATGTATTGTAATTGTAATTGTAATTGTATTGTATTGTACTGTATTGTATTGTATTGTATTGTATTGTATTGTATTGTATTGTATGTTTGTAAATGGTGTCTAATTTTAAACGTATACAAAAGCAGCTAGCAGCAGCAGAAGCAAATAAATTATTATTAATTATAACATTGTATTCAAATACAATCTCAATGTGCGCTAGTTGTCAAATTTATATCAATATCAAAAAGTCACACAAACCAACCACGAAATCAGTGAATGAAGAGAGGTGCCAACAAAATGCATGCAAAAGAACACCAAAAGGCGTCTAAAAACTATTGTAAACTGTACAATTGTTGAATTGGCTTTTTATTGTACCACATTCATACGAGTATATACATATATATGTATAATATACATACTAAGTATATAAGTATTATCATTGTTAGTTATTCTAACATTATTTGCGTTCTCAAATGTAATGTTGGTATCCTGTTTACATATGTGTTCTCGTTTCCTTTATTGCCCACCGTTCTGTAAAATACAAATACAAATAAAAAAAGACGAAATACAAAAAAAAACAAAATAAAAGGTAAACCGAAACGCTGAAAACTATAACAAAAAAAAATAAACTTAATGCAACCAACCATATTCGCGAAAACTTTTAGCAACTAGTCATACAATAAACTTCTCAAGCAATTTCAATCGGGTTTTTGTACTGGCTGCTAATTGTATTATTATTGATTTATTTAATATATTTACTTACCTCTATGTATGCGCAAAGTAGTTATAAATGTCGAGTAATCGAATCAATGCCAAGCCAAAGCGAATAAACAACAAGCAACTAACAACAACTAATTACTAAATCAATCTCGGCATCGCTAAATGTATTGTACTTAACATATATGTACGTATATAAGTATATAATTATGAATGTTTTTGAGCCACACACAAGATGCAAGAATCCCAGTATCAGCAGCAGCATCTAGTTTCTAGTTTCTAAATTTTAGATTCTGGAGCCCCTCGATTTGGGTACTCGTACATTCTGCAACAAAAAAAAAAAAAACGATTCAATGCGTTTATTGTAAATTGTTTGACGAAACACTAAATAAATAAAGGCACAATTTAAACAAATTGAATTGTAACGCCAACTACTAACAACAATCCGACAATCCAATGCACCACTCTTTCTCTCTCTCTCTCTCTCTCTCTCTCTCTCTCACTCTGTATCTCTCTCACTCTGTATCTCTCTCTGTATCTCTCTATCTCTCTCTCTCTTTCAGTCAAGCGGAATTCAAATATTTTGATTATGTATTTGGCGATGGTGTCAATTGAAAGAGAATAAGAACAAATGAGTCTTAAAACTGAAACTTTAAAATAAAAATGTGGTAGATACAAAAATAAATATGTATATATTGTATTTATGTGTACTGAAAGTAATTGTTACCATTGAAAGTGAAACATTTGCTTTATAGCTTTCCCAGTTAGACCCAAAAGCATTTCCCATCATGATCATTGTCTGTTTGTCGATATTATTTTCATCATTTTGAAGAACATTTTCCATGTCGCCAAAAAAAAAAAAACCATTTGTTTTTACCATAATCTAATGAACTCATTTCTTCTTTGTATATTGTATAGGTTATTAAGGCTTTTGGCCAGCATTCAAATGCAGCAGCGTCGAGTCGAGTTCGTGCTAGAAGCATTGTTGGAGTCAACGTTGTCTGCTGTTGTCTGATTGCGTTGTTTAACTAGTCAGTTAGATAAGCCTAATACGGATTGATAACGGCAACGAGGCAACGATGACAGTGGTGGTGCTGCTGCTGTTGCTGCTTCTAAGCACTTCCCGTCGCAGAAAGTGCTGGTCCATAAACTTCAAATATCTTATCAATGCCTACAAATTAAGCCAAGTTATCTGCACACGGCCCTAACCAAGCTAAACCAGTTATCTAATTGATGCAGGGCTCGTATGCGGACTTACCCATGCGCAGATTGTAAAGACTATGCTACTGGGCTTCTACTGCTCTGCGTTGCTCTAGTCGGGGTCCGATAAGGCTGCGGACGTGACACCGCAAATGTAAAGCCACAATTGCGGCTGCTTGTCAATAGCAAAACTCAAATTCATTTCGCAAATAAGCAACAAGCCGAGCTCCAACTGTGGTGCCGATCACGTTTTACCTAAAACAAAAACCAAAAAAAATGCCCACAAAACACAAGTGTAGATTGGCGGGGGTGGGTGGTGGGTCAGGCCAATGAAATTAATTAGAAATCTTTCATCTTGGTCAAGTCCATTGCACTGTAATCAGCAAATAACGCAAATTGAATAGGTTATTGTACCTATGCAAATGCTACCTAAACAATCTTGGCTGTAACTGTAAACGATCTTAAGCGACAGTTTGTATGCCAATTGTTGTATGCCGCATAAAATCGTTAGTAATACAAAATGTCTATTGCCATTATCCTCATCTCAGCCGACTCTAAAAATATTTTTATTTACACTGGAAGTAACAACTCAGTAGGTTTACATGTACACCAAAAAAAAAGAAAAAAAAGCAATAAAAATGCAATCTTTTAATTTCATTATTTCTGTGTTTATAGCTGCCAGCGGGACTTCCCTTAAGAACGTCAGTAGATAGATAGACTTTGAACAAATTCGACAAAAATGTTGTATGAATTTCGAAACAACAAACAATAATAATTCTGAAAACAGATGAATTTGAAGGAACCAAGCAATTCCCAACGAAAATAAGCTGTCCAATTGAAGTTATGCATTTAAATTATACATTTTCATTCGTTGAGTTAAGAAATTTAATAATACCCCACATAAACGTGCTTAAGGCTCAAATTATAATGCATGTATATATATGTATATAAATATATATATATATATATAAGTATCGATTTACATCGTTACATAGCACAACAAAAACAAGTAAAAAATTATTCATCAGCTCACTTAAAAAAATATATATATATTGATAAAATACGATTAAGGAAATTGAGTATATGCGACAACGAACTGTTGCGTGTTTTTTTTATAATATTCAGATAATAATCGAAGAATTGTAATTGAGTGTACAATATATCTGCTAGGTTCGACAGACTGTAAAACAATATATAAATGCATATGCTTAACATTTTTCGATGTTAAACCTCTTGACTAAAAGGTGCATGACCCAATATAAATTCTGATTAGAACATTTAAAGATTGTGCATATAAATATACACATATATATATATATATATATATGTGTGTGTATATAAATAGTGGTGTTATTATTAATAAGTAAATGGTGAAATTAAATTATTATTATCTTTGCATATGAATTTCCTATGTATTTTTTTTTTTATTACAATTACATTTGAAGGTCAATATTTTTTATAGATGAAAATTTCCTCTTTAATCTGAAGCTTTTCTACGAATCTGCAATTCATTATTATCATTGTATTAGTAAAATTTACGGACTTGCTGTTGACAACAAAATATTGTTTTATTTGAAGCTTAGCACAGTTTTGTTGAACTATTAAAAGTGTTGTGGATAAGTAAAGCGCGAAGAATGCATCGGTTTGCATGGCACGCGGTGTGTTTACAATCTAGCTGGATAATATCATAAAATAGAGATTGTTGCTTGTTTTTGCCACTGTACAACGCAAAAACCCCAGTACCATCTCTTATCGACCAGTTTGCATCAGAACTACAACTGCTTCGCATCTATACACTGATCAAAATAAAGTTCAGACTGATCAAACTGATGTTATTTATATGGTTGATTTGCAAACATACAAAGTGTGTATGTTAATTGGCTATAATTCAGAAAATTATAATTTATTATTGTTACTGTGCGAGGCTGTGTTTTGAAAATTCTGGGAAATTTGTGCAATAAAACTCTCATTTACTTTTCACTGTACTGAGTATCCAGTTTTAAAGTGTGCACGTCGTAAAGCAGATGTGTTGGCATATCATCATCCTTATCATTATCATCACCTCAATGTGTCACTTGACAATCAGATAAGGCTATTATCAGTGTCTCGGCGAGAAGTATGCACAAATATTTCTGTATATATATATATATATATATATATATATGTCCTGAGCGCAGCAGCAAAAAGAGCAAAAAAATATATATAGACATAAGTAAATTAAAAACGCACATCGCTCTAGAGTAAGAGAGAGAGAGAGAGAGAGAGAGAGAGAGAGAGAGGGTGCGAGGGGTTAGAAAAATTCACTCAGTCAACGACCATCAGCTGATTGCGACGACGACGACACACTGTGGGGCCAATGCCCCAATTGCTTAATATAAATAGCAAAAATAATATATCTAAAGCTATTGGATTTTGTTTAAGCTTTATTAAGTGAGTTTCGATTTACAGGATTTACAGACATTAAATGCTCGAATACATATATCTACATCTAAATCTATATTTAATATCTACATATACTTAAGGAATGCAAAAGATTGGAAAAATCCAACCAACAATTTTATGTTAAAATATTATTGGAGATATTTAAAAATGTGAAATCCTGTCAGATTCTAGATACAAAAATGAGTAGGGCACTGCACCATCCCTCACTGTACATAGACGGTAGAAAATTAGAAAAATTATAGTTAACTTCAGATAAGTCAGATTTATGTCATTTTAATTATTTGCTTATAATGTATGAAACGTGACTTGAATTAAAAATATTAAATAACACTGGTTAACTTTGGCGCATCACAGAATACATTATAATTTTAGTCCGAAGTTTCCACAACATAAAATTGAGATTTTAATCAATCTTTCTGTATAATATAGGCTTTAGCAGAAATCAGGATTTATGTCAAGTTTCAACAAGGTAGTTTTCAAATTGTGGTAGTTGTGGTTACAAAATTAGGACAGCAAGCCATGGCTATATTGACTCGGCTAGTGAGTAAATATACTTTGTGTGATCGGAGACATCTCCTTCAATGCGTTACAAGCTTTACGATAAAATTATAATGCCCACTGTATGGGTATTAAAACACATACATATTGCAACAAGGAGAAAACAGTCAAAAGCGCCCACTGTGCGCCGACGCGTCGTGGCAGCATCTTCAAAGCTCGTCGACGTCGATGTCGGACGGCAGCAGTCACAGCGACAACGCTTGCGACGGCGACTGAGTGCGAGTCATGCGAACAGTTGCTGCTCAACGCTGCTTGCCAACAGTTCAGTTCAGTTGAAGAATCTTGGAAGAATCGCTTGCTCGATCGATCGAAAGACAGAGTCCGAGTGGTCCGCCTCCGTATCGGTACCGTTCTATGTGGCGCATCCCAAAAGACCGGTCGTCACGTATACGTCGTGTCGTTTTTGTTGCCGTTGCTATGGCCGTTGCCATGGTCTAAAGTTCAAAGCCCACTGAAGATCCTTAACAGTCGGCAAACTGGTAGAGAAAACAAATAAAAGAAAATAAAAAAACACAGTTGCTGCTGGCATTCAACTTGGACTGGCTTTGAAGAAAACTAGCCCATTTGCTGCGACCAGATTGTATCCACCAAGACGGCGAAATAGTTGAAGACGAAAAAAGAAGAACAAATATCATTGTGGCCATAGCCCGAGGGGCAATCAATTGCAGCCAGAGTTGTAATGGTGCACTGGCGTGTGGCCTTTGAGTCCGGCAGCGAGGATCACAATCTTTGGCTCAGCCAGAAGCGATACGAGTACACACAGAGCCAGCACCAGCACCAGCATCAGCATCAGCGACTGCACAGATAGATAGATAGAATCCACGAGATACAATCGTCATTCATATCCGCATTCAGATTCGGATTCGGATTCGCATTCGCATTTAAAGCCGTGAGATTGCCAAAAAGTGCATTCAACTTGCCACAAAGCGCATTGCAAACGCCGCTAGCAGGTGAAGCTGATTGTATGCGCATTTATGCCAACGGTCTCGATCTCAACAACAGCAACAGCAACAGAAACCAAAACAACAACAACCGCAACCATAGCAACAACAACAACAACAACAACAGTAGCACGAACCAATCCAAAATAAACAAAACATTTCTCCCAAACCCAAAAAGACACACACAACAAAAAACGCGAGTTCAAATTTTTGCGCTGAAACATTTTCAAATGTTTTCGATTTGTTGCTGGTGCTTGTTATTTTTTTCTTGAGTGTGATTTTTTTATTTTGCTGTTGTGTTCCTTGAAATACAAATGTAAAAACGAAAGCGAAAACGAAAACGTAAAACGAAATACGGCAACAACAGGAGAACTTCGAGAGTGACAAAAAGAAAAAGAAAAAACAAAAAAAAAAGGAAAGAGGAAAGAGCGCAAGCAAGAACGAGAGACAGAGAAGAAGAGGCCAAAACAATTTTAAGTGAGTAGCGAATGAAAGCAAAACACAACAAATGAAAACAAAAACAAATGTGGAATAAAAATAAAACAAGAAATAACAGCGAAATATCTTAGACAAGCAGCTGACCGAAGTCGATCTGCTCTCATCAATAATATCATTATTGATTTGAAAAGCCGAATAGCTATGTATATGTTATGCGTTATAGTAGTCCGATGTTGATTCTCTGTTCCCAATAGCATTATAAGATCCGATCCGGCCGACTACCCTGACTATCCACGGCAAGCGTACTCTCACCGAGTGTGTCCGCCTAGCATGGATTAGTGAATCTTTCCCAATTTTACTAATTCCAGCTTATTTGTGTATTGTAAATGTATGAAATATTGAAAATATATGAAGTTGATCTGCCAATTGATTTGATTATATCCTATCAAATCATTGATAATTGGGCACAGGGTATGAAAAGAAACATTCGACAAACATAAACATGTTTCAATTCTTCGCTCTTTGCCGTTTCGTTGTACTATTGTTTGTATGTGCTATAAATAAATTGCTTCATGTGGGGTGTTGTGTTCGCCTATGGCGAGGGGTCGGGGGTGAAGCAGCAGTAAGGCAATTTAGCACTGATTGGCGCGGCGACTCTTCAGACTCAGTTGCGATAAGCAGCGGCAGCAACAATGAAATAGAAAACCCTATTTGTTTATACATATGGTGTCTCAATAAATATCGATCGATTTGTGCACAAGCGAGGGTAGGTGGACCCATTGAGGATCTATTGAAAATATTACACAACGTGCAAATTGCTTAGTCAATAGTGAAATATATATTTACAAAGCTAATTAGCAAACATCTATCTATTTAATACTTTATAATATCCTGCACCTTATCTAATCGATTATCGATATAAGAATCATATGTACCATTGATAAACAACAAAAATCAGATTTAAAAAATACTATAAGTAAAACGTTTAGAAAATGAACATAACAAAAATCGCTGTCGACGACATTCGAATTTTCGCTTTAAATTTCTATATATAGAATTTTTGACTTTCGTTTATTCTTACGTAGTCCAGCTAAGCAACAACAACAACAACAACAGCAGCAGCAGCATATATGTATAGAAAGCTAAAAAAAAAAAAAATAAAAAAATAATAAACATATAAAAACAAACTAATCAAAAACAAAATGTGTACATATCAGAAAAAGAAAATACAGCAATATATGCATATGTATAAAAACAAAGAAAAATAAGAAAATATATATAAATATATATATATATATATATATATATATATATGTATGCATGTGTGTGTATATGTCTATATAAACCACAACAACAAGTTCCAATGATTGTCAAATGACTACGTGACCAAACAGGAACTGCGAGTGAAGCGTACAGCATCCACATCATAAAATAACAGCAGCAGCAGCATTCTCGTCTAAAACTCTTACAGCAAATTGGCCAGCTCTTCTTTCCCTAGAAACCCCAACCACAACTACAACCACAATCACCATACCCATCCCCAACCCCATCCCCATCCGCCCCTCGGCCGCCCTTGAAGTGATGCGTAATTTAGTCAATCAAAATGCGACAACGCCAACAAATTTCATGTGCCATTCCGAGACTCACAATAAAAAGCGACACTGCGATCAATTAATGCATTAATGCTGTTCCCACATCCCAGCCTCGCCTTAACCAACCATTTAGTATCTAGTATCCACAGCATATGTACATATACCCTTACAATATGGGATGGTGTCTGTACATATATTACACACACACACACACACACACACGCACACACGCACACACGCACTACATACATGGCTTACAGTTACAAATGTAGACACAGGGCGCACCCAGCTTTTCGCAAAGGGGCAGCCGGGTGCCAAATAGTTTTCGTTATAAACCACGTTTCATGGTTTCTGGGAAACACAAGACATTATTGCGGGGGAAATCCGCTAATTGAAAAGGGGGGCGTATTGTAATATATTTATACAATTTAACCTAAGCCGAGTTGCATATGAAAAAATGTCAAACATTCAAAAACTCAGTTGAAGTTAAATGAAATCTTTTCAATTTATTTTCGGCAATCAACCGTATGAGACAATGTAAAGTTATTATGTAACTGTTGTTGCCCCCATACCCACCCAATCCCCCAGTTTCGTATGTCTACGCCCTTGTATATATATATATATATATATATATATACATCTGAAACAAAAACAAAAAACTGGGCCACATTTCAAGTTGTGTTCGTTTATTTTTGCCGCCCCGTAATTAGTCGCAATTGTCTTGTGTCTTATTGTAGATATCAGAAATGTTGTTCTTGTTCATGTCGTTTTTGTGTTTTTGTTTTTGTTATCAGTTTGTAGACAATCTATGTTGCCCCAGACACGCGCTGAACACAAGCAGCCAGATAAAAAAGAATGTATTGCATAAAATGCATGATATCAGGTCGCAACAAACATAAGAAAATCTCCATAAACAAATCGAGAACCGTCCGGAATGAGCATGACTAAAGCTCATCATTATCACAAAGTCATAAAGTGAAAATGCTAGATTCTGGGCACTCGTTTTGCAAAGAAGTACTATTTCATACTAAGCCATAAATGATAACTAAAGATTCTATTCTAACAGTGTCAATCCTTAAAGTTAGATGCAAAATACAATACATATCTATATATATATATATATATCAATTAAGATATAATACATATTTGAAATCAAGAAGGTTCTATTTCAAGATAAGCCCAATTTGTTTGAACATATTTCGAAATCTTCTCAGACTTGCCACACAAATGCTGCTCTAAGCACTGAAAGTGCCCGGCAACAGTCGCTGCTTGGGGCTATTGTAATTATTTCATATTTACATGAATTTTCTTGCTAATTGCAATATGCTGATAAGGGGATAGATCCTAGGCTATTTGCAAATAATTGTATTGGCCATAATTGTGATAATTTTTGCGTTAATAATCAGGTATTTGAATTTGAATTTGTCGTTATCTGTTTCAAAACATTTACTTTTGTTTTTAATGACTTTAGAGTCAACATTGTTGTTGCTGCTGCTGCTGCTGCTGCTGCTGCTGTGTTTAATTTTTATTTGTTTTTCGCTTAAGTCGCGAACACAAAATAAATATATATATATATATATATATAAGCAATCTTTACAATGCACACTCAGGGCCAATATTCAGTTGTTTAAATGTAAAATAACAACGATAATTGTCGACAAAACGTCCAAGTCAATGATAGTTACACATTTTCATGTGTTTCATATGTTTGTATGTTTTACATATTGTTGTTAAATATAAACAAAATATAACTACGTCCAACTATCTGTTCGATAAAAGTAAAATATGAATATATGAATTTGTTAGGGTGTCCTCAAGTCGGTCTGTCTGTTTGGCGCACACGACGGAAGCATCAGTGTGCTTAATTATTTTGGTTTGAATTTTATGCAAATTGCTGACAATGCGTCTTGGGGAACGCGTTGCGCTTGAAACCTGCGCTGAAGGTTCTCAACTGAAGCGAAACTGCAAACCAGACAAGACCAGACTTCCAACAGAACTGCACTGAATGCCATTTCCGACAAACAAAAAGCAAAAAAAAAAACAACAAAAAAATAATACAAAAAAAATGAAATAAGAGGAAAAATGCGAAATTTGCTAAAGCTTACAGCAAATCAATTAAAATATTTGCATAGATTATGCGATTATGCGTAGATTAACTAATGTGATGGGAGGATTTTTTGTGGGTCGGTCGCTGTTAATTGGGTTATAAGCACAGTTGTGTGTCAGTTTGTTGATGTTTCGGACTGGTGTCAGATATCACAAGTTACTTTTATGGTAGACAATTTGTTAAAGTTGTTTTGCGCAACACATTTTGATGACATTTTGATGACCAGCCGCGAGATAGTCCCAGGAAGTTTTTCACTTGCCCTTGTCCGCAATGTGTTTATCTTATGCCAACAATAACAATAACAACAGCACAACATACATATATAATCGACAACATGCGTTATGCATATGCATATGTATGTGAATAGATTATAAGTACATTATTCCATACAATTATTACATACAATTATGGGGCATTCGCATCCGAGTGGAAATCGACAGCTATCGCTGGTCAATGACTGCAATGAGCGAGAAAGATTCATGAATGAAACTGAATGCAATCGAATGTGTCAAGCGAATGAATGCAAGTCGGTGTCTAGACACGTATTTGCCAGTATTTCGCAGCAGACCGCCTAACTCAAGTCACTCAAGTCTCTTGCGCAAGATGAACCCATTTCGTAACGGAAGTTGAGCTACTCAAAACACAAAACACAACAACCAAAAACTATTGTTATATATATAATTGTCATCTGATACATTTGTTATTTGCGAAACGATTCCATGTTAACCTAAAATGCACCTTTAAGCGTTACCAAGCATCCGTATTAACTGCATAAAATCCGATTTTGATGTGGGCGGATATTGAAATAGAAAACATCATCATACAAATTGCAGCCAAATAAAATTGCAAATTCTTTGCCTCTGTCCCAATGTTTAGATCAGTTGGAGTTGGATTTATGTATTGTATATGTATGTATCTGAGAGTAAACACAGATAGTAATTGGATGTCGCGTCGCTTGCTGCCAACATTCAACAATATGCAGCAATAATATTGTATGTTGTTGTTAGTCCGCTTAAACATATAATTAACCTAATTTGTTTAGTTGATTGAAATTTCAGTATTAGCCATATCGATGTTGTTTATGTCTTCATTCGCCGACTTCTTCAATTTCAATATGATTTGTGTTAAGTATACGCAACGTTGGGCCAAAATCAAAACCCCAAAAGTGCATTGCATTCAAATGCAAATTGCGAATCTTGTAAGCAAACAACAACAACAAACAAACACATCAGACAATATGGGTTAAGAATCAGGGAAAAAAACCAGCCGGTTGCATTTATAAATTTAGATTTTCTGGCCGAACCCATATTCGCCAACTGTGTTACTAACTGCCAATATAAGCCGATCACGTTTTTGTGTTTGTTGTTATTGTTGTTGTTGGGAGTCAATAGGCGTTAACCGTTAACCGGTTCATTTGGTCAAGGTACACGACTCGCTGTCGCTGTCGCCGTCGCCGTCGTCGCTGTTGCAGTCTGTGGCGTGGCCTTATCAGTCAAGATTCTCGCCTAATGAAACTGGTATTGACAGCGAATAAATATTTACATTTGTCATCTGAGCGCAGGCTATTAAATCTCTATCTATGTGTATGCAGAAGCAGCAGCAGAAGCAGCAGCAGAAGCAGCAGCTGTAGAAGTAAGCAGCAGACTCGTATCTACGCCCATTCATTTAGCCAAGCAAATATTATCTTTGTAAATTGCAAATGCAATTGTAATTAATGAGTGTGGCGTGGCAGCTGCGGCTGCTTCATTTGCTGTACATTGTTAAGCGCATCTCTTATCATCAAATGCGAGTACACAAAAAGCGCTGCGAACAAAATGAATATGAAAATCACGCGTTTCCACAGCTGAGACGTGCAATTTGTTGTTGTCCCGCTCTGCTGCCTCACCACATGGCCAATATATGTGTGTCTACAATATGAAAAACAACAACAACAACATCATCATCATCAGCGTCATCAGCGTCAGCGGGTTTTTGTTTTGCTGTGACTCAAGGTCAAAGCTGCAACAGCTGAAAGCGTAGGAAAATGAAGAGCGACTCGCGTTGAGAATTCCAATTGCAATTGCAGCAGCTGACTTTACACAATTTCCCACCACAAAGATGCTGGCCAAAACCAATCACCAGAATTGACCATTAACAGCATTACATCTGACCCGAGGCGACTCAAGACCAGCCACAAGTTGCAGTGAAGGCAATGTGCCCTTCACAAACACTGAAGTAATAGTTTTCACTTGAGTGTCTGTGTTAGAAACACTCAGACAGAGATTTCCTTTTCTTATTCAGACATTGATTTAATTTATATATATATATATATAAAGAATACTATTCTCAAATTTCAATGTAATAACTCTAAAAATAATTTTTTGCTTTGATATTTTTTATTCTTAGTAATCACAATTAAAACAAATTTAAATTATTCTTTGATTTCATATAGATAAAAACAGTAAACAATATTTATATTGGAAAGAGAGACTTTTCTATCTATTGTTAGTTGCTCAAAAAAAAAAAAATTAATAATAATATTAAAGAAAAGCCCCTTAAAAATATATGCACATTATTTTCAAGCCGACTCAGATGTGGTTTTGCAGTGATCTTCGTGGCATGTTCAGATCTTGAGCCTTACATTGATGGGAGTAATATGATCTCGTTGGTGCCTGCTGTGGTTGGGGTGCGCCCAATTAAGAGCACACAACAACAACAACAACAACAACAACAACAAACAGAATCAGAATTTAGTATGTCTGTGTATGTGAATTAAAAATTGTGAGTCTTGTGGGCTGTGCGAACCGGTTAGCCCAAGACAATGACAGAGACAAAGGCAAAGAAAATGGCAAAGACAAAAGCGGAATGGGCCAAAATGAAGCATTTACATTACGAACTTGGCCAATTACAACAAGATGACTGTATGTGTGTGTGTGTGTGTGTAATACACATTATGAAGTGAGTTATTGTTGTTGTTAGTGTAGTGTAGTCTCGTGTTGCCATTTGCCGTTGACAAATTTTGTTTATTCTGTGCTTCAGTTTGCCGTTTGCTGCTCTTACATTATTTTTCCGCTTTCTTATGCACTTTTCCAGTTATGCTTTAACATTTGGCCGGTGAGGTTCGCTTCGCGGCGGTTTGAGCCTGCAAAATCAAAAATAAAATGAAAAAATAAAATAAAACTCGGATCAGTTTTAATTAGTAATAGCTCAGTAGCGACACGCTGTTGTTGTTTGCGTCCCCAAGTGTTAATTAGCAAGTGTCGTGTAGCCTGCCGCCTGGCTGTTTGACAACCAATAATAGCCTGCTCTCCAATTTGTTTATCTGTGTATTCAAGTAATAATAATAATATGAAAAACAAGTCAGATGGCTCTGGTCAAATGTCTAGACCTAAACACATACATACACACATAAAAGGCTTGCTGAAAGTAGTTTGATCCATATCGAAATATGTTTTGCTCAACAAAATCTGTGTTTCTTCAACGATCTTTACAATTGATCCATAATATATCAGGGCACATTTACTCCATATCAATTGCAATTGTATATCTTCAAAATTGTATCTTTTATTGTTTATCGGAAATTGATTTGAATTTCTATTTGCGAATCGTGTGCAGTTATCGATGAAATGAACTAAACTTGGTGTTCGAGTACTTAATATTGACACTGAGAACGGCTTCGGGTTCATACTGGCGGACTGACAGACACATATACATATAGTCTGTGTGGTGGCAATTGCCTTCTTCTGCCAGTTGTATAGTTATTCACAACATTGCCACACCCTTTTCCCATTTCTAATGAGTTCAGGGAATTAACTTCAAATTAATTGAATAATACCCTTCCGATGCTTTCAACACCTACGCCATTGTCTGTGCGGCTAATCAGCTGTCTCGCCTCAAATCTCGTGATGCACAGCTGCAACCTCCCCTCGTCCACACTCTACCGCTCTCCCGCTCTTTGTATGGCCTGCCAACCAGTTCAGCGTGGCGCCAGAAAGCAACCCAGCCGTGCATCTGCCGGTGCTGCTGCATATTAAGTATACGCCGCTTTGAACGCCAGCAGTTGTTTGATGTTATTTTTATGATAAATAAAAAAAATAAAACCACATTGTTACTATTTGCATTTATGTTTATTTTTGTAAATATATCTTACAACACGTTTCAAATGACTTAATCAAGCGATTCAAGTTTGAAAACATCATATCATACAATATAATTTTATAGATGGCAATGCGTTCTTGAACTTGACCACATCCGATAGGTCAGTTTTTCAAAAGGCATCGATTAGCATACTCTCGATAATCATTTATATGAACTCCATAAAGTATATATATATTCGTGATCAGGATCAACAGTTTGGCGAATATCGATAGAAATCGATTTGCAATAGCAATAAAATACGCAAATGGAAAGATTTTGATATCAAATTAATATTGAATATACCCTGACTGCAAACGTATTATAAAGATCGGATATGAAACGCAGATGTAATATATTTAACAGCTGAGTTCAGGCGCCCAATACGCATGACTTTACAATAAAGCAGTAATTCGTGGTACTCGAATTAAAATGAATGTCTAAAGACAATGTCATTTGCAGCTTTTAAGTTGTGCAATTAATCACATATAGCATATAGCGCGACTGATTCGTTTAGAATCCATCGGGTAAGAACCGTATGCAAATGTTATTGGGAATCCGAACAGAAACATATAAAAACTGATCACAAGACTTCAAGTGAATTATAATTAAATTGATTGCAGTCTTTCAATGAATTCCCATTTCAAACGAAGGTCGCTCAAATTTCCCAATCGTCACTCAACTCTTTCACACATGATCTGCAAGCTGAGACTTATCAATTGTTGTTGTTGTTGTTTTTCTTTTTAACATTAGCTCAATTTCCACTCCACTTCTGATTTATTAGTACTCGATATGGTTTCAAGATAATTTTGAACATTTAACTCCCTCTTAATTCAGTTTCTGTTCAACGAGTCGATCTGAAATTTGCCACTTGTCTTTGTACATTTGCCATCGAAAACAAGGTTAAACACTTAATTGTCACGTACTAACTCTATCATAAACAACAACAATAAAATTTAAAAAAAAATACAAATACAAATAAAAATAAAAAAAAAACAGAAGGCTCGGATAGTTTTCACTTTGAAATCATTGAGCAATATGCATATAAAGCAATCATAAATTATTAAATTGATATCAATAAAAGGCGAGCATTCGAGGAGTCCAAAACCAATCAGAAATCGAAGCAAGATGCGAGCTGTTTACGACTTATTGCTAAGCAACGCTTTTGATCCCAGGTATGCGCACATGAGATACACATAAACCGCTCAACATACACACAAATGTTGAATAGACGCTGCAGCACTTGCCACACTCCATATACCACCAGTCTGGCTGCGATTCAATGTTCGCCACTCTGGCATCAAATTGAGTCAGTAAAATTATTGTTCAAATCAATCTCAATCATCAAATACAAAAAATAATATAAAATACATACATAATTAAAAAAAATGTATTTTCAATGAAATAGAACAAAAAAGATGCATAATGTTCAACTGGGGAGTCTGCTTAACCAACACAACTTTTGCTAATTGATAAATGTATTTCGATTTCTAAGATGTATGTATGATATTCTATAATTACTCTATATCTGCTCTCTCTCTCTCTCTCTCTCTCTCTCTCTCTCTCACTCTCTCTGTCTCTCAGCATGGTGCTACAGAATCACAATACCGTTGTGGCCCGCTCCACATTGACGCCAAATAGCAGCAGCCAGAACTTTGGCTCGCATTCGCAGGCCGGCGGACAGTCGCCGTTGGGCGCCGGACGTGCACCGGTTCGTGCTGGGCCGGGCAATCAGCGTCCCATAGTCGATTTACTGGTGGCAATGGTGGCGGTGCCGGTACTAATTATGTGCGCCCTGCAGCTCGAGAAGAATCTTCACGATATGCACGAAAGCCCCGACTCACGATGGGTGGTCTTTGCCCTCGGTATTGGGATGCTGTTAATCAGCATCATCATCTGTGGCTATGTCACACATCGCATGGGCGTCTGCATTTGGGCCGGGCCCATCGATGAAGCCGGCAATCGTCTCGGCAGTGGCACACTGCATCACGTAAGTATACCAACACACACACACATATATATATATATAAATGTATATATATATATATAGTATACAAGCATATAGTAATATGAGATGGCCACGTTTGCAGATCAATTCGCAGAACGATGTGCTACGCATTGTGGACACGATGCCGCCGAGCTATGACAGTGTTGTTAAATGTGATCTACCCCCGCCGCCCTACTCCGACTGCATTGTGATCGATGTGGACCAGCGCAAGGATATGCAGCCCCAGACATCCACCAAGGATCGGCTCATCCCAACGGCAGCATCCGGTTCCGTTTCCATGCCAGGCATAACGCTGCATATCTAAATATATATATATATATATGTATATAGATAACTGTGGCGTGACCAGCAAATTGAGAAGAGGAGAGAGAAAAAAAGAGATTTTTCACTTGCCGCATTGAATTTGAGTAGAAAATGGAATTTGTACTTCACCCGATTAACGGTGACTTTTGGCTATTAACTAATCAGATGGCGTCGTATTTACTTCGATTTAAGATCTTAGAGTATTCTTATCTATAGCGCATTCTCTTTAGAACTACAAATCTAAATCTAAATCTACTTTTTTTTCGTTTTTTTTTTTTTTTTTTGTTTGTTACTTGGTCTATGCAGCATTGTAAATATTCTTAAACAGCATCTAGTCCAAAGTTGTACATAATCTACAAAAACAAAAACAAAAACAAAAAATATACCAATATTTAGGGAAATGCGCATTAAACGTTTAGTATTTACTAGTTATTTAAATGCCACGATTGCAATGGCCACGAGACATTGGAGATGGGCACCTGGGTGGCTGGATAGCTGGAGTTTGGGTTGGGGGTTGGGTATGCGGGGGGGGGGGGGGGGTGACTGGGGGTATGGGGTATGGATGTTGCATAACAGTTAGCAATTATGAATTACCAAATAGTCTGTAGTCGTGTATTTATATACTTACACATACACATATTAATACATACATACAGATTTGTACATAAACGTATACGTATACATATGTATGCATTACTCATCGATATCAATTACGATTAGCTGCTTTCCAAAATAAAGAATTCCTATTAATATTATCCACAAACATCTCAATCATTCTCATCGATATACATATACATATGATATATATGTATATATATATATATATATATATACAGTCTGTCTTCGAAACTGAAACATCGCCTAGTAATGCTGATCAAGAATATATATATATATATTTTTTTTTTTTGGGGTAGTCGACGTCAAGTTCAAATGAAAAGAAAGTCTAAGAGGTAAGAGGTGATGCGATATTTATATATTATTAATCCTGATAGTGATTGTTGTACATTATATGCAATATAAGTAATTCAAATACCAAACATTCAAATCCTGTATCAGAAAATATGAATTTTATTTGTGTGTAACATGTTAAGTTTTATAAGTACTTGAATATGTGTATTTCCAAGAGTACAAACCCAGCTCAGTGAAAAGCTCAATCATTTTTCAACTTTGACAACATTTTCATTTCGGTTTGTCAGTTTCAAGTAATGCTCCAATCCAAGCCTTGTACCAACTTGTCTGTCGATCAAATTTTAACTAAACATAGCTAACCCTGTCCATTGTCTTGTTTTTTTTTTTGGTATTTTTTTTATTTTTTTTTTTATATAGGGTTCACATGTAAATTGTCTGCAATTATTTCGATATCATCAAAAATGTAGCAAATGTTGCATTTATTTGTTGTTGGTTTTTTGTTTTTTTTTTTGTTTTTGACTCACAATTGAATATATGAAAATTTCCTCATTCTTTCCATATTTTCTTATTATTTTGTGTTTTGTTTTTTTGTTGTTTTTTTTTTTTTGTTTTTAATTTCAAATACAATAATTAACGTTTTTGTTTGTTGTACAATACATAAAAAGAATTGTGTCTGTGGGTGTGTAGTGCATGTGTTTGTATGCGCATATATATATATATATATACTATATATTTGTATAGGTGTAGATATATTGATAAAGTTAAGATGACTCAACTATTTTAGTATGTCTTACGCTGGTGTTAAGTTTCCTTATTGTTGTTGTTGTTGTTCTTATTGCTATTATAATTGCTATTGCTTCTTGTCAACCATTCTCATGCCTTAGCGAATCTATCCAATGTTGAATCTGGCGATCTCTCAGATATACATATATGTTCCCGATTACTTGCGTGTGGGTGGCATGTGGTATCCAATATATATAAGTGGGGAAAGTAAGAATTGGGGGCATTGTTCATTTAATCACACAACATCCACAAATGTATATGCATATATAATATTTATAAAATTGAAAATTTCGTAAGCTACGCATACATATGTGTATGTGCGCATATATATATGTCAAACAAACTGAATACTAGGGACACTCAACAAAGTGAAACACTTCCATTTGACAGCACACCGTCATTATCATAATTGTTATCAGATTACATTTTCATTGATTGACAAATGAGACAGTTTTTATGTACAGTATCCTAAGAATCCGTTGGCGCCAAACACAACTAAGCAAACGATCGCAATTCACAACAAGCAAAGCGGCAACATTGGTTTGATTTCTGTTTCTGTTTCTGTTTCTGTTTCTGTTTCTTAAGCGGGCTTCGACAATTCAAATGGTCTTCTTCTTCTTCTTCTTCTTCAGCTGCATCTTCTGAGGGACGGTGGATCTGTGGCTCTTTCTCATATATATAGCTCATGCCCGATGTCTGTTCTGCAATTGTTTTAATTCCATCGTACTAAATATAACAACTAGGGGAGCAACAACTGCTCGGTCTGCTAATGAAATTTATCTACAACTTTCGTTTAAAATTACAAAAAAAAAAAAAAAAAGTATTAAAGTAAAATAGAAGAAAAAAAATTATAAACGTTGTACGCACATATATTATACACACATATACATATACATATATATAGATATAGATATAGATATATATATATATATGTTTATGCATATTCATTTATATACATAATTATATAAGAGAACAGGAGGCAAACAAGCAACACAGGGACAGGGCGCTGATAGAGCGATAGAGTGATTTCTTTTGCAGTGTGTGTGTGTGTGTGTGTGTGTGTGTGTGTGTATCTATATTATTCGAATTATTGGGATACTAATGCGGGAATAGATAGAGGTGGACATGGGGGACAAGTTGTTGTTGGTGTTGTTGGTTGAGGCGCACACAGCACAAGTAGTTGTAAAATGCTTAAACGTATTAATTAATATGCTCTCCTAATTTTAGTATGTAATAATCACATTGACTGTAACTGCAATTGTCATCATCGAACTATGCTGCATTTTATGTATAATATGTTAGTTAAATTTGTTGTTATTGTTGTTGGTGTTGTTGTTGTTGTTGTTGTTGTTGTTGCTATTGTGCGGGTATGGAGGGGTAGGGGTCGTCTGGTTGCTACGGACTACATGTGATGCCACTGCGTCACAGTCACACTCGCATTCTCATTGAGACGGGCGATCTCCTCATGCAGATTATGTCCCAGCCACTGCAGATAGATGCGATCGTAGGCGGCCTTGGACAATCGCAGCGGATTGCCCCGTCTCAATCCCTGATCGGTTTCACCATACTCATCCAGATACGGTGGCTGGACAAAGCATCCCTTTGCCCGTCCTAGATATACAATCTGACAGTCGCGGATGCGCAAAAAGAGGCCAACCTCGGCGCCACAGTAGTGGGCATGATGCGTACAGGCGCCCACCTGTTGTTTGCCCAACTCTGGCTGGCAGCAGTATGACTGGCCGCAGACAATGGTGCCGCATATTAAGCATATTGTTGGCGTTTTCATCTCCTCGCGCTCATTGTTTGGACAGAAGATGTCCGAGACGCTGTTGATGAGATCACTGTAGTCATCGTAGAGCGTCACCAGTTGAGGCAACGGACGCTGGCATGGCACTATCGTTGGCGATGGCGATGGCAATTTGGATTGTGAAGATGCCGTTGGCTCATCTGGTTGCATCGATGATTTGTTGGTTTGACAGTCGAGGAACTGGCCATTGATGTGCGGATGCGAGGCGAAGCTCTGCATAATTGTCGGATATACCGATTCCATGTCAAAGTAAACACCCAACTGGTCATCCAGGCCCAAATACTGGCACATCAACTCAAACCGATCCAGCTGATCAGTGGGAAAGCTATCGGGAAAATCAACATCGGTGATGCAGCGATAAAATAGACATGCGCTACGCAGAAATGAGCTCATCTGGCGTTTGACATATTTGACCAGATGGGCCAACATCGTTGGTGGTACACTCAACTGATCGCTGTCAGTCTGCTGGCGCGATAAGCTCAGCCAGGACAGATTGTGATTACAGTAGAAGGTTGTCATGTTGTCCCTGATATTCTTTAGCATCTGATCGACATACTGCTGCTCCTCATCGATATCCCGGCGACGCGCCTGCTCCTTGTCGAAATCAAAACAAATGAACGCCTTGGTCATGTTGGCCAGGAAACATGTCTGCAGTATGTAAAAGTCAAACATGCTGCCGCTGGGTAACATCGTCTTGCGTTCTGTAAATAACAGAGTATAGTATCTCTTAGTGAAGCTCTACTGTTGTGTGTGTGTGTGTGTGTGTGTGTGTGTGATTAAATTGATCGTGATAACATCACAATTGCAATTGTTTGAAGTTCAAATTTGATTGCAATTTCTTTAGTTATTTGCTAAGTGAACTTAAATTTATTAATTCTTTGCAAATCAACAAAGTTATAAAAGAAAGAAAATCAGAAATAATCCAGCTTTAAATAATACATTTTCAATTTCTTTGGTTTTTTTTTCCCCAATTGAAATCAGCTTGGAAATCATTTTTGAAGTTCCTGTCAAAATTATTTTCAAAGCGTTACTTTGCTGCTGTGCTGACTGCTCTCTCGTCAAATATTTACAATTATTATTATTATCAATTATTATGAGGTGATGTTTAGCTGATGTACATAAGGTAAGGAGGTAAGTAGGTAAGTAGGTAAGTAGGTAAGGACATACCATCAGAGGCAATCAAGAGGTTCGGCACCGTAAAGTTGAGCTGGACGAGCATGCGGAAACAGTCCCATTCGAGAACACTGGTGCCCTTCTGATTGAAAATGGTGTCGTACAGCTGGGCGCCCTGTTTCCTCTGGCTGCTTATTTGGGACTCTGTCAGATTGGATGTGTAGAGGGCGCAAGCGCGCACCAAATAGCTGGCACAGCTCTGATGACGCATCGGCATCTCGGCCTTCAATGGCTTCTGTGTGGCATACTGATACACCTCGAGTGCCTGCAGCGTATAACAGCAGGTGTCCCAGAGCAGCGAGACCGACTCCAAATCGCTGACGGTCGGATTTGGTGAATCTCTCGAGCGCTGACCTTGCAGCTGGCTCTGCATGGCGTTGCGCAGTGCACCGCTGAACGAGCCCATCACCTCCGTCCAGTCGGCATGAAGCGTCGGCTTTTGTATGACCTGTGCGCTTTGATCAAAGTGAGCCATGTTGTCAATTGTGGTGGTTGCGCTTTCGGCCATTGCCAGCTCGCTGGCCATGCGCAACGTCTCCACAAAGTTGTCCAGCGGCATAAAACTCCCAGACGTTGGCACCGACGGTGGCGAAAACTTTTGCAAAGCCTCACTAACGGGCAGCACAGTGTTGCTGAGGGTGCGACAATAGGGGCAATGGAACTCAACGTTTTGTGCCTGGTTGAGCGGCATACGATTCCGTTGCGGGCGTCGCAACTCCTTGGACTCCTCGCTGCTATAGTACTCCTTCCAGCAGCTGTGATGCATAACATGACCGCAGCAGCTAACGTGCAGCGCCGGTGTGCGACCCTCAACGCTGGGCGTTGTGTAAATGACACGCGATGTTTGCACAAACGCTGAGCTGACCAACGGTGGTCCGCTGCTGCTGATACTGCAATCCTCAAAGCAGAGTATACACTTGAAGCTGTCGGGATTGATGGTACCGACCGCCTTGTAATAGGTGCGTCGTTCGCCCAGGCAAGCAACCGTTTTGCTTGGCTCCGGCAACAAAGCGGCGGCGCCCTGCTCCTCTAACGATTCGGGGAAATCATCCCATTCCATTGGAGTATCGGTGTTTGGTTTTGATGCTGTTGCTGTTGCTGTTCCCTCTGCTGCTGTTCCCTCTTCTGTGGTGCTGGCAAACATTTCAGCATTCGATTTCATAAATGACTTTTGGGCATTCTGCATTTGGGCCATAATCTTGGCGCGACGCTCGGCAAGCAAACGTGAACGATTCTCCTTTTCGAGGCGTGCCTGCTGCTCGGAGGTGAGCGGCTGATCATCGCCTCCATGTTCGCTTATGCCTCTCGAAGAGGTACCTGCCGATGATGATGATGGTGTTGATGATGATGATGATGCTCCTGCTGCTGCTCCTGCTGCTGCTGCTGACGTCGATGTAATGTTGGGCGCCTGCTTAGCCTGCAGCTCCTTGAAACGCTTAATGGTCCACAGCACAAAGTCGTGATGTGCCGCCAACTAAAAGTGAATTTATTATGATTACTCTGATTACAAGCAAATTGAAGATGTGTGGCACACTCACGTGTGGACAACGCGCCAGCTCCTCCAGTTTTTCGAGCACGTCAAACGTTTGCGAATGCTCATAGAAGCTGAGGAACGGATAATGTTCGCTGAGCTCCTCCTGAATGGCAAAGCCCAGCAGATGCAGCACCTAAACAAATTAAATAAATTGATGATGATCAAACTGTGATTTGAAATTCAATTAAAATTATATCCAAGTTTTGTCTACCTTTTGCAGATGACTCTCCGTAAAGGAGCGACTCCGCGAGTCTAGCGCACGATCCATGACCAGTGTGGTGATGCTAAGGAACACATTGCACTGCAAAATGTTTGCCATGGAGCTATCAAATAGAGAGATTGGGATTGGGATAGTTAATTAGTAGAGCAAGTATTTTTAGAGAGCGCTCTTGGGCTTACGTGAAGGCCGGCGTCAGCTGTGGCAGCATTGGTGGCGGGCAGCAGACGAGCTCCTTTTTGAATTTGCAACGCTCGCGCTGTTGCTCCTCGGCCTTGGACTTGTCCTCCTTGGTATAGTGATAGAAGTAAACGTTGAACTCATTGTACAGATGCTCCTTCATTTCATAGACGCCCTTGCTCGTGGAGCCGATGGGCTTTTTGAAGGTGGCCACCGTTTTGATGACATCCTCGATGTTGCTGTCATTGCTGCCACCATTGAAGTCTGGCAGAGCACGTGACAGTTCCGAGTGTGAATAGGATTTGGTGCAGAGTAGCTGTATGATCTCCTTGCGTAGGCGATCCTTCTCAGTCACAAACGATACGCCCGGCATCCAGCGCTCGCCAATGATGACAATTAGCAACTCAAGGAACTCATCGGTCATCGCCTTCTGGCGATTTAGCTCATCCTCTGGCATCTTTTGGGGCAGACCCGTATCATAATTGGGACGTGCCCATTCGATCATATCAAATTTGTTTAGCATATGGATGAGAAACTCATTGCTCTCCATGAGCGAGGCACCAATCTGTAGGCAAACAATATCCCTGTCCAGCATCTCGACGCGACACCGTACATTCCTATAGAAATAGAGTTGATGCAGCAGCGAGTAGCCGTTGCGACGCCACATTCCTGCGGCGACCTGGGCAGTCATGGCTTGGGTGCACAGCACCGGCTCAATAATCTCGCGCGGCGTCAATTTCAGATTGATTGCCTCCGTCTCCGCCAGCAGCATGTCATAGGTCAAATCGTGTGCACCCAAATGCAGATAGATCCCTGCATAGAAGCGTGACAGCGGCAAGTGTATCGAAACCGGTCGCTTTGACACATCATATAATAGACAATTGGCAATATGACCGGCAACTTCGCGTAGCAACTCGCGTGGCGGCGAGCGTGGCAACTCGCTGCCCACAATGAAACTGTTGTTCACCAGCGCTCGCACCGTCATCTTGTACAGTTTGCGCAATAATTTGGCATCACTGGACGCCCAGTCGATCACCTGCGATATGGTTGAGGCCAGCTTGATGTGCAAATTGAATGCACATTCCCATTCCGGCTCATAGTCCATATGTTGGCCAACTTGTCGTGTTATCGACTCCATGCCCTGCATCACATTCAGCACACGCATCAGAGCCTTACAGCCTGCAAACACAATGAGTGAGAAAGAGTGAGTAACAGAGTGTAAGAGAGACAGAAAGAGAGAGAGAGAGAGAGAGAGAGAGAGAGAAAGAGAGATGGGATGGAATGGAATGGAATGCGTAACTAACCTTCAAGGAAACCATTGCGTAAATCCCCACTGATAAACTCCGGCTTGGTACTGAGCAAATAACGCAAATCGTAGAGTATATAATTGGCACGCTTGAAGAACGTCATGCTGGCAATATCCTTGCTAAAATGCAATGTACGATTGTAAATAAACTTCTCGATGGCAACGTGATAGAACGTGTGTAGCAGCTTGTCAAAGATGCCCTCCCTTGCGATCAGATAATGCGAAATCGTTGGCACCGTGAACAGTTGAACGCTCAGCGATACGATCGAAAACGAATGATCGTGATCATCGTTGATGAACTCCTCAACAATGCTGGCATAGCGACGCGAGAACTCCTGGGCGAGCACCACTTTATTCTTGTACTCCATGAGCATGCCGGAGATGAGTAGGCGATGCCAGCAGGTGCGTGCCGTCTTCCACAATTTCACATCGTATTCAAGTATATGGCGTATGCAGTAGGATTCGTTCTTTTGCTGCACCAGCGTTGCGAACGTCTTCCGGAATAGATAGTGACGCACAAGGAACTCCTGGAACCAACTGAGCAGCTGCAGTGCAAACTGTTGGCATGCCACCGAATTAATGTTCAACACCGAGGTGCGCAACGATGGACTGTGCCGGGCATTGGTCAATATACCGCTCGGCGGTATATTTTGATTTTCGATTGCCGTTTTGAGGTCATTGCAATTCTTGAACGTATCGCATTTGACAACGGCACGACCCTCCCGATCAATTGCCGCCACAATTTCCATGGCATCCTTGTGGCGGCACCGGGCGATCTTTGTCAGCGTATTTATTACTTGATCGAACGTGTGCGACTCATCATTGTACAGCACCGTACAGAAGCTGGCCCCATCCAGTTCACCATCCAAACACTGTAGGCTCGCATTCGGCTCAATCTCCAGATAGTTGACACAGAACGCCAAAATGGCGCTAAAACATATTTCGGCTCGTTCCAATACGGCACTGGTTAAGATTTCGCTCTCGAACGGATTCTTGCGATTTGCCTGACGAAAAAAAAGATATATATATAATATATATATATATATATATATATGCATATATATTTGTGTATATTTTTACCAGATGCAGTTCACAGTATTGATCACGCCTCCAGGCCTCATCGTCACCGCAATCGCAACAGCCACCGCCACCGGAACTGGACATTTTATATTTGTGAAAGCGATGCGCCGAACGCTTAAAGCAATTGACGCACAGCACACAGGTCGGATCGACGCCACATTCGCGGCAGCTGTAGGTGGGCTCACCGTTCTTGAACACCTTGCCACAAACGGTGGCCGTGTTGCCCTCCATTCGTAGCTTCTCGAGTGCCGTCACCGGATTCTCGTTCAACATGAACTCGACAAGGACATCGATGATCTCCTTCTTGGCCAATGGCTCTTTGAACATGCATTTCACTGTAATTAGTTGTTGGGTTTTATTTATTTTTTTTTACAAATTACAAATTACAAATTACTCTTAGCAATTGAATATTTAAACGGAACTTTCGAGTCTTTTAATATTAAATTGGGGAACCAGCTCAATAGAATTTTAGACATGATCATGTTGAATACAATGTAAATAATTATATAAAACTGGGACAACAACTATCATTATTGCTGAAAGGATAAGAAGCAATCAGTAATCACCATTGAATTAATGTTCAACACCGAGGTGCGCAACGATGGACTGTGCCGGGCATTGGTCAATATACCGCTCGGCGGTATATTTTGATTTTCGATTGCCGTTTTGAGGTCATTGCAATTCTTGAACGTATCGCATTTGACAACGGCACGACCCTACCGATCAATTGCCGCCACAATTTCCATGATCTCCTTCTTGGCCAATGGACTCTTTGAACATGCATTTCACTCTAATTAGTTGTTGGGGTTTTTTTTTTTTTTTTTTTTTTACAAATTTCAAATCTCAAATTACTCTTAGCAATTGAATATTTAAACGGAACTTTCGAGTCTTTTAATATTAAATTGGGGAACCAGCACAATTGAATTTTAGACATGGTCATGTTGAATACAATGTAAATAATTATATAAAACTGGGACAACAACTATCATTATTGCTGAAAGGATAAGAAGCAATCAGTAATCGACTGAGCTTATTCCATATGTGTGGCATAGATTTGGTTCCGTTTGTACTTGAAACAATAATATTGTCAACATGAATCATGCCCTAAGGAATTAGTTAATAATAATGCTTTAAATATCTGGAATGACATTGTATAAAACAATAATACAAAGATGATCGAACTAACCCAAAAACGATTCTAATTTGTGAAAATCTGCTGTATGAATATAATACTGATTACAGCAATATATAATAAAGTTATTATTTTATGGGTTTATAGAGAGATAGAGAGAGAGAGAGAGTTGTTGTTTTTGTGGATCAGATTAATAGTCGTGTGTAATCGACAACCTGTGTGTGTGTTATCTGTTTCAAGAGGAACGTATCAAGTTTTGTTACTCACAAGTTGGTGCACTTCCACCTGCAATCAAACGAAAAAGAACGAAAACAAATAGTAAATAAATAAGAGTACAAAATTAAATACAAATTTACTTAGAAAAAATAATATAAATAAACATACATATTGAGAACAAAGAACAAAACAGAACAATAAATACATTAAAATAAACACATAGTATGTGGAAAAGTGTATAAAATATATTACATGGTAGTTGATTCTAGGAAATGGTATTGTAAATCTCAATCTATATATATACATATATATATATATATATATATATATATAATACATGTAGCAAACAACTGTTTCAACAAACTACAAAGAAAAAACAAAAGAAAACAATGTATATATAGTTTTTGTGTAAAATTGTTTAAAATATACTCGCGACAAACGTTTACCAATCATTAAGTTTCTAAAATTAAACAATTGATAAAATGTATCGTGTCAGGTTTTAAATGCATAATGAGTTTGTTCTTACAAACCACAAACCAATGACTAATATTTATTTAAATACAATTATTAATCGGTCAACCGACAGCTTTTAAAGTGGGATTGCATAAAATGTGTGCTTTTGCAAAAACTGGTTTGTTAAACTGGCCACCGCAATAATCAATTAGTTGACATTTGGGCAAAAGCCAAACAAAGACGATGAAAACAAGACTAAAACACATGTATTCATCAGTGTTGCCGGCGACGAGATACCCTTGCGCGTGCAACCGACATGTATGCAACACACAAAAAATATTTGAAAAAGTTGAACACTTTTATGCGTTTGTTATTATGTAGGTGAGGGTGAGGCGCGACCGCAGCAAGAGTAATCCAATAACTCGGTTCCAAAGCCAAAATAGCCCACATTTAACAACTAACGTTTTATTGATCTTATGGTTAGAAGACATACAAAAAAAAAACAAAAAAAATGTGAAAAAAAACCTTCAGCTAACGAGCTAATGAGGCAATGAAATTGAATCGAGATCGAATCAAATCGAAATGAAACCGAATCAAATCAAATCGAATCGATCTCTTTAAGATCGCTTAAAAATAGGGGTCAAGGTCGTATCGCAGCAGATATGGTTTAGATACATCGAAGAGGGAAGAGGGAGAGAGAGAGAGAGAGAGAGAGAGAGAGAGAGAGAGAGAGAGAGAGAGAGAGAGAGAGAGAGAGAGAGAGAGAGAGAGAGAGAGAGAAAGAGACAGAGAGGAAGATGAGAAAGAGACAGAGAGGAAGATGAGAAAGAGCACAGAGCGCACTTCAAGCTTTCTTCTTCTAAATAAACGCGACGATTAAAGGGCCAGGAGGCGAAGGGGGTTTGATTACAATCGCCATAGGCTGCTATCAGCAGATGTGCATTATGAACTTGTACACTTAAAACACACAAACCCAAATACATATCGACAAAGGGCGCTCGCTGATCGGCCGGCTGCTGCAGCTAAGTGGTAGTTGGGTTTCCAAACTGAAGCTAATTAACCGTGTACATCAATTTTTATATCGTTGTTGAGAGACTAAGCCGTGGCTTCTAGTCTAAATAAAATCAAATAAATTATAAACTGTTTTGGTGAAAATAACTGTGTATTGAATAACAAATAAAGCTATCAAAAAGCTGATAGCGCACACATACCTAAATACATACATACATAGATACATACATACATATAATGAATATATGTACAAACAGACTGGAACAAAGGAACATCTGGACAATCCTCATTTGCTCCGAAGCGTTGCGATGTTCCGTTCGCTTGACAAGGCTGCCAGTGTACATATCTATATCTATATATATATTCTATATATCTATATGCATATACAGTAATGTTCAAAATAAGAGTGTTATTTATTCTTAATTTACAATTAAGCAGAATCCTTTCTCTGACTATGATAAATGGTAGTAAAGTCAATGGGAATAATATAAAATATTATTTTAAAATTGCCAAAAGTTAACGAATATTAAATGCGAAACGAAGACAAACTCTTCAGTTTCTGCGACAAATACACAAATATCATATCTGTTTTATATTTGTATACTTTTGTTTATTTACAAATGCTCAACAATACCAGTAAATTAACTAATATCGAAACATCTGGCATACCAGAGGAGGATTAAGAGTTGACTCATTTCTGTGACCAGCACTGTATTAACACGTTATTATCCGGTAGGTGGCATCTCAACTCTTAATTGCGATCTCTTGACAGCTCCGACAAGAAGAAAATGTCAAAAATTATTACCAAAAAAAAAAAAAAAAAAATCAGAAACAAAAACAAGACAACAAAGAAGGAAATGCGAAAGATGCGCTGGCAATGGACCTCATACAGAAGACTGACTTCTTGATTTATGTGCGACGAACACGATCACCTAAATGTGTCAGTCAAGAACAAGGACGCTTCCTGGAAATTGTGGAACTGGCCACGTCACATCAAAGACGCTGACGCCAACGATAACGATGACGATAACAATGATGACTACAGCGCTGACAAATACAAATATAATCTGATGACATGATGATGATAATTGTATTTAGAACCTTTTAAACATTTCTCGATAGCTATAGCCAAATCGTAATAAATTCCAACTATTGAAGTCGAATATGTTATTCGATCCGAATTGGCAAATTGTGCCTGAAATTTTCGTCTCTAATTCGCAATTGAGTTACTTGAAGACAACTGCTGAAGCTGTTGAATGGAATAACAATATTTAGCTGCTAAACCAAGCAATGTCCAAAAATAATATAAATAATAATAATAAGTAAAACAAAGTGAATTCAAACACAGACAACGGTGTACTTTACATTAACGGAATGTGGCGCAAAACGAGTTTTGTTATTGTTGCTAGGCAAGGTTGTTGTTGCTATTGTTATTGATGTGCTGTTGTTGTTGCAGGCGCTGCATAGAAGGTGAGACAGGTAATGTGGAAGAGTCGAATCGTGCAATCAACTCGTCCAATGAAAGGAAAAACGAAACGATACAGCGAAAAATTTACGGAAATACAATAGACAACACAATAAGACACACACGCACACAATAGCAACAACATAAAAATAGTATGTAATACAAAAGAAAAACACAAAAACAATTATATATGTAAACATAAATAAATAAAATACACAGGGAATCGTGTGTTGTTTTCAATGACAGCAGCAACATCAGCAACAAATTCAAGAGCACGGCTCCAATGTGACAATGAATAATATATATATGTACAAATGTACCAATGTACAAATGTACCAATGTTTCATATTTGCATGTACATCACATATAAACTTTACTTAAGTTTAACTTACGTCTAAGTAGGTTAGAAATAGGCGTCACTCTCTATTTCTCACTCACTCGCACACTCACCTGTTTCCATTTCAGTTACGAAACCGAAATAGTTGGGCGCTTCCGTCTTTATGTACCAGATGATGTCGTTGCGTGTCAATGTACCAGCCTGGAATTTGAGGCGCCATTCCTTTAATGGCGAGGTGCCGTCGTGTTCGGCCGGTGGTGCAACAACAACATCCTCCATATCGTAACGATCCATATTAGTTATTTTTGCTCTTGCTGTTGTTGTTTATTTCACTTCACTTTCAGTTGTGTGTCCTTCCTTTCAGTAAGTGAGAGCAGTCGAACCTTTTTTCTTTCTATCTTTGCTCGCTCTCTCACTCTTTCTATCCCTCTTGTGCCAGTCGTGTCAATGTATGTGTGTCCTTGGCTCTTGCTGTAATTTGTTGTTGTTATTATTACTATTATTATTGTTGTTGTTGTTGTTGCGATTTCTATTGCTTGTTTTTGCTGCTGATGTTTTTGCTCGTTGCATTTGGCTTGGTTTGTCGTCAATTTTGCTACTAAACAAATGAATGAAAATATTTCAAATAATTGAGTTTTTTGTGTTTTGTATCTTTTTTCTCTCCGAAATAACGGCTGCGCGCACTGATGTATTATATGAATAAACAACTGATTTAATTTTCTGTTTGCTCGAATGCAAAGTTTCTCATTTGACAATTCAAGCTCAAGCCACTCACAAATAAACGAAAAAGAAAAAGCAAAGAGTGTTTTAACGTGCAACTGTTGCTCTCGTTATTGTTGTTGTTCAACTGCAGTTGTTGCTAATGTTGCTGCTACTGCTCTCAGTGGCTAGAATTGGCAGCCAAAACACACGCAAATGACATGACAATGTGTGAGAGAGAGCGCATGACAACATCAGTGGCAACAGCAGCAGCAGCAACCCACAAAATGGCATTCAAATTTTTCGATAAACAGTATAAAAAAACACACACACACAAGCACGAGAAAAAAAATGATTAAAAATGCAGCTTGAAACGCAATACATGTTCACCTATATACAAATATATATATACACATATATATATATATATATATATATATATACATACACATATGCCTGTAAATACATTTATACATTGTACTTGGCAGGCAAAAACTGCAACTGCAGTTAGCCAGATTCTGCAAACACACACACACAGTTCTACACAATCACTCGGCTATAGTAATACATACAGACCTACACACGTACATACTCACATACAGCTCTGTTAATAAATTAACATTTTTATTTTTGCGAGCTTAACATTGTTTTGTTGTGTCTTGTACACTTTTCTTTTTCCCTTTTTTTCAGTTACAAATATCCCACATGCGCATGCATACATTTGTACATATCTATAATAATATACATATGTTTATATATATATATAAATGTATATGTATGCAATGTATGGGTGTATGTGAGTTTATATGAATATTTACACAAATTTTTTTTTCTGATCAAATGCCTTTTTGCACTTCCTACGTGAAAAACGGAGACTGGACAAGCGACTACAGCAGGCAGCTGATGAATTATACAAGCAAGAACAATTTAAAATCACTCAGCTGCACGCACACTCACACACGCAACACACACACACACAGACGAACGCAGGCAGGCAGTTATATGTATACAACATACACTATTTCTATATATGCACATATTATGTGGCTTGTAGTCTTTTACTTTAATTTGAAATGAATAATAATAATAATAACAGTCAGCAGGCTGTCCAATTGGCTGCTGCAATTTCGTAATATGCAATGCACGTTTTAGCTTAGCTTTGCTTTGCTTTTCCGCTTTCAATTATTCGCGTTAGCTTTTGCTCGCGTACTACGCACCACGATTACGAGACAGATTTGGTAATTCTTGACTTGTTTATATCGATAGTATCGATATGCAATTCTTACTCATTACAAAACAAATGCAAGCGCTAAAACTAATTTCTTATTGCTAAACTGCTTGTGTTTTATTGCGACAGCTCAGTGGCAAACGAATATACAAGCTGTTGTTTAAAACATATATCGATGACGATAACTTGACTTATGCCAAAACAGATGTTTTTTTTGTTTTGTTACAACACATTCGATTTATTATGAAATCAAGTATGGTTGCACAAATCGATTACTTGAAACAAAGGACATTCAATTGTAGTTTATTTAAATTCTTGTATTTTTACAAATTCCGATAATGTTTAACATTAACAAAAAGTATATTTGTTATTTGTAGGGCGATGTATATTTCGTCGTTTATTTAATTACATACTAAGATTACGTATTGGTGTATTAATTTAAATATTTTTAAATTTTTTTTTATTTTTATTTTTTTTATAATTTACACTTTGTCAATGGAGGCGCTGAGCCGATTTCCTTGATCGTTTGCCTGGCTAAATACCCCGGCGTACCGGCTTGGGGGCAAACAGGACCTTGGCTGGCTTGCAGATCTCCAGTTCGCTGCCCGGCTTGACGGCCAGGCAGAGCTGAATCTCGACGAGCGATGCCTCCGTCCAGACGCTGTGCGAGAGCAGAATTGTTGTGCGCAATCTGACGTTCGTCTCGTGCTCCCCCTGCTCGGTCATGATAGGTTTGAAGTCGGTTTGCTTCGGCACCACGGTGTGCATATGCTGATCCGGGTACTTGATCTTGATGCGCATGTCCGCCTTCTGCGACTCGAGCAGATTGTCAATCTCGGCGACGAACGGCACGGCGGCAATTAGCCCGGCGGTCACCTTGATCACATTATCCTGCGATTGCAACGGACACGGCTCCAATATATTGGCCATGCACCGACGAATTTTCTCATTGGCCGGAGGCAGCGACAACGGCGGCGCCTGCTGCACCAGTGGCAATATCTCTCGGAATACACGGCCCGGCTTCGGATCCGTTAGAGCGTCCAACTTGGAGAGCAGCGTTCTCGTAAAGCTATCTGGCTCAGCAAGTCCCTGTTCCGGCATCATTGTCGACTTCATCTCCTCCCCCTCCTCCTGCTTGAGCTGCTGCTGCTGTTGCTGATGCGTCTGCTGCTCCCCAAATGAGTTGCTGCGTCCACGGCTGCGCATAAAACCGCTGATATCGCCAGCGGTCTGCAACAGCATCTGGCACGGGCCGAGCGCACTCTGCGATCTGTCCCGCACCACCAGCACCAGATGCAAGGCACTGGCCCGCAGCCGGAGCTGCTTCACCTGCAGTACGTCGCCATAGTTCAGGCCGGAGAATGTGTGCTGCAGCTTTAAACAGTTGCGTATCAGCTCCGCCAGCGACTCCTTTAACGGTATTCGACTACGTTGCGTGCGGGCGCAGTGTTGCATCTGCTCGATCTGGATCTGAGCCGAGAGGAACGTCTCCAGGAAATTCGACGGTCCATACATATCCGAGTCAATGGCGCCTAGACGCTGAAAAAAAAAAAAATCTTTTATTACCATCTATAATATATATAATAATCTATAATAAATATAATCATCTAAATCCCTTCAGGCCATATAGTTCAACATCCTTTCCTGTTTTGTTCCGTTTGAATCAATCAAGAGACGATCCCAAAGAACAAGCTAGGATCTTTGGAGCTATGTTTTATACAGCTAGTGAAAGTCCAGCAGGATCAAATTATTAATTTTCATAGGTTTCTAGTTATTAAAATGTTTATCCCAATAGTCCTAAACTATTGAGAGCGAGATAGAAGATGATATGATGCTATCGCTACCGCTCTAATTCGAGTAAAGAAGATGAAGAAACGGAAGAGTATTTTTGGGTGCTAACCTGAAGATTCAATTGAGCCGTCTTGAGCAGCTCGACACGCTCATCGGTCTTTGTGTAGATGTCGTCAATGTGATTGAGAATCATCTGCAGATATTCGGCAGAGCTGCCAGCTGCTTGGAGAGCATCATCGATGCGCTTCGTTGTGGATGTGGAGGAGGCGCCCTCAATGGGCAGCTGGGGCACCAGTTTGGGCATCGAGTCCCTCAGATAGGCATAGTGGCGATGCGTTGCCGTTGGCAACAAACTGATGAGGGGCACCTGATGCTCGGCGGCATTGAAGACCAGTATGAGGACGCAGAGATAGGCGGGATCTTCGACATCCCGTTCGGGCGTCTGAAAGAACGGATGCACATAGAGTAAATGGCCGGTGACGGCCATCACCAGATGCGGATGCTTTTGTCCAATTTTGCGCATGCACGCATATGTCGAATGACGATCCTGCGGATATTTGGCAAGGACATCAAGCAGCTTCTGGACGACCATCAGGAGACACGATTGCGTTGAGACGCGACAGGCGCCGAGCATCAAGTGGAGACCCTCGCGCACATCCACCGAATAATCCTCGAGGGAGCCGAGCATTATTTCCAGCTGATCCTCTCGCAACTCAATATGCCGGGCGATCGCCGTCAAGCTGTAGATCGCCTTCAGGCGCACATCCTCGATCTCATCGTTGAACATATCGACAAGGAAATCAAGACTGGTCACCGCAAACTCCGGCCGCGACATAGCCAGCTTGCACATGGAGCCAACGGCAGCGGTGCGCACCTCAAGGAACTCATCTTCTAGGCCATGGATATAGGCGCCGCATGCGCCGCTCGCAATCAACGAAATGGTGCGTGCATCCAAATGCTCCTGGGGTGCATCGTCTGCCCAGCGTTTGCCAGACGACCATTCGCCGCTGGTCACCAGGCGGGCGCCACGCTCGTGGGCGTTCCGCTTGCGTCGCAGATTACTCATCAGCTTCTTGTCGAGCGTCTGGTTAAGGAACTCGCTGCTCACCGCCGTCATGCTGCCGAGAAGATCGGCGGCCAGGACACGTATCTGTAGCGACAGATCGCACAACGCCTCGCACACCTTACTAAATGCCGCATCGATCATCCGGATATCCTCGTGCTGACGCTCCGCACTCAGGATGTAGTCGGGATGCCGATTGCCGAGCATATGCACGAGCCGGAGCGCCTCCTTGCGCACACACTCGTAGTCATCCTTCATGGCCTCGACGGCACGCTTGTACAACACCGGCGGCAAATGGGCGCCACGTTCGCCCAGCGTCAGCAGAGCATGGAGCGCCTGGGCGCGCACACCCGACTCCTGAGAATCGATGTAGAAGGCCAGCTTCCAGACGTACTGGCGCTCGCTCTCGTGACAGGTGGCAAAGCGTCCGATGACGAGCATTGCATTCTTTTGCGTATACGTCGATCCGCTGCGCAACAGCTCCTTGGCCAGATGCGCCACCTGTGTGTTGTAGGCGAGCGGCACCAGATGCCGTCGCTGCTGGCCAATGCGATAGAGGCACATCATGCCCTGGGCGAGCACCTTCTGTGAGGTCTCCTTGCGCAGCAAATAGATGAAGTAGTCGATAATCAGTACGACAGACTCTTCGGTGCTGCATTCGCAGCCGAGGCCCGATAGCAGCTCCAGTAGCTTGACACGCAGCGAAGTGTCGCTATCGCGATCTTGCGCCTGAAATAGCTGAAACAGTTTGCCGGCGGAATCCTTGAGTTCCGCTATCTGGACATTCTCGTACGTTATCTCATCGGTGATCTTCACCAGCACCTCGAGCAGCTCCTTTCCTTGTCCACTGCCGCTTGCAGCTGGTGCTGTTTGGCTAGCGCTTGTGCCGGCAACGGCTGCAATGCTGCTGTGGCTGGTGCAGCTGCTGCTGCTGCTGCTGCCGCCAATGGTGTTGTTGGCGGGCAGATAGGGATCGAGCAGTCCCAGGACATGTAGTTTCCTTTCGACTTTCGGTTTCGATTTGCTCGCCGCTGGCGCTACCTGCAGGCGTAGTTTTTTCAGCGGCGACTGCACGCCGAGTATCGTCTCAATGAACGACGGCTGTTTATTGACGATGGCCAGCGCCATTTTTGTCGCTACCGGTTTCCTTTAAACCTTTATTTACTTTGGTTTGCGTGCCAGCTAAAAAAAGAAATCGTGCAATTCAACAACTTAGCTGGGAATTAAATAGTGAATATATATATATATCGATATTTCGTATCGATGCTTCTTTTCGCATTCTTTATGTTTGCGATATATCGATGTTTGAACGGCAATTGTTAATTGATTTGACAAAACGAATTTATTTCATTCAATTCTATGATGATAAGAATTGACAGATAAATATTGTTGGTAACGAAGTCGATAATGCTTAGGTTAGGAAAATTATCGATCACAATTCGCAATCCTGACCTTTTTAAATAAATATCGAGTACTCTGTAGCAACGCTAGTTTGATTTAAGAAAAAGCGGTTTGCGGCCAAAGCCAAAGCATTTTTATTAGTCTGCAAGAGAAATGATAAAGTTAGGAATATGATTGGTTGCTCAAAATTGTGTTCGTATGCCATCTAAATATTATAAAAGTCAGAAATGTTTGCCTTGTTTCGAGGCACAAATAATAATTCTGATCAGACTATGCTGTTGGTTAAGGTTAGCGCCATTTTCTAGTTTATCCCCTGCAGTTTTTTACTAGGCTAAACAGAGCAAGTTGCCTTTTAAGTGAGTTTCTCCCAATGGCTGAACATTGACAGAAGAACAGTTGCAAATCATTTTTCTGACATTTTTCCAAAGATTTCCGGGTTTCTGCGTATTTCCGTCGGCTGAGGGCCCTGTTCAGACTATAGATTGATACAATAATCATATGCCTTTCTTGGACTGCTTGCGATAGTTCAGATACTCATATCAGATACCTATTTCACAACTATCGGCACTAATTTTGGCAATTCATCTCTGTTCACCATTATTACAATTGCAAAACAATCCAGTTTTTCTTTTTTTTTTGTTCTTTACGCCGCAAATGCATTGCTTGTAGTAAAATAAAAATAAAAATCGTAGCAATGATTACAGAACTACATATCGGTTTCAAACTTGTTGTTTCGTGTTTGCGCTAAATTTGAATGGTCAAAGTTGCCGCAGAAAGAAAAACATCGTAAAGATTTTCATCGATGCGATATGCAATATTTCATCACTAACCGCGAGAAGCAGCAGCGGCGGCCAGCAGCGCTCTGTGTGTGTGTGTGCGCGTGTGTGCGCGACGAAAAAGTATAAATCGTAACGAGCAGCAGAAAAAAAAAACGTGTGAAAATTTATAGAAAGGTATTGCAATAGAATAATTCACAAAACGTCTAACATTATGCCAAAACTTATTAGACGCGAAGACATTTCAAGGACTTTCTATGTAATTTCGCTCTCTGTGTGTGTGTTGTCTATGTGTGTGTGTGCGTGCGTGTGCCTTGTGTGTGACCAGCAGCACCTGGGTGCTAGTGTAAATTTTGCGTTCAAGGACAAAACAGAACGACAGTGTGCCCACAGCTGAAAGTGTGTACAGTGCGATGTCCTCCACCCAACCCCCTTCTCCCCTCACCACACACACATTCTCTGTCCACTTTCGATATGCACTCCTCGCTTAAATAATCCCAGGCTCACGAGCTACACACATAAATATACATCTCTACACACATAAATATACATCTCTACACACATACATACATACATCGAGAAAAAAAAGAAAAATATACCGACTTATAAAAGAGCGGGCGCGTTTTTTTTTTTCCTTTTTTTTCATTTAGTTGATCTGCTACTATAAAACATTGTTGATGTCATGTGTACAGTTACAGCTGAAGCGCGACAGGGCAACATATGAAAATATCTAGTGTAAAAGAGCACATTTTTAAAATAGACATTTGCACATATTTGAAAAGAAATTTAATTTTTAATGAAACCTACCTATATATAAAAATACATATATACATATAGATATACATATGTACACATATATATGTATATATACATATATATAGATTTATATATATGTATATATATATATATATGTGGGTGTGTTTGTTGCGTGTGGGGTTGCCAATGTTTTTTTTTTATTTGCTCTGAGCGAGCGGACATGCGCATACCATCACATGTGCGACACGCTCGCTCCTCGCTGCTCTCACATGGGTCGCACTGAAAATAACATTGTAGCGATTGAGAGCAACAGAGTTGCACAGAGAACACAACAAGCGTTTGACAAAAATGTACGTAAAGAATATATATATAAAAAAAAAAAATATAAGCACTAAATAATAAAAAAGAAAGAAAAACAACAGCTGCGCAGACTTGACAAAGTCGATAGGCTGCTAAAGTGTGCTTGCCGTGGAATGGGTAGAGAAGGGGATAGGTGTGTGTGCTTGGTTCAAATCTTGCTGATGCCCATTTCCAATTGCACGGGGCGCAGAGTCGCATTGTCGACAGTCGCGCACAGATTCTCGTAAACAAAACGCTCGAAATTTGCGTACCACGTGTGTTGCTACTGTGTGCGTATAAGTGTTCGTGTGTGTGTGAGTCTATGTGCTTACATATGTGTGTGTGTGTGTGTGTGTATAAATACATTATTGCAATTGTTTTGTGTGCAGCTGATTCGCTGTTGTTGTTGTGGTCGGTTTATTACCGTTTCATGATTTAGATCTTCCTGTATTTTGAGGGCTACTAATCAACATTTAAATTTGTGGCACATCCGCTGCTAGTATTTTTAAAAACTTCGTTCGAACCCGCGTGTGCTTCTATGTATATATATATATATATATATATATAATAATACAGTATATAGATGTATATGTATATAGAATATCTGCAGCCATCCTTACTCAAGGATTTTTAGCGTAGTGTCCTTGCGGCAAGCAATAAAAAGTGGCGCATAAGGGGCGAAAATCAAAGTTGAATTTATTGCAAACGACATTGGCTCCACTTACAACACAATCAAACACGCACAGACATATGTACATATGTATGTATTTAGCTGCTGCAGCAACGTTGACGCAAGCGCCTGCGCCAATTGGCCATTCGCAATTTATACGAGTACATCGTATATATATATATATATATATATATATATATATACATACGCGTTTGTGTGTGTGTGTATATTGGCACGTGCGTAAAGAATCGATTTGCATCCATCCTGCTGCTGAAGCTTGCGTTAAACTCCGATAATAATTATCGTGATCACATCTGGGCAAAAAATTGTGATCGACGCGAACACTCGAAATGTACTCATTTTGTTATCGCACTTTACATTCTTCTTGTTTGTGATTGGAATTCAATTTCTAATAAGGCATGCTCAGAATTAAATTTAAGTCCTTGCTTAAATCGACAATCAGACAGCTCATTCATTCATCCTTTTGATGCCTCTTACTCGTATAGAGTACAGTAAATAAATAAATATGAGTATATAGTACGGTAACTCGCTTTACATATAACTACAATTTGGAATATGATATTCGATAACCTTGAATTTGTCACAATTTATCGATCGATATGCGTCGATAAAAAGGATACAATTTTCCAGAAGCGCAATTACATTAATGAAAAAGCTTTACTTGTACCCCAAGGTATGCACCAGATTTTGCTGCCTGTGACTTGTTGTGTGTGTGTGTGCGTGTGTTGCATAAGCGAAAGGCGCTTTAGCATTTAGCTGCTATTACTTCGTGGACAAAGCACTCTTTCCACCATCCTCCTCTTGCTCTCCTGTTTTTGACACATACACAGTTACGCTAACAGTGCCAGTAATAGTAACAGTAGCAGTAACATTAACAGTTCATCATTTACTTTAATGTCAAGACTTGAGTATGCTTCCCATTCACTATAACTATTTAAACCCTCTGTGCTAGACGTTTAATTGTTTGTTACTATTTTTATGGTGTTATTTTGTTCGTTTTTATTATTTTTAAATCGGTTCGCGTTCCGCTTAGGTAAGTTGCGTATGTTTCGATGTTATCTCTGTCATCTTGTTGGGCCGCATTAGCTTATAAGTATTTTACAATCAAGTCTTACTGGCTTCGTTTGGTAATTTTTGTAGTTACTGATATTCGCTTCGTTTTCTATTCGTTTCATTTTCTTCTTTTTTAATGCAGAACGACGCTGTTATCCTTCGTCTATTGTCGTCGTTTTCGTCATCGTTCGTCGTTTTTTCTCGTAGTCATCATCGTTCTCGTCGTGGTTAATGCAACACTTCAAAATTTATAACAACAACACGTAAGAAAATTCAATGCTTTAACAGTACCTCCAACGGATCAGAGCCAACAACAACAAAAACAACAGGAACACGGGATACCAAAATAGAGGAGAACGGACTAACTGTAATCCAAGAGGCTGCTTGCAAAATGCACCAGCAACAACAGCAAGAACAACAGACGACGCATACAAAGTAAACGGAGCAGAGAAACCACACATCGAATTGTCCTCGTCTCTGTTTTGGGTTGAGTGCGTGTGGCTCTGTGTGTGTGTGTGCGAGTGTGAGTCGAGCAGCGTGCGAGCGCACACTTTTACTCGCTCTCATTTACTATCTCCTGCCGCCTGCCTTTCCGTTGCTCGGCTTGTGTGTATGTGTGTAAGTGAGTGAGTGCAGTCGCAGAGACTCAAATATCAACGCACTCTCTCGTTCTCGCTGGTGTGCAAAAATTGGCATGGACTGCAAACATTAACAGCAACAACACACAACATTAAGGATATGCAGATAAAACAGCAACAAGATTAACAGTAATAGTAAGCGTAAATAACTGCAAACCAAAAAAAAAATATACAAACACCACTCGCAAACGTACACGGAACATAGAGAGAGTATTGCAAATACATAAGCGACACGGTCTGACGACAAAGCAAAAGCAAAAACCAGAAGCAATAAAAGCAGCACGGACAGTGGCAGAGAAATTACAAGTTGCTGGCAACATCATGAGCGTGCTGCTGGAGGAGCTTGGCCAGAAGTTGGCATCAGCGACAACAATCGATGACCCAAAACAACAATTGAGTTCGACACGATGCGATGATTCGAATTCATCATCGGTGCTGGAGGACATCGATGTGACGAACACAAGCAGCAGCAGCACAAGTAGCAATAGCAGCAATAGCAGCACAACCAGCAGCAGCTGCAGCAATGGCTCTGGCACCGATACAGACACCGGCAAGGGGAGCAGCACTGGTGGCAGCTTGGATGCGGCACGCGTTAGTTCGTCGAGCATTGGTTCGGCATCGATTGCCTCATCATCGGAATCAACGAACGCACCATTATCCGCCAATTCATCGGGACTGGGCCTGGTGGTCGATGTGGACAGCAACATTGGCAGCAATCAGGAGCTAAGCCATGGCTATGATGCCAAGAGCGTAACGGAACTTGATTCGCTGGAGGACACGTGCGGTTCAATGCTCAAAGATGCCGACAAGATGTGCAAGCTATGCAGGTGAGTCTTATTTATTAATTAAGTACATATCTATGTGTATCGATAGGCAAACTGCATCAAAACGATAGCTTGATTTGCATGCCATTTTGAGTCGGGATCATTGTGATCATACAACAACATATGCAAATAGAGAGACCATTGATATCGAATCTTTTTAATCGATTACCTCAATTTGCCATAATGCTAATCGAGATTAAGTGTAACTATCGATATGATCGCTTAATCGTTGCTACATAGCAACTGCCTGCCGCCAAAATGCCAATTAAAAAATGTACGTTTCAAAATTGTTATTCACAGTTCACGTTTGGTTATGCCGCGCATTTTATCCTGTCTACATGTATTCTGCGAGGACTGCCTGCTCAGTTTGCTGTCGAACAAGGAGCCCAGATCGGCCAGCTCGCCAGCCGTGTCGCTCTCATCGACGGCCAGCTGCTCGTCGGCATCGTTCGATGGCAGCGAACATCAGCATCGGATGCACGCGCTGCTCGAGTGTCCCGTATGCAAGCAGCAGACGCAGCTGGGCAGCAAGGGTGTCAAGGGGCTGACCTGTGACTATATTGTGACCAATATACTGGATCTGTCAAATCTCGAATCGGAGCATATACCATGCACATCATGCAAAAGCAAAGAGGATGCCATCTCCCGTTGCAACGATTGCGCCAACTTTTTGTGCAATGGCTGCGATAATGCGCACAAATATATGCGCTGCTTTGAGAATCATCAGGTTGTGCGCATCGAGGATCTGCAAAAGAATGTGCAGAACGACAACAAGCTGATCATACACAAGCCAATCTGTTGTCGCCAGCACATCAATGAGAATCTCAAATACTATTGCTTCACGTGCCAGGTGCCGACGTGCAACGATTGCCTATTGAGCGAGCACAAGGGCAATGATCATCATTATGAGACGGCCATCATTGCCGATCAGGCGGTTCGTGCCGATCTCGAACAAACCATAACCGATGCGATGAAGAAGGCTGAATATTGTAACGATGCTGGCAGCAATTTGAGCAGTGCTCTTACCGAACTCCAAACACAGCACGACAATGTCCGGCAGCAGATAGATGATGCATACAAGAGCTACAAGCGGATGCTCGAACTAATCCGCGATCAATTCCTAACCGAACTGGGCCGTTTGCATTCGGAGCGAGAGCTGAAGATAATGGATCTGATGCAGAGTCTGGAGAACAATATGGGACGACTCGAGCAAGCCTCACAATTCGGTCAGCGTGCCCTCGACAAGGCCAATGCCATTGAATTTCTGCTGTTGAAGCCAGTGATCAGTGCCCAGTGCAGCTACCTCGTGGAGCAGACGCCCCAAAGTGATGCCAACTATCAGCTGCACTTTGAGTGTATGCCCGACAAGTTTGAGCGTTTCGCACGCGAAATGTTTGGCAAATTTCGCACCGAATCAACGAAATACCAGCAGCAACCGACAGCAATAATTCCAACGGCAGCAGTTCCAACATCAAACGGAAATGCAACAAATGCAAGTGGAAATAGTATTGGAAATGCAATGTGTGGAGCAACACCATCACCGACCGCTACAACGCCCAAGCAGCATTCACCGCCGCCTGTTTTTTTGGTGCACGGTGGCTGTCATGGTGTTGTTGGTCTACTGCCCGCTGGTGTTGGTGGTGGTAATGGTGGTGGTAATGGTGGTGGTGGTGGTGGTGGTGGTCGCAGTTTGGCTGGCACTGGCAGCAGCGCCAACAGCAGCTCGGTGCAAGGACGCTTGAGCTCGGCGGCGGTATTTAGTCCCATATCATTGCCATCATCGTTGCAGAGCTCATTCGATGGCGACACATCGGTGATGACTAACTTTTCCATGATGAGCACACTGCCGCCAGATTCGCCGCAGCAGTTGCAGCCACCGCTACAGCAACAACAACAACAGCAGCAGCAACAGCAGCAACAACAGCAGCAACAACAACAGCAGCAGCAGCAACAACAACAACAACAACAGCAGCAGCAGCAGCAGCAGGCTCTGCAACAGGTGCAGCAGCAACAACAACAGCAGCAACAGCAGCAGCAGCAACAACAACAACATAAGCAACAGCAGCATCAGCAACAGCAGCAGCAACAGCAACAACAGGTGTTGCATCAACAGCCGCAATCGCATCCGGTGGCCCAGCAGATGTCAACGTCACAGGGCATTGTTCAGGTGCCGCAACCGGGCGGACATGTTAATCTCATTGCCGGACAGAGCAATGCCGCTGTCAACATGGGCCTTGGCTCACTGAATGGCATGGGCATGAATGCTAACGGTCAGCCGCCGCCATTCAGCATGCTTGAATATAATCTGTCACGTTTGGCCAGCCTCACGGAGAATATACCCGATAATCTGAACGATCCCTTAAACGTTGGCAGCTCAAATGCGGGTGCTGTCGTTGCGGCTAACGGTTCCAGCGGTGGCCCCGGCGTCGGCGGTGGCGGCGTCGCTGGCGGTGGTGGTGGTGGTGTTGGCAACGGCGGCGTTGGTGCTCCATCGCACCAACATCAACAGGCGGTTATACCCGCCTCAGGAGTTACGCCCACACAGCCGATTACATTGGCCGACATCCTGTCGGGTGACCAACGTGCGCTCAACAATCTGCAAGCTCTGGCCAAACTGGGACTCAATAACAATGGTGAGTACGGTCTGTGGAATCCACAATCCCAAGCTGGATGTATTTAAAATAGAAAACTATTCATGTTTTTAAACTGACAAAATGTGAGATCAATTGAGATCAATTTGAGAAAACTAAACGTTTGACAATTCAAATTGCTACTGCTTCAATTTCGAATTCAAATTGAATTAATATGATTTGGTTTGTTGTTGTTTGCATTTTGTGCACTTCAAACTAAATAATGATTATTGAATTGAGTTTAGCCATTGTCTGCTGCAAGGGTATTGAATTTTCGGTATTCCGTTTTGAATGTTTTCCTCTTCGAATTTTTCTTTTATTGTATTTTTATTTTTATTTGATTTTGGTTTTTGTTTATTTTTGTTTTGACACCTTTTGAGTTTTTCTTTTTATGACCAACAATCACACAACCAACACCAATATACGACATCAACAACAACACCCAACAACACCTTAAACACTTAATACCACCCAAACCAACCAAACCAACCAAACAACCAACCAACCAATGAACATCATAGATGAGCATCACGATTTGTTGTCGTCGAACGGAAGCTCAACGTGCCTTGATTATATTTTAACAGATTTCTGCATGCCGGCAGCGACCTCGCCCAATCTGCAGACAATGAATCCGATCGTTGGCGGCGTTGAGGAGATGACCCTCAACAATTTTCATGCTGTCGCCCAGCCGGGCACCACCAGTGTGGTAACTGGCCGCAACAAGGCCACACCCATGCAGATCCGTTGCAAATTTGGCTCACTGGGTACGGCAAAGGGTCAATTTAATTCACCGCATGGCTTCTGTTTGGGCGTCGATGAGGAGATCATTGTCGCCGATACCAATAACCATCGCATTGAGGTCTTTGACAAAATGGGCGCACTTAAATTTCAATTTGGCGTCGCTGGCAAGGAGGAGGGCCAACTCTGGTATCCACGCAAGGTGGCCGTCATGCACAACA
>JAWNMY010000090.1:9717500-9892500 GCA_035043505.1 Drosophila setosimentum | reverse complement strand
ATAAATACGTTTATTATGATGATTTTTGTTTACTATTTAATTAAGAGTAATTACATCATGTTATATTGTATACAATAATTTGAATGGCTAGATCGAGCCAAAAGGCGTCCACAACCCAACCCCCCCAACTCAAAAAAAAAAAAAAAAAGAAAAAAAAAACTGAAAACTATTGTGCTTAGATAATTTACTTAGATTTCTTATGTTCGTAAATCGTATCAAGAGTTGTTTTCTTATTTGTTGTCAACTACAAAAAAAAAAACCAACAAACAAAATAAATAAACAAGTATTAAGAAAAACAAAACTACAAAAACATCGCAGACACAGGAAAACAAATACAACAACTAATGTGAAATATGCCAAATTTGTGTTATTTTTCTTATTTGCGCCTTACAAAATCAACAAAATTTCTGTGAGAAAAAAAAAACTCTTAAACTGTTATAAACGTTTTTGAAAAATTGTCAACAAAAAATCGTACTTTAAAAGCGACTTTTTACACTTTGTTTCTAGTTATTACAAAAGCCTTAACAAAAAAAAAAAAACAAAAAAGAAAAAAAAAGAAATTGTAATTCCACACGCTTTTATTTATAACATTTACATATTTGTTTTTTTTTGTTTTTTTTTTTGTGTTTTGTTTTAGTTCAAAGAAGCAAACAGCAAAAAAAAATGTATTTTTGTTTAAAACAAAATTAAAATTTTTTTTTTGATTTAGTTTCATAAACAAACAAACAAACAAACAAAAAAAAAAAAAGGAAAACAAAAATCCAATACAAATGATATTAAGTAAACGAAAACTTGATTTTTATGCAATGCGTTTAAAACTTTTCCAAACTAAAAACGATTGAAAACAAAATTGCAAAGTAAAAAGTAAAAAGTAAACAAACAAATATAAATAATATAAACTAATCGATTTCCTATTGCATACAAATTTATGAAAAAATGTGCTTAAGTTTAAATCAAATTTACAATTTAGTTGAGATTATGAACTAAAACTTTTTACATAACAGTTATATATATATGCCTGTATATGTATATGTATAACGTTTAGCTAAAATATATACAATCATATGTAAGTTAAGCCAATGGCAAAGGCGGCAGGGTTGGTCGGCCATTGGGCGTGGCACTGGACATGGGACACGGGACACTAATCTAATCTAATCTAATCATCGGATTCTACTCTACTACTACTACTACAACATAAAACACACCACATGCGAACATAATTGAGCCAGAGCCAGAGCCAGAACTAGTCAGCAGCGCTTACGTCACACAAGACACGATTACGTGCTTACGTTTAGCGTGACGTAAACGGAGTAACAGAACATCGACAACATCACGTTAAATGATAATGATACATAAATGCAAGCAAACAAATTAAGCATCACTTACCATAACGTAACGTAACGAAACGTAAGACGCTTACGCTAAGCGACAAAGCCATAAACAATGTCAATGTGGCGTAGAACATATTATTATTTAACTTGATCTTGATCGTGACATGACAACGAAATCTCCGGTTACAAAAACCGTAAACTAACGTAACGTATCGTAACCAAGTAACGTCACGCCCCAATTTACCCAACCCAGCCCACACGTGCCAATAACGTTTTCGAGGCCGTTCTTTTGTGGCAAAGCTACAAACAAAACAAAAAAAAGGAAAAAAAAGAAAAAAAAAACAAAAAACGAAAAGTGAACTAAGAAAAGGCATAATTTTATTATATTATTATTTAATAACTATAACTATAAAAGAAAACGACAAACAACAACATTAACTGCTATTGATTGTGTACAATGTGACCAGAGTGAACGCTTTCCACCTATCTTTTATTTATTATTCTTGTATGTTTCTCTTGTGTTATATATTTCGTAAAAACAGAAATTCTTGCTAACTGTATGATTATATATATATATATACATTCTATTTAGAACACACTCAAGTCTCTTAGTCACGTTATTTTTAATTATTAATTATATACGTTGTATTAGACACTGAATCGGCATAAATCAGACACCAAAAAATAAATGTAACAAATTGAATAGAATGAAAATATATAGAATAAAAGAAGAACACAAAATCACGTATATAATGCATATTTGATGAAAATTTGAAGATGCTGCCAAAGAATTTTATTTTATTTGAATTATTATTATTTTTTTTTTTGTGTAATTATATACAATGAAAATATAATTAAATTAACAATTAATGATGGTTTACCTATATTAAATACAACTATTATGTATGACAATTATGAAGCGTATTAATTTTGTTTATATATATTATGATAATAACGAACTTCTAATAACAATAAAAAAATAAGCTAAATGGAAAATTGTATTGAAAATGAATTGTGAGAAACTAATGAGTAATTTGCTCAGCAAATGCAAGAAAATAACAATTTGTAGCAGCAATTACATACGTAAACGCATACATACACATACACACGTATAAATGTACTAACACACAATACACTAACTAATCCACTACTAACGGTTACAAATTGGTAACGGTAAACGATAAGCGATAAGCGATAAACGATAAACGATAAACGACAACAACAATTTTGCAATCAATGGACGCAGCGTTTGCATTTCCTTCTCATTGAATTCGATAATAATATTGTTCCTCGATGCGATGCTTACAAATGAAAAACCAAAAACAAACATAATGATAACGATAACGATAACGATAATGATAATGATACTGATAAACAGATAACAGCAAAAAAAAACCAATTCAAAAAAACGATAACAATTTTAATTGAAGTTTCAATAATTGTAACAATGAATGGGGTTGAATGAAACGAACACTGATGAAATGTTGAGTTAGATGATTGATAGAGCATATAAACACTATACATATACGATACACATATTGAATCAGGAGTATATAGTATATACAAAAAACGAGATATATATATATATACATGCATATATATACAACACACATATATGTATATATATACATATATATGTAGTAAATAAGTATGATAAGTCGCACCGACGCCAGCTCGCTCGGTGATGCAAATGAAGTCAGGTTACACTACGCAGCAAGGCGTGGTGTAGTTTAGTTTAGTCAACTAATATACACTAACAAAATACACACACAAACACACACACACACATACACACACACACACACACATATATATATATATATATATATATATATACCATAAAATGCCTGTGTACACCTTGAAAACATTTTAAATATTCTCTCCATTTACACCACTCAAATACTACCACCCACCACCCCTGCCCCAAAAAAAATTTGCCTAGCTGCATGTTTCATTTCTGTAGATTCTTGTATCATATTGTGCATTTAGTTAAATTTATTTATCGACAACAAACAATGTCAAACAAATGATGTAAAACAAAAACCAAACGCTTTATACATCAAATTATTTTAATATAAATATATTAAAAATAATATTGATAAAAACAAAAACAAAAAACAAAACATATATCTATATATACATATACAACATATACAAAATATTATGTATTTTATTTGAAATTTTTAAATGTATTAGCAAAACAAAATAAAAAAAACAAAAAACAAATGAAATCGAAAAGAAAAAGTTGAAATTCTACTCTTAACAAAAAACACAAAACAAAAAAAAAAACAACAAAAAAATTAATTAAATATAAAACGGAGAACACATAGCAGATGAAAAAAAAAACACAAACAGTTAGGCAAAAAGCTCTTTGAAAGATGGTACGCCCATTGGCTGAATTCTGGGCGTGGCATTGAATTGACTAACGATGATAACAAATGATATACATATACACTTAATCTATATACATACATCTATATATGCATATATATATATATATATATATATGGTATATGTTTATATATATATATATAAATATGGAAAGTATACATAATTATATTGTATGTATGTACTACAATAATGAGCAAAAGAAAAACAATCTAGTGTACGTCAATTTTTTGATGATATTTTTCGCCTTATTATAGACAAAAAAAAAACAAAAAACAAAACAAAACAAAAAAACTACCAATAAAATACAAAAATTATAATATACAAAACGATACGATATGAGAAATCGAAGCAAATCGCAACAACTGATAAAGAAGTTTGTGCCACATGGGAAACGCAACAGTGCCCCATGTGAAAGATTGAGGCAAAGAAATTGGAATTAGTTTGAATTCGTCTGACATATATATATATATGTATATATATTGATATGTCTAATTAGAAACCAAAGCATAACGAGAAGCAATCAATTAATGACAAACAAACAACAACATCAAATCTTTGTATTCAACCAAACTTGTGTAATCAAAAAGTATGTTAACATCTACTACCAATATATATATATATATATATATATATATACATATTTCTATATATATATATATATATATATATAAATGACATTCACTTAACAAGCAAAACTAAACGCGAGTGAATCAATTAAAAAAAAAACATTTTGACAAAATATTAAACTTAACGTATGTGTACTTGCTTGAAAGGAAGGATATACATATGTAGTTGTAATTAGGAAAAGTGCAAAAAGTGATTAAGCAGGCAGTAACACTAAATACTTACTACAGATTGATCAATTTCTTTCTCCCTCTCACCCCTCTATAGGAATACAACAAACGCAAAACACACACACGCACTCATATATATATATATATATGTATATGTTTATGTATATGTATATATATATATATATATGAATTGCTTTGCCTATCTTGTGTCTGTACAAGTTCCTTGAGTTAATATCAATTATCATTATATATAGTTATGTTATACATTCTATTGATTATGACCATTTTATATATATATTTATATATATATATATGTATATTGAAATTTAAGAGAAAGCGTTTATGTGTTTTACAATTTTGATTTGAAAGACAATTATGAAATTATTTTTAAGTTTTTGAAAAATTTTTTTCCTAGAAAAGTAAAACAACAAAAAATTTAAGTGAAAATCAATGTTGATAACAATTGAGTTGTGTTCATCTCCTTAAAACAAAATGAAAATAAAAACTATAAATGAATTAAAAAAAAAATACAAAAATAAAAACTAAAGCGACATGTTTACTTATTATTTGAATGTTTATTTTATTAAATGTGTGTTTTGTTTTTGAGTTTTGTGCGATTTTAAATTTGCATTTTCAGTTTTCAGTTGCACCTGATAATCGTTTACACGAAGAGCAATCATTGCCTTCTTGAACTGTGCCAATTTTAGAACACTTACGTCCCACTCTGAAGTCTATAGTTAATATAAGAGATTTTACGTCTTGGTAGAATACTAGCTCAGAGCTCCAGAGAACAACAACCAAAACACAGTTTAAGCCAAGCAGCAAGATATCAAAACAAGATTCTTAAATAACAAAGACTTAATTACTTAATTAGCATTAGAACCGCTTGTGAATTATGAATTATTGTATATTGTAGAATATATTTTCAAATGTGTCTAAATAATGCAGATTTAGCTGCCTAGATTTCTATTTAAATATACAACTTGTAGAATCGATTTGAGCAAATTTCACACTCTTCTTCTTGCACTTTTGACGATTGCTTCTCCCTTCTCACTCACCCTTCCCCTCTGCCATACATTAAACATCAGATGCATTTGAATCTTTTTCGGATCGGTTGCGCCCCAAAAGCCTTTTCAATGTTTTACTAGAAGCAAAAAAATAAAAAAAATCAAATAAATAAAATTACAAATAACAAACAAGTATAGAAATATTGTGTGAGTTGTTGTTGTGTTAAATTTGCGTACATATCAGTGAGAATAATTTACACTACGCTAAACATATTTGGCATCATAATGTTTATAAAATGCTAACGATTATGTCTAGATACGATCGACACAATGTAGATGGTTATTTTATTCGATTTTTAATAATTGATTGATCGATTGATGGATTGATTCACCTGGTGTATGCTCAAGTTTAGTGACTTGTTCCTTTTATTTTCATTTTTCTTTTGTGTGTGTGCGTGTGTGTATGTGTTTGTTTAATTTTTTTTTTTTAATATTTTTTTTATTTTTTTAATATATTCATGTATGTGTTATCAACAATTATAATCATTCAAATACTAAACTTAGTGCCATGATTTTTGCAAAGAAACATAAACGTATAAATTAAATGTTTATTGATGTGCTGTAATAATAATTAAGTGAGTCCTCTTTTTTGACCAACAAAAATTTAGCAAACAACACAACAGATATTTACTAGTACTAATGTAAGCAAACAACAACAACAACAACAACAAAAACATTAATAACAAAACAAACGGAGAAGATGAAATATGAAGAAACATGTTTAAGATACAGCTAAAGTTGCAAATACAATTCAAATTATACAATGGAATCAAGTGTTTATTCTGGCATAGATTAGAATGTTCCGCTGTTGGATACTGAAAACATATGAAAACCAAAGCAATTAGAAAGCTTTTATTTTTCTAGAATTTTAAACAAACAGATTAAGCAACAACAATAAAAACAACAAAACCCCCAACACAAAAATATATATGAAGTGGAAAACAAAAGAAAATGTACTAAAATAATGATCGTAGTAATTACAACATACAAAATATATAAAAACAGAAACGAATAACAAGAATAACTAAGAACTTCCTAATTTCTCTCAGAGTATTACAGAAGATCTACATAGCATTCATAACAACATACACAATATATATATATATATATATACATACATACATAGCATATACATACATACATACTTCTATATATATATATATATATATATATATATATATATATGTATATATATTGACTAGTAGCATACACAACATAAGTATATAGAAGTGAATTATAAATAAAAAACAAATCTACATACATACAAATATACTATATATATATACTACTACTAGTACAATACATATATCTACATATATGTATGTGCATAACGCTCGATTTATGTCACAAATCGCAGCATGCAATTTAAATATCTCTGGGTTGTTCAAAAACAAAACAAAAACAAAACAAAAACAAAACAAAAACAAAAAAAGAAAGAAAAACATAAATTTTTACGTGTATGAAAAGCAAACAAGAATTCTAGAGAATATTAACAAAAATCGACTTTACAACAAGTATCTAAATAGTTACACTTAAAACAATTGCGTATACAAAACGTAAAAAGCATAAGCTACAATTGATAATAAAAAAACAAAAACAAAAAACAAAACCACAACGTAATATTTAAGATTTGACCAACCAAAACGAAAGAAAAAACCGAATACTAAGCGCGCCTTGCAATGCGAAAACAAAAAACAAAAAACAAAAAAACAACCAATAACAAATAATTGTAGTAAATAAAATGATATATATGTTATAATTATAATAATAATAATAGTAATAATAATACTAATAATGGTGGGGACTCTACGTCATGTTTAGCTAATATGTATTTTACACCACTTCCTCAACACCATTTTGGCCACAATTTTGTAAGAATTAAGCATAATGTCAGTGGTACATATATACAACTGATATATCAAACAACGATGATATACGAACGTACAATATGATCAGATAGCTCATATTATATATATATATATATATATATAGATCTATATATGTATATCCAAATGATCAACAATTGGGGAATGATTTGAGAAAAGAGACCTGCATTTTACATATATACAGACACCCACACACTTATATTCACACACACACACACACACACACACAGCCATATACATACACAATTAGGGGGTGTCTTGGTATTTGTAATGCTGGTTCTCAACTTTCAGATTAAAATGCATATTTATCGCTAGGTGCAGATGAATTGCATACAAAAACTAAACTAAACAGTTTCCCTGTGTTGTCAAAAGGCTTTAAATACAATTTTGAGATATACATAAATCATTATTTATTTATTGATTTTGCTTAACAAACACAAAATATTTCTCAGTGTGCCTCACATTTTTTAGACACACTTTTGAGAGGAGACAGCAAAATAACGAGAATTCTAATGGAAACAAAATAGACAGCAACAATATTTTTGGGCACCAAATATGTTTATACATACATATATACATATATACATACATACATCTTGCATACATTATGGATGTGCACATTACAACTCAGACGAAAATCAAGGCAAATTTTGATCTGTGTGCCTAGAAAAATTACAAAAAAAAAACAAAAAAAAAACCAAATAAAATAAATTAATAATAATTACATGGAATGAAAAACTCCAAAATCGTTGCCACAATTAACAATTAAAAACAAATAAATAATATTTGAAAATTATTCAAATGGCAAAACGGTTTTCCAGCATTAGGAAATAAAAATTGGAAAACCAAAAAAATTAAGCAAATGACAAGAAGAAGACGAAGACGAAGACGAAGAAGATGAAGATGAAGAAGAACAACAACAATACATATTATAATTAGAATGTTTTATGAATTATATACACCTTATATACATACATACATACATACATACACATGTACATGTGTGTGTACCTAGCATATAGCAAACTAAATATATAATAACTAATAATAAGATGTTGAAATTTTATGTGAGTTATTTATGATGTTGTAAAGTTACAAAAACTAAACTCAATGCAAATGCAGCAAAACCAAAGCAAAAGCAACACACATTAAGTGTCTTGCTAAGCAAAACAACATAAAGTTAAACGAATTGTTAGGCATTTCAATTAAAAACAAAAAGCGTGCATAACAATAACAAATGGCACAATGAAAACAAACAACAAAACAAACAAACAAACAAACAAAAACCAAACCAACTAACAAATAAACAAAGCCACAGAAATCATGCACTTTATATACATATGTATATATATATATATATATATATATATAGTATGGTAATATCATATACGTAGTACTCACAACATAGCTAATATGTACTCCTAGATCTGGTAATCTGTATTGATTTTAGGTACGAGTATTTCATGTATTGTGCATTGTTTTCATTAACATTTACAATTACCAACAACAAAAACAATAAGAAAAAACAACAACAAAAGCAACAACAACACCAACAAAAAAAAAAACACAAAACAAAAAAATGTTTAGAACTCAAAAAGCTGCCTCAAAAAGTATGAATTAATAATAATTTAAAATATATATGTCTTATACAAATATATATATATATACATATATATATATATTGAGATATATATATGTATATATATACACTACATTTATTAAATATATACAAGGGCATTCTTACTAGCTACTTGCCGACTAACGAAAAACCAAAAAACAAAAAAAAATCAAGTGAATATACATTATACAAAGCAAAATTAAAAACAAAACAAATGAAAAAAAAAAACACAAAAAACTAAAATCAACATAAAACGAAAACTGAACTAATCTTATCGAAAAAAATGAAGAAGATTCAAATCTTGAATGAATTTTACTGAGAAGAAGACCAACAGTTTTGCGCTGGGAAAGTCGACTCAAACAATTAAGTAACTAAAATTAGCAAATGTAATAATGCAATTTATTTGTTTTGATAATATGTATTCACTATTTGGGCAGCATTTAGTTTTGTCGCACAAGGGTTAAGTCTTCATGTTCCTTATACATAGTAATTACTTGCATAATACGGCTCTTTAACTTGTTAACCCTTGTGCATGCAATGCCATCTGATATCTGATATCTGATATCCGATAACGATAACGATAACGATATCGAAATGATATAGATATAGATATATCGATATCTAAATTGAACGTTCCACACACGCTTAACAAACTATTCAAATTGATATTATGATTTTCGACTATACGAGAGTATTACGAGTATGAATCATATAATTATGCATACAACTATTTACAAGCTACGTACATACATATACACAAACAAACAAAAACTACAACAACAACAAGAAAAACAAACCAACTTATACCATTTTTGCTGACTGTACTCCTTAGGCTTTTTACACCTTTTACCATTTTATTCGCAACGGCAGACTATCTCCGAACTTTGCATGCGACTTAATTCCTAAATCAATCTACATGATATACATACACACTACATAGGTAATGTACATTATATAATTACGTGCATATATACATATACATATACATATTATACATATACATATACATATACATATACATATACATATATACATATACATATACATATACATTTAAATGCAATTACAATACTAACTGCAATTCAAAATCGCCCCAAAATCGGGGCACACTCTCTATTTAGTTCAGCAAGTGTCAAAAACTTGTTGTGGTAATTCTGGTATGCAACTCCCAAAAAAACAAAAAAACAAAATAACAAAAAAAACAAAAACAAAAAAACAAATACTCCTTCGACCACCAAGCGCACTTTGGTTCTCTACCTAGACATGATGAACACATATATACTTGTACTTATACTTGTAGATGATATTTTATTATTTTTAATCCCCCGCCTGTGATAGTGTTAATGTATATTATATAAACGGTCAAGTGCCGGCGCCATTTTGCCATTTTATGGCATTATCCGGCACACTTATGAATATTTTCCAAAGCGTTTTTAGATTCATGTTTTCTTTTTGAAACAATTATTTAGGTAATTCATTTTGGAAAAAAAAAAACCAAATAAAAACAAATCAAATATTAAGAAAAACCAAAAGCACTAGCAACATTTTATGATCGTTAAGAGAAATGATGAAACAACAAAACCAAAAATAATGACATAGGACATACTTACACACATACATACATACATACATACATATATACAAGAAAAAAAAAAAAATGATTTGTGTGTGCGTATTCAAATTTGAAAATCAATTTTGTTCTTTGAATATTTATGAATAATATACACACAGTATTGCAAAACCATTTACAACTTTGAAGGAACTCAAAGCAAGAAACCAGAAAATAGGAAATTAAATAAGAAATATGAGCAAACTCATTGAACGAAATCTTTTGATTAACAACATATCGGGCTAACATTTGGGTGCATTATGGAAACTGATTAAACAAATCATTAAATATTGTGTGTTGATTTTATATTTTCATATTATTATTATTATTATTTTTTTGTACCAAGCACCAGCAAATTACTGATTACAAAATGACGTCCTTCAATAACATTCATCAATATTCATGTTTTATAATTTGTTTTGCCACACTGCACACACATACATATATCACACACGCACACACACACACACACACACGCACACATTCCATACAAACTTTGAACCAATTAAGTATACAATAAAACACAACTAAGCATTCTAAATGGTAAAAGTACCTTCAACAATGAAATACCAACATTTTTGGATAATTATAATAGTTTGTTTTTTTTTTAGTTTTTATTTATTTAATTTTTTTTAGCAACAGTTGTTTTATTTTGGCCTCAACTTCTTTGATTTGTTCTACTTGTACCCGTCAGACGATATTTTATTGAATATTGTGCAGGTAGCGTGAAAATTGTTAACTACTGTTAACTCATTGAATATGCGATGGGTCTATAGCCTTTCAAAATCATCAAATCAAATCTATGTCCCAATTAAGTTACCCACAACATTTGTATTTTCTAATATGAACATATATTTCGAAAATGGTTTCACTTTTATGTCTGTATCTACACCATTTAAAGCAATCATCTCTATAGATATTTTTGTACATTAACCGAAGAGCGAGTTAATTAATAAATAATAATATAACAAAAACATGAAAAAAAAAACAAAAAACAAGAAGAAAAAGCAACATTTTTGCTGAAAAAACCAAAAACAAAAATTAATAAGAAATAAATTGATATATTATATAATTTATATGCATATATATATATATATACATATATATACGTATATATATATATATATATATATATATATATATACATATGGGTGTAATAACTAGAATCACATAATTCCATCCACTTTTGATATTTTAAATGATAAACATAATATAAACATTATATAAGTATAAAAGTAAAAGTATTTATTAATTCATATTAACTTATCGAAGTGTTTGAATGTTGTCTTAACTAAAGTGTCATTCCTACAACAACAACAAAAACAAAAACAAAACAAAAACATATTTATATAACAAATAAAAACAACAATAACAGCAACAAGCAGCTAAGATTCTTGTGCTTTTGCACATGAGTGCGCGTTATAGGAAATTGGCCAGTTCTGGAATAGTTTACTTAAGACACAAATATACACACACACACACACACACACACACACAAACACACACGCGGTAAAAACGTGAAGAAATATTTATATATACGTATATATAGTGGCACCAAAACCAAACAATATACGCAAATATATTGTCTTATTGTAGTAGTTGAAACAGTTACAACAAATTATATTGATATTTACACGTCATGAATAGTTATATTATATTTAAATAAATAAAAACAAAAAACATTGCTTTAACTATATATTCAGAAAAATATATATACATACATATATACATAAATATACCAGTAACAAATATACAATTATATATATATATATATATATATATATATATATATATATTTATAAATAATTATGAAATAAAAAAACAAAAACAAAAACGAAAACAACAACAACAAAATATTGTACCACAAATCAGTAAAAACCTTTTCTAGAATGTTATGTCTTCCCTTGAATCAATTAAATACACATACGTATATATGTCTGTATATACAATTGTGTGTGTATATGTATAAATACATATAAACATGTGTATATTTACATATATGAAATTAACGAAAAATGAACAACAGCAATACAAAAAACAAAAAAAAACAAAAAAACAAAACAGTCGATTTGAAATCACAATTAATGTAAAACTGACCAAACGAAGAGAAGTAAATTTTTAGTAATAAATAGCAAAAAGTGAATAGACACATTCTTAAAAAAAATAATATTCCTTTTTAAAACTGGAGGCTCGCATTGAAAATAACACTAACTAACTAAGCAGCTAACCGTTTTCTATATACTTACAAATATGAAAAGAAAAGAAAAGAAAAAGAACAAAAAAAAAATCAAAAAACAAAAATCTCAAATCAAATTTAAAAATTTCCTAATTCGAATACTGTTTCAATGCGAAATGCAATAAATGTAAAGCCACAAATTTACCTAAGTATAGTTATACTATAGTTTGCAGGTACTCGTAATTAACTTATGACCTACTAAACAGAAACATTTACAACTAGTTAGCATTGTTCCAGCATCTGTTAAAGTTAACAAATTCTGCTCGTTTGACCAAACAATAGATAACATTAACGTTACAAATGAATACAAAGAAAACAAATTGAAATCGAATACGAAAATATCTTGAACGATCAAAAACAAAGAAACAAAATAATGATGGATAACAAAAGAGCCTATCTGAAATTGTACTTTATATATGAATTATATATGTATGCATACAGAAATATATATAACATATTGCAAATGGCGTAACAAATTGAAAGTTATATATATATGTGTGTGTATATCTTTATAAGCAGACTACTCAGTGCAACAGATAAGACTAGAAATTGATTACCTGAACCTTGAGAACAAAGCTTGAGTTTTCTTTTACTTTACAAAACACGTAACAAAAATCAAATCCAAAAAACATACATACATTTGCATACTTATGCATATTATGATCAAATCAACACAAAATGAAAAATAATTAAAAAAAAAAATCAACACAAAAACAAAAACCAAAAACAAAAACAAAAAACAAATAATAAAGTAAAGTAAACACCAATCAGTTAACGAATTAAATTAATAGTTGTTAGAATTGAATTCATACAAAGAGCAGTTTGCATTTCCTAAAAACCAAGAAACACTCATTTAATAATCAATCCGACTAACTCTGAAAAAAAAACGATTTTGCATTGTTTATTTGTGTTCCTAAATGGCCTAAACACCAACAATTTCGCGCTGCTTTATACATATATATATATAGATATATATATAGATATATATATAGATATGTGTATATATAGAGTTGTTCCCTTTTTTAAATGGTTGTGAATTTAGCTGACCAAAGCAGATTAACAATTGACCCTCCTCCTGCCTCTGGATTTCTCGCGATTTCTTTCCTATGTCTAATATATATTGAAAATGGCCTTGCTAATTTGTTAACTTACCCCTCAGCTGTATATTTGTATATATAGTGGCGCGATCCGTTCGTTTCTGACTTGTTTTATTCCAAAACGCATAAATACTTGATGTACCAAGTTTCGTCAATACTGTAGGAATTGTTCGCAAGAATTTTGTATAAGATATAATCAAATATAAATTACCATCTGCAAGAGTATTCAACAAAATTACAAATTACAAATTGCAATTAAAGCAACAAAAATCAACACCAACAAACAGCAAGTAAGAAATTTGTACTCATTCGTGTGCCCTCCTTCAATATTATATATTGATATGTTCCATATACACAGACAGTGTATAAAGTATATTTGTGTGTACAGGCAGACAAATCAAATGACTTAACATTAGATGTGTGTGGTGTTATATGATGGTATTTTGTGAGAACAATTAATACATACTAACATTAAAATAGGGAAGCTTACGAGTATATTTACAAAACATATATACAAACCATATTGTAGTCGTATAGGAAGTTCAAATATTAAAACATGTCCTAGATTATTTGCTCATTGGTTTTTAAGTGTAGCGATCTATGCGATAAACAAACAAACAAACAAACAAACAAACAGCAACAACAACAACAACAACAAGAGTAGTACATATGTACTATATTCAATATATATGTAGTTAATTGTGTGTGTATTTACATATTAAAGTTTACAAGAAAGAAAAAAAAAACAACAATAGCAAAAGCAAGAACAACAAATGTGGCAAGTTTACAGTTTGTACGTAGTATTTTTAAAGCGTTTTCAAACAAATAAAGTGGCAGACAAATGAACAAAGCACACTTCTACTAATGAGTGTATCAAAACAAAAAAAAACTTAAGACAGCAGCAACTATTGTGAATTATGATAACAAATTAACAACAAATTGCAATCAGGTATGGAAATCAAAATTTTTAATTATATGACGAAAAACCAAAATAAAATCAAACAACTGTATTCATTTTAATTCTTAAAAAGGAAGCATACAATAAATAATGTAGTTGCTTACATTGAAATACAAAATACTTACCAGATAGATACGATTTCCATTCTTAAAATGATTCTCAACCGTTAGATGAACTCTTACGAACAAGTTGTCCTAACCATATTATGCACATCATATTTAATTGAGTATGTGTAAAATGTTAATAGATATCTGGCAAATGCTGGCGTATATTTCTCATTGGCAACTGAACTCCAAATTCAAGTTAAATGCGATTTTAGGAAAACGAATCGATTCATTGTGCTACACACACACCGACATGTTTTTTTTTTTTTATTTTTTTATTATTATCGTTGTGTGGTGACACGACATGCTTACATTTACAATTACAATTACATTTACAATTACATTTACATTTACATTTACATATATATACATACGCATATACTCGATATATTTTACACTTCTACACTTACACAAACATATATACGTATATTACACATACACGTACATACCTAAAATTTCTAAACTAATATGCTAGGTAGCTGCTAAAACAAAAAAAAAAACAAAAACAGAAACGACAAAAGCAAAAAACAAACAAAAATAGTTATAAATAGATAACAACTATGAATATATAATAATAATAATAATAATAATAATTATAATAAAAGAAAAAGTCCAGACGTTCAACGAAACCAAATGCAATATTTAATTATACAACAACATATATATTTTACAATTTATTTATATACATATGTATACATCATAGGTTATGATATATGCTACATCATTTTTGCATAGGCCAATAAATTGTTTGTTACATTTTTGAACAATTTTTTTCTTTAACAAGAAGCTCACACAACTAACAAAACAAAAAAACGATCGTTTTAAATAATATTTAAATGCAAATTGCAAACGAAAACGAAAACAAAAACAAAAACAAACCACGTTGAGCCAAAAGTTTATATACATTTATCAAAGTTGATAGATGTAAGCATAGAGACATACATATTTAGTGATTAACATAGTAAGCAAAGACCAAGCTAGAACACAAAATGAATATGAATAATTTTGAAATCCTCATCAAGCAGATTCTGAACGTAGTATATATACTAATAGATAGTAATCAATGCGATTAAATAGCCTTACGGACCTTACGAACACACTTTAAAGACACCAATTTGAAAAAATACCAAATCAATAATTCAATCTTGGTTAATAATATTATGTCATTAATTTTTTTTTAATTTATTTTTTTTAAAGAGTTGCCCATCAAAGAGGCGACAACATTAGTATGGGCGGAATATTTACAGTACACAGATGTAAAGCAGTTTTTAAAATGAATTTTTTTAATGTGAGCGTATAAAACAAAAAAAAATTTACCGTTTTTTAATAATACCAACTATTATACAAATAATAATAATAGAAACAAAATAATTTATGGAAAAAAGAAATGCATAACGCTTCCGACAATAAGCTTTGGCCATACTAAAGTATAATAAAAAAAAAAGACATAAAAATAAATAAATAAGAAAAATATTTACGTTTTACAAGCAAATTTTTTGCGTTATTTAAAAAACCCAAGGAAAACAAAAAACCTAATGAAATGTTTACAATACTGAAGAAAAAGTACGTTTGCCCGATTTAATACATATACATATGTAGTTACATGTGCTATTTACTGTACTCATATTTATAGAGTTGTATTAAAACAAAACAAAAAAAAAAAACAAAAAAAGCAACAAAAAAACAACTAAAAAAAATTTAAATCAATACAAAGCAAATGTATTTTCATGACACGCATTTGAAGCGAACATATCAAAACAAAAATTATAGCATACAAAAAATTATAATGATTAAAAAAAAAAAAAAAAACCCTTATTCAATTGCGGTATCATAGTGAGCTCGTGACAATTGACCGTTAATTGTTTAGCTCTAGAATTAAAAAAAAAAAAAGCATAAAAAAAAAAAAAATCATAAGCCAAAAGTGTATGCAACACAATTTGAAGTTCTTGCTAAACATTTAAATGGCATCAAATAGTAGGCAAGCAATATAAATTTTAAACATGGCGCTATATATATGAGTCCATGTATGTATTTATACGAATTATAGAAGAAAACCCACACTTATGTATACAAATGAAATATATATACATATTGCTACAAAGGTACGAAAGTTCTTTAGCTGTTTCATCATTTATTATTGACGAAAAATATTTACACGCGCATTTAAATGGCAAACATGGAATGCGCCCCTAAAAGTGAAAAACAAACAATTAAAAATACTTACAAAAATACCAGTTCATCAAATAAAATTAAATTAAAGAAAAATAAAAACGAAACAAAAAAACTGAACCTAAATTAAGCATAAATATTTTTTGCTGTGTCTTAGTCCATGTGTCGTAACGAATTTATTGAACTTAATATATATAAAACTTAAAAAAAAAAAACAAAAAAAAAAATACAAAGCATTGACAAAATTTTTACGGTTTTAAGTTGTTTTTTAATGTAAGCAAAGCAAACGGATAAAAAAAAAACAAAAACCAAAAAAAAAAAAAAAAACTAAAAACAAAACTGGCAACAATATTTCTACAAAATTAAGCACAAATTTTTCAAACTACGAAATTGCCTTTTGTATTTTATTTTTTACTACTTACTAAAACAAAACAAAATTAATAATAATATTTAATGAAAACTACGCTGAATTCATTTTAATGTTTTGCAAAAGTGCGCCTACAAAACTGTGACTAATATAAACTAAACTAAAAACCAAAAAAGAGAAAAACTCCAAGAAAAATTATGCAACAACAAGGAAAACTAAAAAAAAAAAAAACAAAACAAATTAAAATTAAGTTTTCAAAACTTGAAGAAATGTGTAAGGAAGGTACAAGTTTTATCTTAGGCCAAGAAATGGGTTAGAAACTACATATATAGAAACATGTATACAAATACACACACACACACACACACACACACACACTCACTCACACTCACACATAGCTACAAGTTAAACTAATTGTTGTCATCATAACGGTACATACAATCTACATATGTACGCTGAGCTCCCCCAAGCAAATAGCCAGGAGACACACACACACACACAACCAGAACAAATATACACACATATATGTATATATACAGGTACATATATTGAGGCTATATAGAGGCTATATAGAGGCTATATATATACATGTGTATGTGTACATACTCGTAGTAACAATTTATACATTAGCATTATGCAACATCATCTTTTATTAATATATACATACATATATACATATATACTCGGATATTTGATGAATGAAAAAAAAAACCTAAAAAAAAAAAAAACAACAGCAATTTACTTATATGAAAAATGTTTCTTTCAAATAATTCGCAATTCCAAAACCAAAAACTTAACAAAAAAAACTAAATCAACCAACTAACTAACAAGAAACGAACAAGAAAACAAGGAAAATTAAAAAAAAAAAAAACCAAAAAAAAAAAACAACAACAACAACAATATATATACACTTAATTAAATATTTAATAAAAACAAAAAATACAAAACGATTTATATGTACATATATATATATATCTATATATGTGTGCACACATATATTTATGTATATATCTATACATAAAGTACTTATATATGCATATATACATACCACTACATAGTTTAAATGTTTATTTATTGTATTTGAACAAAATGGATAATTATAAAACCAAATTTAAATAAAAATAATAATAAAAAAATCTTTAAGTTGTTTTTTTTTTATTTTTATTGTTTAGTTATTATATAGCCCTCTACATTCTGATTACATTTTTTAATCGATAGAAAAATCGACAGTCGCAGCACACTTCAAAGGTCAAAGCGCCCTGTGATAACAGGCCAATTACCTAAACAGCTTTTATGGCATCGATTAAAAGTTATGGCTTAAATTAATAATAAAACCGCTTTTAATTCCAGCAGCAATTACGGCCAATAAAGGTGTCGAGAGCTTGATAAGGAAAATGTCTGATTTCTGTGAACCTTTTCAGTCCAAAACACATTATCAAGTTGCAATAATTGGTTAATTTCAATAATCACGTTAAAAGCGATTAAAATACCGATACTAAAAAAAATAGCTTTTTACATTGCCGATGCCAAATACGATAATCTTCTTTATCAAATTTGCCAAAAAATAAAATAATATTAATATAATATGAATTCCCTTTTAAAACTGAAAATACTTAAATAGATAAATAAATGCTTGAAATAAAAGATGACATTTCAAAGCACTTTCCAAGGCTGTTCGCTATTTTTCCACCTGTTTGTCCTGTAAAGGAGCCCAAATGAATACGGAAATCATAAGGAAATTCATAAGAAAGTTTCAATAAAGTGAAAACCAACATTTTAAATATACACAAGATTTTTATTAATGGATATGGCGTAGAGGGATTTTTAACGCGCCTTGGCGATGCAGGCATCGATATCAACATTAACAGCATCGAGGGCAACGACAGCCTTCTGGGAGGCGACATGGGTGCAGGAGTTGCTATCGACCATGAGGGCCGGGATGCTCTCGCTGGTGGTCTTCTTGATCGTCTTGATGGAGGAGCGTGCATTGACCAGATAGACGGTGCCCTGCACATAGAACTTGGCCATGCAGGATTGGCGGAGCACAACGTTCTTGTACTTCTGACACTTGTTGTAGGTGCGAGCCAAGGAGTAGCCGCCAAAGACTAGCTGCTGGCTGGCATGATTCACATCGCTTGCAATCTCAACGGAATCGTGGGCAGCATTAAGGCCGCACTCGTGCAGTTCATCGTGAGCGGTGTCCACAATGCTCTCAATTTGCTTATCCTGCACGGCCACACACTGTGGATTTTCGGCACGACGTGCTTCCACTTGATCGACGGCCGCCTCCAGCTCGTGCTGTGGCTCAATGACAATCTCCTCAAACTGATGCACCATCTCCTTGACAGTATTCTCGCCAATTGTCTGGATTTCATCCACAACGGAGTACACCTGAGCGTCCAGCGGTGCTGGCAGCGAGAACGAATGCGACACAGGCTGGGCATAGCCAACGCTGGCCAGGCACAGGCACACAATGCTACCAATGATCAACTTCATATTGCTTTTCAACTATGTCAATTTGATGTGGTCACTCGCCTTTTATAGTCGACACCGCTCCAGACCGATCCAGACCAATATATCCTTATCACAATTGACGGCATTGTTTTGACCGCTGATTGCTGTCGATAATCGGTCATAAATCAAAATTTACGATTAACATCAAATTCTTCATTGATCGACACGATTGTTGACTAAACTTTAAATTTCTGACGGCTATATATAGGTGTAATCAGTCAACATCGCATTTGTTGGGCGGCATCTTCGATAGCACATGAATGTATTAAGCACATAATTTCTGATTTTTATACCCTGAACCCATTAAAAATGGGTAAAAAGGTTATAATGGTTTTGTGCAAATGTATGTAACAGGCAGAAGTTAGCATCTCCGACCCCACAAAGTATATATATTCTTGATCAGGATCAATAGTCGAGTCGATATAGCCCTGTCTGTCTGTCTGTCCGTCCGTGCGTCTGTATGAACACGCAGATCTCAGAAACTGTAAGAACTACAGACAAATTTGAAATATAGATTCTCGTATGCCAGGCGCAGATCAAGTTCGCGTTATTTTTTCGATAACTGCCTTCGTTTATCGAATATCGATACATTAAATTTCCCATAGCAATAAATGCCACAATTTTAAGAGCAAAATCTTCTAATTAATACATAATATGCATATGCATATTGTTGATTAACTGCCCAAATTTCGTCAAGATCGGATAAGAAACACTCAAGTTAAAGTCGAAATTATATTCTCATATTGATCTCATTTCTATCAGCATGTGTGAGAAAGAGATGGCATGATAATTGATGCGAGCCTCAATATATTTTTATGTGTATTCTGCGTGTGTTTGTCGGCAGAGGGCGCTTGCAGAGCTGCTCGCATTTTAGTGCAAATCTTTTTAAAGGGGAATTTGCCAATAATAAGGGGTATATCGTAGTCGAGTTCACTCGACTACAGCACTCTTACTTGTTTTCATTGTACCTCTTAGATTGACATACGCACAACGCGTGGCAAAACAAGTACGAGTGCAGAGCTCAAGTGAGCTCGACTACAATTTACCCTGAACCCAGTTGTTAAATATATTCTAGTTTTATTGGCAAATTGCCCTTTAAAACGTTGTGCACCAAAATGCGAGCAGCTCTGCAAGTGCGATCTGCCGACGGATACGTGAATATTCACGTGACGTACATACAGACATGGCTATATCGAGTCGGCTGTTGACCCTGATCAAGAATATTTATACTTAGTGAGGTTGGAGATGCATCCTTCTGCCAGTTTTATCCATTTTTAATGGGTTCAGGGTATACAAATGTGTGAAAAATACTCACATTTTGACCTGCTCTTCCAGGACTGCATAAACTGTAAACCAACAAGTCTCTAAGATCGGCTTGTTCATAGAGACGGACAAACTCGGCCTTTGATGCTGATCAAGAATATAATATATATATATAATATGCCTCTTGCATACTTTTCTACAACTTCATCACATTGTAATGGGTTCAGGGTATACAAATCTGATAGATCTTCACTCTGTGTAAATGTAATTTGAATGAAATCAATGAAATGAAAGACATGCTCCAACTTCAGCTGGGTGGGTTCTCTTTTTTCTACCTAACTCTTATAATCCCCTGCACTTTCCCATATACATACATAATATATACATACATAATATATACATACATAATATATACATCAAATGGATTTGGAGCAATTATCGAGTGGCCGACGAGCTCTTAGATTTATTATTTACAACCGACATTAGGCGTATTTAGGTGTACATATATTTAATTAATTTGACAGACAAGCTGCTTTTCGGCATTTGGAGCCGTAGCCTTGGAATGACAAGCGTTTTATTAAACAAAACTCACTTGCTTAAGTTTGATAATTATTTGACTATGAATAACAGCCAGTAAAATCCGACTAGTTTTGCTCGTTTCAACGGTCTACTTTTTAATTTACATAAAATGCAATTGGAACTCAATTCTTTGAAAGTATCATTGAATACTCGAACTCGAAGTCGAACTCGAACTAGAAAAATATAAGTTGAGCCAGAACTTGAACTGCTCTCGACTAGAAGATGGCCATTACTCGTATCATCGATTTTGAGTGAAAATATATAATTAAGCGTACATTTCTAATGAAAATTCAGTGAAGTTCGGAGATTCCACACCACATAACAATATTTAGATTTAAAGAACGTTGTTTGTAATGCCCTAATTTTGAAATAGAAGAGCTTTTCCGGAATTGTTTTTCAAATTAGCTAGATAGCTTTAGTTAATATACTCAAGTTATTAAAGCATACTTTATTTCAGTTTGCAAATAACTAGTTAGTCAGCTTGATTCAACAACTCAGTTTTTTTATACAATTTTTTTTTTCATTCATATATTACATATTTGTTGTGTAAAATATACCCAAGTTGGACATTAATTAATGTGCTACATCTAGATACGCCTTTCAGTTTCTACTGTGGCCATCAGACATTTTGTCATCGTGTTGCACATTTGCTCACAGCTGCAAATAATTTGATACGACTCTCAAATGGCCTGTAGAAAAAACCATAATGTTAAATGATATATACCAAAGTATTACGTTAAATTGATAAAGAAAGAATCAAGTAATTATTAAGAAACGATTGACTTTGGACAGTTAAATAAAACTGCTTGCATATGTAAATATATATATATATATATATATATATATACCTCGTGACAAAATTAATATATGTTATTTTAAGTGTATACAAAACGCAACTGCTCGAAGATTAAGATAAAACCCGCGTGCGACGTTTTGATCGCTTGTGTGCAACGCAGCATTGCACGTTTCAAGGTTAACTCGCAAGGCTCAAAGCTGCAAAAGTGCAGCGGGCGCTAGACGAGGCAATCTACGAACACAGACACACGCACACACACACACACACACACACTCACACATGGTAGCTGGCCAACAGTTGCATGTCTTGTGCGTATGGTCAATGTCAAGCTAAATTACTTATTTGCCTGCTGCAGTTGCCTGCCTGCCATCATTTTCAAATTGAATGCACAGCTGAGAATTGGCGCCCACCTGTCTCCCCCTCAGGGGCGGGCGGGGAGTGGATGTGGGGCTGAAGGGGCCTGCGTTAAGTTCAAGCAACAAGTTCAAGCGCTAAGCTAGACAAGAGTTACAACAGCAACAGCAACAGCAACAGCAATAACCATAAAAATAAAACTGTCGCTCGAACTGGGATAGAAACTTGGGCCCAAAATGCGAACTTGAACAGAACCAGAACCAGTTTGCCATAAACCGTAGCAAGAACAACAAACGAAAGACTCTCGCACAGCTCACACACACCTCTCAACCCGAACAGAACCGATAGCGCGACGATGACGATGACGAAGACGAAGACGAAGACGAAGGCGAAGGCGAAGGCGAAGACGAAGGCGAAGACGAAGGCGAAGACGAAGTCGAAGCATTGAACTTGTTGGCGATCGCCTTCGTTGTCAGTTTGAATCTAAGCTCAAGACGCAACGGTTTGTTAATTGAGCTACACGCTTTATCCAAGCTATAACGGTTGTTTCTGTTCATATTTTTGTTTTATTTTGTGCTGTGGTTGTTGGTTTGTTACCTATTTAAAGTATGACCATTTATGGAATTCTGGTGCAAATAATCATTGTCTGCAATTAGTATTCTACACTTGAAAGATAAATAAAATAGAGCACAATAAAATAGTAGAACACAACTCTTGTTCGCAATGGCGCCGCAAAACGAACAGCCGGAGGATGACTTTGTAACCAAGGTGGGTCTTTGGCGTGTGTGTTCTTAAGGGGGTCCGGTTTTGAATTACGCATCCGTTGTGCTGCCCTCGAGTCATTTAACGTTGCGCTGCTAATCACAATATTCCAAAGAGCATCTATCAAATGTTTTTTCCTCTTTTTTTTTTTTGGTGGATCGTGGCTAATTAGCAGCCTTGCCAACATGGCACACGGTCAAGGTGTCCAACGATAAAAAAAAAAAAAAAAAATACAACCCAAATAACAATTTATTATTGGATTTTGGTGAAGAAATATTAACATATTATTTTCAATCGCTTGTGGTGGGTCAAAGCACAAAGTCAATCGTAAATCAGCCAAGGCGGAAATATTTTGCTATTTTTTTTATTTTTTATTTTACTTTTCAGTTTCCGTTTTTTGAGCATTTTTTTTGTTTTTTTTTGTGTTTTGCCTAAGCACACAAATGTCAAGTGTAATACTGATTAATATATATATATATGTGTATATGTAGATATTTAGAACCGGATCGAATGAATTTAGCTTTATTGTTGTGGAATTTATGGATTAGCAGATGTGCAACTTTTATCACTCTTACTTTAATTGATCAGCAAGTTAGTAAGAACTTATACCAAATATCAGTGAGTTGATAACTAATTAGTGGCTCTATGGGGATTCTATGAGTAACTAGTGGTGAACCCTATTTGTATATATAGATATTCCCTACGCAAGCCAGTTTGCTAATTATACTCTAAACTAGTCAAGACTTGTCTGTGAATTATCAAATAAATATACATACAAAATGTATGTGATTATATTCAATAAAATTAGAAGGTAAATTCTGTATTTACTTCCCCGAATCTTTTAAAAACAATGCAATAAGTGAGTCAGATTGCCATTTGTGAGATTTCAAAGTGCGCTTTTTAATTAAATCTTTGGAAATTACCCATTACTTTTTGATAGCCCAGAGAGATAGTGGATATAAAAAATATTATATTATATGAGGGTTCAAGGGCAATTCTTCCAGTTGGACAGCACAACTTGAGTTCTTGAACTTGAATTGAATGCGTGCTTCACATTTTGTTGAACGATGAATATGAAAAGCAATTAGTGTGTTAAGCAAGTTGAACTTGAAGAGTATTCTGTAAGATGAAATGAGTCGTGATAGCATTATTAGTCATTTGTCAATACGTATCTTTCTTTTTCTAATGACACATTCATAATGTGGAAAAGAGTTATTCATAACAAACAAGTTTCTTCTTTATTGTGAAACTGGTATAAGAACGACGACTTGGACGACTTAATACTAAAATCTAAAAAAAAAAAAAAAAAAATTAAAAAAAATTGCGAATTTAATTATTTGCTTATGGAAAGCAAAAATAAAAGTGGCATAATGTTGAAATTTGAAGACAAATACAAATGGGTAAACATAAATATGAATTTGTGAATTGTGGTTAACCCCTGGGTAACTAAATATTGCACTAAATGCTGGCCAAATTAAATTTCTATAATTGGTATGTTCGGTTGCCAGCTCATGCATGTGGCTTAAATGAGATTGTGGTCGCTGCTCGGGCAACTCGAACAATAACAATTATGCCATAAATAATTGTAAATTGCTTTTGTTATTTTTTTTATTTCTAGATTTTTTTTTTTTTTTTTACATATTTTTGGATAATGCCAAACAGCAAACGCCAAACTTTGAATGCTGGCCAAAAGATGCAAAAGTGACCGAATCTTTTGCTTTGCCCTGCATCTCTATCCCAATCTGTATCTGTATCTATAGCTGCATATTTAGCTGTACCAGCAATTTCGACCAATTAATAACAAGCAAACGTTGAGAGTATCTCGAGAATATCATAGCCACGCTTGACTCTTTCGTACATGTATCTTTTGTTCGGCATCCGTGTATCTATTTATGTTTGCATGTATCTGTGACTGTACGCTCCAATATCTTTATTATTATTGTGAGCAACGTTGCGGAACATGTCAAAAAAAAAAAAGGGAAAGAATTCGCAAGTCACAATTACTTGACAAACGACAAGGAGCCGAGACTCCAAATAATCGCTGAAAGCTACAAATTATTATTATTCTTTTATTCTTGTTCTTTCTCAACTAATTCTTATACCGTATGCGTAGCACCCCTTTTATCATGACTTTTTCATCTTATTATTATTTTTCCAAATTTTGTTTCTGCTTCCGCATATTTTGTTGAGTTGTCCGAAAAATATTTACAATACTCATAACCAGAAATACTAACAAAGGCGGCGTTAATCAAACAAATATAATAAATTAAATGGAAAAATGTAAATAACAAAATTAAAACAGAAATAAATAAATAAAACCAAAATATCCAAATCAAAAGAATTAAACAAAAAACTGGTCTCAACAGCTCTATTGTTTATGATGTTTATTTTGCTTTCCTGCTATGTGCAAAATATTTAAATCATAAAAATACTTGATTTTAAATTAATCATCAGATCAGTCTGCGTCTGAAATACTTATATATATATATATCTATATTCAGGAAAATAAATTGTTAAACTTGAAAGAGATATGCTTGAAACTCGAAATATATTTTCTAGACATTCGCTCAAAGTGCAGTACACTGTCACAAACAAGAGTATAGAATTGAGAGCAGACAACCAATTGTTGTTCGAACTCGTTTCGAGCTCTGCGCATGATCAAACTGAACCAACAGCAATTCAAGCGCCAACTTGCTAACTGTGATTTTAATTTTCGTGACGTTTCAACATACAACACATTATTATCATTATTACTGTTGATGTTGTTGCTATTTTCTGTTGTTGTCGGTCATATTGAGTGTCATGGAGGTCAAGTTCAGGGAACACCATATTTGTGGCGAGTACTTAATTTATTTTTGTGTGCTTTTTTACGAGACTTTTTGTTTGTCTTGCGGTTTGAAGACCGATTTGTATATGGAGTATTAAATGTGAAAATCATTGCCGAGATGCTAATTACAGACACACTTAAAAACACATGTTCTGAGCAAGTACACAGTTTAACTGGCTTGAGATTTTATCTAATTAGCTGCAACTTGATAAATTTAACTTAAACTAAGTTGACAAAGACAAAAATGGACTTTAATAATGAAGTCTCGCTCAGTTAATATTGCCAGTTTTGAAGAGGGTGTCCCAATGATTAAAAATAAATATCTATACGTAAATATATGTAAAGCATATGATAGAAAATGTTTAAGCTGATTTCCATGCCTCTGAATAATATGCTGTGACTACAAAGCAAATTACAATTGATGATGGCCCACATATTTATAGTTTGTTTTACACATGCGACTTTTTTAATTTGGGTGTCCCCTGAGGCACATGGCCAAAAAGCAAATAAATTAATTTGATTTATGCTAATTAGCTTGTGCGTGCGTGTGTGGTTTTGTTAAAATGTCTTAATACTATTAGTTGGGCTTATTTATGTATGTATATATATATATATTTTTTTTTTAAATTATTTTGTGCTAATTACAGATACCATCAATAATTGGATTCTTGAACTTGGACTAATTGGCAATTGAACTTCAGGCCGTGGACGTGCTGAACGCATCATAAATTAATTAATTACGGCTGAATATGGGCGGAATCATAAACCACAAGAATTTGGCGGACACTGGAAAGCTTAAGTTGTTAAGTTCATAAATTTTGCTGCAAAATAAATGCGATGAGTTATGATTAAAATTATAAAAAATTATTTAATCGTGTTCAGCATGTTAAACTGTGGGTGTCTTTTAATGTGCCGCCTAAATGTATGCAATGGTTCTGGGTCCAACGTAGATTTGAGAGCACTTGCAATTGACTCATTCTAGCAAAAGCCATGGGGAAACTGCGCTGCTATCGAAGTGTGCAAATGACAAAGGAATAGTAAATATATATATACGGTATATATAATATATATGCATAGTAAAACAGTAGAATATTCATGGAAATATGAGTACAACTGTTGCAATCGTAGTAGCTGTCAAATTGTGCTGGCAGTATTTTCAAGCGCCACCTAAGAGTATGCAATGCTTTCTGACGACGCTCAAAGTTACTGAAGTGCAGCCAATAAAATATTTGTCAAATTTGGCAATTCGGCTATCGATAACTGACGTAAAAAAAAAATATAAAAAAAGTTGACATTACGAATATTTTGATGTGAATCAAATGTAAAACAGTAAATGTAATGATGAGGAATAGCACTAAAAACTTTGTAAAGCCGAGCGACAATCAACATTTTGCTTTTGTCGCTATTTTCAGGCCAGCAAGAAAGTGTGCGAACTTAATTCAACTGCAATAACAATCATAGCAAACAGCAACAACAACAACATCTGCAATAAGCCCGTAGGAGTAGCGAAATATCAGCAAAGAGAAGAACCAGTGGAAGCCAGCAAAGCAATAAGATTTAACACATTTTTTTCTGAACGTTCGCTCAGAAGGAAGAAGAGAGTGTTGCAAGTTTGAGTTGAGAATTGGACAGAGTCGTTGAGGAACTCTTTCCGGAGGCACAAGAAATGTATTCGGCCGTAAAGCCACTGTCGAAATATCTACAATTCAAATCGATACGCATCTACGATGCCGTCTTCACCATCCACTCCAAATGCACCGTTGTCATCCTGTTGACCTGTTCGCTGTTGCTATCGGCTCGACAATACTTTGGCGATCCCATTCAGTGCATCAGCGAGGAGAAGAACATTAATTTTATACAATCCTATTGCTGGACCATGGGCACCTACATCATTCAACTGGATAACGATGTCATCGATCTGTCATCCACATCCACATCCCCATCCAAATTAACACCCATACCAAAGTCACCAAAATCATCACGAATGAGTCTGCGCCGACGGACAAGCTATAATGAGGAGTATGCACTGGCCATCTCAATAGCGGAGGGTGTCGGACCCGAGATACATGGGAGGACGCAGCGCGTCTATTTGCGCTACTATCAGTGGGTGATCATTTTGCTGCTATTTCAATCGTTCGTCTTCTACTTTCCGTCGTGCCTGTGGAAGGTGTGGGAGGGCCAGCGGCTCAAGCAACTGTGCTCGGAGGTGGGCGAGGCTCTGCTCTCCGAGCAGACTTATAACACTCGACTGCGACTGCTGGTCAAGTATTTCACCACAGATTATGCGGACATGCACTATTGTTACATGGCCAAATATGTGTTCTGTGAGCTGCTCAACTTTGCGATCAGTGTGAGTAGAGATTGTCATTCTCCTCTGGTTGCTGCTCCTTCTCCACCTCTTCATCGTCCTCCTCCAATTCGTCCATTCTCTTTGTTGTACAGGTGGTGAACATACTGGCGCTGGATGTGTTCCTGAATGGTTTCTGGAGCAAGTATATGCATGCACTGGCAACTTTACCGCTCTACGACTGGGACAGCTGGAATCGGGTATCGTCGCTCGTCTTTCCGAAGATAGCCAAGTGCGAGGTTCTCAAATATGGTGCCAGTGGCACGGCGAGCGTTATGGACAATCTCTGCATATTGCCACTGAACATACTCAATGAGAAGATATTTGTGTGCCTGTGGTGCTGGTTCCTCCTCATGGCCATTATCGCTGGCCTGAATCTGCTCTGTCGCCTGGCCATGATGGTCAGCCGGACACTGCGCGAACTGATGATTCGCAGCCAGTTGCGATTCATGACCAAAGAGCATGTGCAGCGCATCTTTAGGCATTTAACCATCGGCGATTGGTTCATCCTGATGAAGGTCAGCGTCAATGTGAATCCGATGCTCTTTCGCGATCTCATGGAGGAGCTTTGCCAACTACGTGCTTCGCTCAGCACAGCCTCCTCGCTCACTCTGCTCGAAAGTGCCACCTAGTCTATTCCCCCTCCCCCTCCTCGCTCTCTCTCTCTATCTATCTCTCTCTATATATATATAAAAATATACATATATATATATATATATATACCTTTGATTCATGCCCAACAAGTAAGATTGCCGTCAAATAAGCTCTGCGCTCAATTTAATTGAAGCATACATTTACAGGGATTCCGTCGATTTCTCAATCTCTTTCGCAGCGAGCAAGGCGTCACAGAATGTGGCAATGTCCATTTTACCACTGCCACTGCTGTCCAATACATTGATCAATTGTTGCACTTCCTGTTCGTCGTTATTGTTGCCGAATTGCCACATTATTGCCGACAGTTGGCGAGCTGTCAGACAGCCGACAACGCCCCAATCCAATATATCAATGATCAGTTTGGCATTTGCAAATTCCTTGGACATGATCGATTGATCGCTTGATCGATTAGCAATAGGTCCAACGCGAAAATATATATTATTCGTATAATATCGATCAAAAATTAGATTTTGCTTATAAATAAATAATATAATTTAATAAATGGAATTCGATCTGATTTATTCTCCAAAATCGGACTATATTTTTTTGGCTTAGTGAGATTATGTTTCGAGTCAACTATTCAACGATTCAACTATTCATCAACTATTAACTATTGTATGTATCTTCGCTAATCTTCGAAATTGTACGACATTAAATGTAATATTTGTGCTCTCATAGAGATCAGGCATAAGTCACTTTTTGAATACCCTCGCTCGATTCCCACAAAAATTGGATAACAAGCATATTAACCGCTGCAGTAATCTGGCTTCTTTTGCTACACATTTAATGACAGCCATCATGTTGATCGGACCATGAAAACAGCTGTAATTTAGCAATCAATTTCTCATAGCCTAAAAAGTCTAGCTAAAAGTGTTTACAATATCTCAGCAGTTTATACAGTAACTGCAAATTTAGAGACTACTTCTATATTTATATATTTCTATGCATGTGAATTTATTTAGAAAATAAAAATACTGCATTTTTATATATTTGATTTTCAATTTAATAAATTTATTTGGCTTCTGATCTGAGTAAAATAAATGCAAAAATGATAACATTCAATTGGTCTGCTCAATAGACTTGCATTTAACTATAACACAAAATTCTATATATATTCACAGGTTGCAATCGAATCATAAAAGTATTCATTTTATTGAGTTTAACTCCAGCTCAAAGCCATCATATCATCCAATAGATATTAAAGTGGCATGACCCACATTTACAAATGATTCCCATTTGAATGCATTTGTCATTCACACACACACACACACACATAGCTCGAGTGTGAGTGAGTGAGAGAGAGTGAGAGAGAGAGAGAGGGAGAGAGAGAGTGACACTTGCATTCGCTGTTGACACACATACACCAGTGCAATTCTAAGTGCTTTCGAATAACACGTGCAAAAGTCGCGCGCGTTTCCCCCGCGTTTTACGTCTGTTTCTGCTTCGTAAGTCAGTTTTTCGTTTTTCTGCCACACATTTTAATGTGCATTGTTTATAACTAAGTGAATAGCTGCTGCTGCTGCTGCTGCTGCTATAATTTCGTCATTTATATTTTGCGTTAGGTCTGTCCCCACTCTCCTCCGCCCCCAACCCCCCCAAGACGCTGCTGCAGTTGTAGCTTTTGTTCGACGTTGTTTTGCGCACCGTTAACAAACGCAACTCGCTTTTTGGCCGCTGTCTCGTTGTCAGCTTAAAACCGTGGCACACACACACACACATCTATACACTCACACACACATAGACACACAGACACGTGCATACAATAAATGTAAATATTATTCAAAAGTCATCGTGTGGTCGTTGTTGCCATATTTTTGCGGGGGCCGCTTTGTTAGCGGGGTTCGTTCTGCTTCTGCCTCTGCCTTTGGCTCTGCCTCTGCCTCTGGCTCTGGCTCTGGCTCTGGCTCAGCTAGCGTTTTTAGTTAGGCAGCATTGTCAGTTTTGCCCGTTTTCTTCAGCTTTGGTTACATCTATTCTGTATATATGTATGTGTAATATACGTGTATGTACACACATACCTATGCATATGTGTGTGTATTGTTTTGTGTGTTGTGTTTTGGTTTTGATGTTGATTTTTAGATTTTGGATTTTTGTTGCCGCTGGCTTTTGGGCCAGCTTTATTTAGACGGTTAGTCGTGTGTCAACCGGGAAGCCGCCAAGTGGCCCATCGTCAGCCGTTAGTCGCTAGTCGTCAGTCATATATCGTCTATAGTCTATCGCTTCGTTTACTTTGATTTCGTTTTCGATGCGGCATACACACTCACACACACACTCACACACACACACACACAACAGCTCCAGCAGAGCGGGCCCAGTGGCTGTTAATTAAAACGCGTACGTGACGTGCTCGACAATCGCGAACGAAGAACGGCAAACGGCAAACTATGAAATGCAATTGCAATTTGCAATTGGCGATTGTCACATATACACACACATGCACACACACATGCACACACACATACACACACACACATATACATAGATTGTGCATGGCTAACGACTGTTTGACTGTTTACACTGAGATTCTTGAAGCGCCAGCTGAGCCACATGAGTAAGCGCCTCCGGTCACACTCTGGGCTGGTCTGCAAAAGCACAATACAAAAACAAATCAAAGTGACCAACATTAATTTAAACCTTCACACAAACACACACACACACACACACACACACTTACACATGCACATGACGTAAGGGTGCGTTGCGATAGGCAGCAATAACCGTAGGCTTTGATAAACACCCGCCAAAGTGTAAAACATTAACGGCACAGTGGTGCACAACTCATTTGCCCTCTCGCCCAGGAATCGAAAATCGGTGAAAGCCGACTTAAAAACGGTCCAGCTTAAAGCTATTGTGGCGAAAGCGTTTTTGTTCCCCCCCATTTTCGTTTTTCGTTTTTCTTTTTATATTTTGTGTTTATTATTCAATTAATATTCGAGATTATTGTTAAAGAAAACATATGCGCTCTGTGCGCTTGACAAGAATTTAGCATAACAAACAAAGCGAGGCCTCGTTAATTTTGTTTATTGTTTAGGAACTTAAGGTTTGTCAAACCGATTCGTTTTTCAGCACAGCTGAATAATAAAATATTTCATGTTTTTCATTTCTTTTTTTTTTGTTTTTCTTTTGTGAGCGTTAATAAAGCAAAGAAATGTAATCATAATAAAGCATTCACAGCAATTTAATAATAAATTAGAGTTTTTAGCATCAACTGAAAAGAACAAGAAGAAATAATAATTTATTAAATTTCTAATAAATTATATTTACTAAAATATAGGCTACAGATTTACTAAAAATATTATTCTATATTCTAAACAGATCATGTTGGAAATCATCTGAAAAACGTTTCTTTATCTATTTAATCTAATCATAACAGTAGATATACGCTGATGATATAACAGTCACACACACATACACACACACACACACACACACACACACACACACACACACACACACACACACACACACACACACACAGTGATGTAGCACACGCCTGGTGACTGTTGCATTTAAATCAACATTGAACCACTGTACAACTAGAAGCGCTCTACGACAACAACAACAACAACAACAGCAACTACAACAACAAGAACACCACTGCAAACACAAAACAAAACAGAATTCAACACAAAATAAAAATACAAATAAATAGCTGAAGAAAAAAAAAAAAAACAAAAACAAAAACAACGGTGACGCCAGCGTCGCCGTCGACGTCGACTGGCGCCTAAGAAGTTTTCGCAGTGCTCTTTAGTTGGTCGCCTGGAACAAGTTCGAGCAGTCCGAGTCTGATTTCGTCCACCTTTGCGCCCACTACCACCACCATCACCACCACAACACACACTAGCTCTACTTGCATGTCCAGCAGTGTTAATTTTTATTTTTTTGTTTTATTGATTTTGCTGCAAGTGCCGAAACAAATAAACTACCGTTAACAACTACGCTGCTTATCAAGCATTGTTGCGATAAGAATTCAAAGAGACGCTGACGCTGAGTCGCAGTCGATGTCGCAGTCGCAGTCGTAGTCGCAGTCGTAGTCGCACTCATCGTTGTCGTCTTGAAGGTGTCGTTGGTGTTGGTGTTGGTGTTGGCAAGTTGACAGCCAAAAACAAAGGCCAATATATACAGTTATACAGTTGCCAGCTGCTGTTCGTGAGCATGGCAGTGTTTTCTATATATATATATATATATATATATTTTTTAGATGTGATTGTGCATGTTTGTGGGTGTATTTAATACGTAATACATAACAACAATAAATAATAAAAAAAATAAGAAAATAAAAAAAAAACAAAAAAAAAAAACGATCAACAATCAAAAACAAACAAACGGCAACAGCAAAGCAAATTGTTATGAATTGAGGATCGTTGAGATCTGCAAAAAGAGATTGTAGCCATGGCTGGTGACTCGGAGCACAAGAGGGGATATCGCACTATCTTTCGCAGCATTTCGCAGGTGTTTACCTCGAATAGCAAACACACTCACACAGAAAACAACAACCACATTTACAATAACAACAACAACAGCAGCAGCAACAATAACAACAAGAGCGGATCTGGCATACCCACTTTGTGTGTAACACCGCCACCGCCACCGCCACTGCCACTGCCACAGCCACATCCACCAGATGCCAACTGTGCCGAGTGCCAGGATGCCAGAAAAGTGTTCAATGTGATCGAGGTGAAGAAGCGAGCCAATTCCATGTATGATCTGAATGCTCAAACTAATATATATAACCGTCACACGGTGAGTACAAACAACAAAAAAAAAAACAACAGATGTTTTAAGCCCTATTCGATATATAAAGAAGAACGATCGAAATCCTTATGTCAAGCAGATCTTTCTGCCGTTTATAGTGCTATAAAATTCGAGTAATTATTTTCGTTAAATTTTAATTTTATTGCTTGGGGAAATAGCATCAGCTGTTTGCTGGGGAATTTTACAAAATACGGTCACACTGTTTCATTTAAACAACAGTTTGCGTTAATAAACTTTAGCAAATTCAAATAAATTCATTTAATTAAACATAATTCGAACGTTGAATCGATTGGAAATCGATTTGGGCAACAAATTGCAGTTTTTACTTGAGAACCTTATCCGAAACCGTCATGCTGCAAAGTGAATCTATTTCCATTTCAATAAGGAAAGTATACTTCTGAGTTAAACCTCGTATATGAATGTATGTATTTAGTGAGCTGTGGGGTTTTCTTTCAATTTTCTCTTATCTAAAGTCGTGCTCTTTCTGGTGTCTTCTCATACCGTTTTCAAAAACAATTTCTGCTGTCAGATTGAACGATTATGGCACATGATAACTTTGTTTAATTTACTATATATATATATATAGATTTAATGGGCACAGAATAAACTTCTGACAATAAGATAATTTTCCTCTTCTGGCTTGTTTATAAATCTCTGTTAGAGATTGTATCATTAAGATGTGAAAAAATGTATAATATTTTCTATATGTATATTCTTGACGATGAATGACAATGGTCAATCGGTGCACCGATCTCAGATACAGCAAGAGTTATAGGTTTTAAGTTCTGAAAGTATATATATATATATATATATATACATACATTTACATTCGATAACTCGTCCCCGATCAATATCGTATTTTTTTGACTTTGTTTACTTGGAAAATCAATCAATTTCGAAATCAATTTTTCTCTCCATTTAAATGGCATAAGCCTAATGATTATGACGACTAATGACGTTGCTTAAACTAATCCTGGTTCAAAACCAAATCGAAAATTAAACACATCTACCAGCATTTGCCACATTTAAATTTAGCATTGGAATGCGGTTTGTTGTTGAAATAACATGTTTGCAGTTGTGTTATATATAAGCATTATTTTATTTGAAGCTGTGAATCAGGTCTTTAGATCAAATCGTTCAGTCTTAATCATCAGCTAATGGAAAAGCGTGTAGAATGCGTAATTTCATGCATTACATTCTCTTCAGAATGGAAGTCCATTGAAAATATGACTATTCCCAGCTCAGTTCGCACGCAAAGCATTCGTTTCTATTTTATACAAAAAAAAAAAAAAATAAAAAAAAATAAATAAATAAAAGGAAAAAAAAGAAGATGAAATAAAGCTACAGAAATTGGTTGTCGCTTCTTATCTGCATATTCTTTGCCAACTGTCAGATAAATATACTTGTTTTACATATAAATATGTATATATAGCATACCAAATCGAGGGCTGTTGTTGAAAATTTCACTGCATGCCTTCCCTTGACTCGTTTTTTATTGCCTCTTTATAAGTCGTGTTGCTGTGCTCGACAAAATTTGCATGCGACAGAGAGAGAAAGTGAAACTGAAACACGTTTTCGCTCCAAAGCTGCGTATTGTTCCGAAAACGTAGCGTTTTCCAAATTATCTCTCAATGCTAATTTAATTTTAAGGCATACAAATAGCTAATTGGTTTGTTTTGTTGTGGGAACCATCTCAGAACTTGCTATTCTCAAATGGCTGTCAAACGGGCCAAGTTAATGGATCATTAGCGTAACAGCATACCGAGATTGTCGGTTAATATTTTTGCCTTAGCCAGAGTACAGATAACATATATCGATTTCCATAATAATAATAATAATAATAATAATAATGATAATAATAACAACAACAATATTAATAATGATCGAATTTAGCTATCATACATAAAGATCATTAAGTATTCTGATCAAATTGGATATAGATAGTTATATATACAAATCGTGTCGATATAGTCTCCAACTATTGATTGCAAGATGACTTCTGCTACCCCCAAGAATATGCCGCTACTTCAACAATTTGTTGATAATTTGTGCAACACCTACGTACCGTGTATCTATGCCACATAGAGGCATGCGGAAAGGTGTCTTAATTGACTGTCACTTTTTTCATAACTATTATGTATTGAAATTTGTCAACACACGAGAAACGAGCGTTGCAATATATATATATATATATATATATATATACAATTTGATAAATGACGTTCGCGTGCAATTAAATCAAATAAATCAACTTTATTTCGGATGTTTGTGCAATAGAAATAGAAAATAAAATAAAAACTTGATTGCATAGAAGCGCCCAACCGCACAGTGGGCTTGCATTGTGTGTGTAGTGTTGTTTTGTGTTGTGTTGTGTTGTGTGTGGTTCACCACTCGCCTCCATCTTCCATCACATTTGTGCTGTGCACTGATGCAATATGAAAATGCATTGCGCATGTTTCGCATTGCGTGTTTTGCTTTGCTTTCGCGTTGCTGATGTTTGTTTGCGTTTACTTTGCGAGATTGGTTCAGAACTGTATGTGTGTGTGTGTGTGTGTGTGACTAATCGCATTTGCCAGTTGACGTGCTGCGCGCACGCGTTTTGCCCGCGTTTCTTGCCGCCAGCAACTAGCAATTGAACCCTATAGAATTGTGCATCACGAGTAGATAGCAGCGCATTGTAATCGAAACAGCAAGCATTGCACAGCGCACAGCGCCCCCAGTAACAGAATCAGCAGCAACAGCAGCAACAGCAGCAGCAGCATCTGCAATAGTTTTATCAGCTTCGTGCGGAGTCTCAGTCGCAGTCGCAGTTGCCGTCGCCGTTGCAGTCGGCGTCGCAGTTGACTTTAATACAATTTGAAAAGTTATGCGCGTAATTTTGTCATCCGTTTGCATTGAGTTGCATACACACACACACATACATACATACATAAATAGACCTATATGTATTTATGCATATGTATATATGGACATTCACACGCCTCTGTCCAATTGACTTTATGTATGCAGTTCGTTTTCTCGATCTGATAAGAGTGCACAGAAATTTCTCTTTTTTTTATACCCTTGTAGAGGTTCTTATCATTTTCTTATGAATTGTGTAATTGTATAATATATATATATTCTTGACCAGCATCAGCTTGACTCTGCTATATTGATGAAGCTGGCCACAGAGACGTCTCAGAACTCGACGCCCGATCTGTTCAGCCCACCAAAGCATATATAGGCGTAGACATACATATAACCAAAGAAAGTATCTGAAAAACTACAAAATTAATTTAAATTCGGGAATTAAATTTAGATATCGTTCTGCAAGGGTATTTAATCTTCGACGTCTGCCCAAACTGGCAGTTCTCTCTTGTTTTCTTTGTTAATGCACCACAAGTAGCCGCTTGATTGACACTTGAGTTGCCATTACACATACAGATCTATTAATATGCATATGTATATATATATAAATGCATACACATGCAAATATGTTGGTGTTGCCATTCTTTGTGTGAAGTCGGAATTAATAATAATAATCCAGTATATAAGAAAACTGGAAAACCCTTATTGATTTACAGGCCACATGCATTTATCAGTAGATATTTATTATTCTTAATATTTACTCATACATCTAAAATAATATAAAATAATAATATTTCAATTAAAACCTCATAAATCATAAAGCAAATATAAAGTTATATTGATCATTAGATAGAATATATATTGAATACAATGCATATTTCTGACTAAACTAGAATCGTATCAAAAGAGAAAAGAGCCAAGAATATAATTTTCTAGATTGTTTCCTTCTATTCTAAATTGAAGAATCTTGAATCAAGGCATTTTGGATTTGTGATTTGTTATTTATAATTTGACGTAACAATTCTTAAAATAAGATTTACCATTTTGGAATGATAAATAATTGATTTCTTGTATATAAAATATATTTATTTCTATCTGTGCATAGGCATTTATAGTTCTACCTTTCCTTAAAAACTTTCTTAGTATCTGCAAGTGCAAATATTTACCATACATATATATATATATATATATATTCATAATTACACATAATGATTTCAGAGAAGCTTATCGCAGTTGCGAAATCCGCTTATCGCTGACTAAATCATTACATTAATTTTCCTTGATGAGATAATGATGAGATAAAAGCTTAGCAAAATTTCCATAAGTATCACGATTAAATAAAGTCCAATCGTTCTCAGTTTGTTGACAGGTTTTGCAAATGATTTCTGAAGGGGGGTTGGCAAAAGCAAAGTTCTTTAACATACACTCATTCACTCATATCTGTATACGTATATAGCGCCGTTGGGTGACTCATGAGTCAATAAAGCATTCAAAATCAAAACCACGAAAAGCATTGCAGTTGGGCGTTACTGATTGCGGAATTCGCTAATACCAGTGGAATACCAGCTTTACCAGATTTAGCAAGTGGTAAAAAGAACCCCCCACCAATTTTTGTGGCGATCTTGGGTTTGGCCAACAAATATTGTTTAACCAATCTTAGAAGTGGGTTCCTAGCGATCCATCTCTCACCTCTTCTTCGAGTTTGACCAAGTTTTTAAAGGAGATCACCAGCAATCTACCATCCAAGGGAGATATGCCAATTATTCGATTTGCATTTATCGATTTCTCGGTCGATCATTCACTGGTCATATAGAAAGCACCAATATACCCTTTTAGCTTCGATATCAGTGTAACAAAATACTACTTGCCATATCGAAGAAATTTAAATTTCTGTTTAATTTGAGGCGCTGGCAGACTGCAGCTATCAAGACGATATCTCCCTCTCTTTCTCTCTCTCTCTCTCTCTCTCTCTCTCTCTCTCTCTCTCTCGTTCTCTTTCCCTCTTTTATCCATCTTTCATCTGCCATATCTGGCTGTGGATCCCTGCTGATGCTGCTGTTGCTGCTGTCTCGCTTAATAAAATTTATTTGAAGAGCGAGGCACAACAATAATAATCATAATGCCAAGAGACATTCTTACTTGACTCTTGCCGCTCAATTGAAAATCAGCACAGACTGCGACGCAGCCACAGTCGCAGCCACAGTCGCTGCCACAGTCGCAGTCGCATTCGCCGCCGCCGCCGTCAACTCATTACAGCAAGAATAACTGGAAGTGTGCGTAACTGGGCACCCGGGAACACCCCTGTCTACTGTGCAACCCGCAGAACAAACGGAAATCGAAAGCGAAAAAAAAATAGGAATAATTTAATTGTTTGCATACCGCATATGGAATACTCTTTTAAACAGATCGACAGACCATTTCTCATTAGCAGAAAATATTTTAATTAAAGAAAAACAATTTTAAAATTCAAATTAAAATGGCTTGAAATGAAAAAGATTAATTAAAATAAATTTTTAAATGTCTCCTATAAAATATAAACTATATAATATGTATATTATTTGTACATATGTATTTATAAAATTAATTTAATGCTAGCTTTTTATAAGAATCAAATAAAATGAAAATGTTTAGTGAAATTAATTAACATATCCAACGCATTAAAACTTTTTTTTTGCTATTCAACTAATTTGCATGAATCTCATTTATTTGATCTATTATATACAAAGCTCTTAGGCGGCATATTTTACATAGGGATAATTATCTATTCAGGCCCCGACAGGTGGTGCAAAAACCCATGTCTAATTGCAGCCGATGGTTCAGTTGCATTTTAGTTTATTGGATCTGACAGCTATATGACAGCGTATGATTTTCTTGTCATATGATTTGACTTTGTATTCTAACAATTATAATGAATTTATTTGTCTTTTCAACATCAATTGCATTACATCAATTGCAAAGTTATCGATTGATAACGGGTCGTTATATATATGTTCTATATTCGCCAAGGTTAACTCCTATAATATTGGTAATCTTTAGTTGAGAATACGTTATCTATCAGTGCTATAAGGCTGTGCCCTTTTGTGTCTCCGCTGATTAGTAATTTGTGGTAATTCAGCTAGTAATTGCAGGCACTCAAACACTCAATGACAATAATTATGGGACCAAATCTGTTTATCGACTCTTAGTTATATATTATATTTACTACATATTATATTATACATACATATTATATTATTATATATTATATCTACTTTTTATTAATCAGAAATAATAGAATTATTTAGAGATATATGTCATAAAAAAAAGGCAAATAGTCTTACAAATTTTTAAGATATGTTTTTGTTGTTTTTCTTTTTTAGAGCGCAAATAAGTCACATAACTTGTGATTAACTCATAAAACCCATCGGTGAGGGTATTACAGCACTTTACAACTACTGCTGCTGTATCTGTGGCTGTTGTATCTGCTGGATACATTTGCTTAGGGCGCGGGCTATGCTGCTGCCAATAGCAACAGCAGCAACATCGACAGCAACAACAGGAACAGCAACAACAGCAACAGCAACAACAACAACAACAACAACAACAACAACAACAATTGCGTTCATTGTGCTTAATTAATTTAGTTCAAAGATCAAGCGGTCGCGATGCCGTCGCGATTCTTCCTTATACATTTATGTAGTTATGTACATGCCCCTGCTTGCTGCAAGTTGTTGTTGTTGTTGTTGCCATGCAGCTGCATTTAATGTGCAGGTTCTGTTGCTGTTTATTTGTGTAGCTCTTAGCGCAGTGTTCCAGTTATAAACTTTTGCCACTGCTACTCTTTCGATCTTTTGCCATATGTGGCATGCACCATGCATGCACAAAGCCACCCCCACACCGCTGCCAGTTCCCAGTCATGATTTGGGTTTGGCCCGTGCTTTTTTTTTGCCCAAAACAAATACGTTTTAATTTTCGATAAACTTTTGTTTTATAATTTAGCACTCGCTATTGAATGATAACACGCTTTATGGCTTGGGGGCAGGTGATGATGTCCATGCACAAGCCTCTCCCTCACCCTCTGCCCCTCATCCCTTTCACTCCCCCCACATATAGTCCATGTAAGCCCTGCTGGCATTGGCAATTGAACGTCCGCACCCAATCGCCCGCAGTTGCGATATGCTTAATTAGGCAACGGGCGTTGAGCATAAAAAGCGTCTTTGTCGCTGCCACACCCCTTTGCACCACCCATCCCCCTCCCCACACTGACTCATCCACACACACGCACACACACTGACGGACACATGTTGTCCACGTTGATTACACACATTTGGCTTTTGAGTTGTGTTTCCCCATGTGGATCTGTTGCTTACACTGTGCACCATAAATTTAATTTGTAGATTTTTCAACCTTGTGTTCAATTATTGGTATCAAATTTATTTCATAAATATATATATATATATATATATAGTAGGGAGATGCTCGACTGAAACCAGACTGAAAATATGTTTTGGTAAAGAAAATCTGAGTTTCTTATTTGATTCTTATACAAGTCTTGCAATTGCATCTCTATATATATATATATGTATATTATATTATGTTTAGATTGTATAGATACAAAATTGGTCTATACTTGCTATCGGAAATCGATATGTATCGATATTCGCAGAACAGGTGCACTTATCGATAAAATGAAATAAACTCGTTCTGCGTGTGGTCGACGATATATATATATATATATATACATATGCTTTGCGGGCTCGGATATGCTTCCCTGTTGCCTGTTGCATACTTTTGCACACCTTCATTATAACCTTTTTGCCCATAAGTGCTGCCAAAAATGTATCATAGAATTGAACTGGCTTTAAGTCCGGCATTTCTATTCTATGCTGTGCGACAGATCGCTTCTTCTTCTTTTCGATTCGATTATATTTGATTATTTTGTTGGCCGGTGTTTTGGCAGCGTCCGCTGGGTGACCGGGTCGGCGTCTGCGTTAGCGTCGGCATCGGCGTCAGCGTCAGCGCTGGCATCTGCGGCGGTGGCAAACAGCGGCAAGCGGCAGCGACGATTGCCACCCAAGAAAATGCTCTGCCGCATCTTGTCTTCAACAATTTCAGTTCAGTTCAGTTCAGTTCAGTAGATATTGTGTTAAATTCGCGAACGCGTCGCAGTACAAACCGGGACACCGGGATCGAAACCAAACTTTCAAAAACAAAAAAAAAAAAAAAAAAACTATAAAAATAAAGAGATTCGAAAACCTAACTGAAAATCGGTCGCGTTCTAATGTGAATTCAATTTCCCTTAAATCACATTTTATTTTGTTCTCTTTTTCCGCTTATCAAAAAATCAGTTTTTATATTGATTTTTTGAATATTGTTTGTTTTTTTTTTGTCGTTTCAAAATGTTTGTTTTGTGAAGGAAATTACAACAACGAATGCCGAATGACGACATTTAAATCGATTCAATTTCGTTTCACATTGCTGTGAATCGCGCGATTGTTCACGTACATTTATTTGCATATGTATATACATTTATGTATGTATGTGTGTGTGTGTGTGTGTGTTTGTGTGTGTGTGTATTTGGGTATGAGTATGTGTATTTATATCAATTAAGCTGCCGCTGTCTAATGCCGCAAAAGATCGGAGAGCGTTATGTGCTTATAAGTACAAGTACATACATATATGGCATATATATGTATAAATATGTATATAAATATGTATATACATACATCAATGGATGTATGTAGATGGGAACCAAGCCCCGTTTTACATGTGAATCGAAACACTTATTCATACATATGTATGTATGTACATATATGGATATGAATGATTCATTGTCATAGTCAATTCAATTGTATCAGTCGCAAGTCTCTCCCTCTCTCTCTCTCTCTCTCTCGGTGTCTCTGCCTTTCACTCTCTCTCTTAAGCAGAACGGGGTCAATTGGAGAGCGGCTTCTGTTTGCGATAAGCGATACATTGCTGCCAGGCTCAATCAGCTCTCAGGCCGATATAAATGTATATATTTATGTATATATATATATATATTTACATAAATATATATTGATGGTAGCATTAAAAAGTCGTTGGCTCGGCGTAAGGAGCCCAGGCCTATAATATGATATGGTATGCCATCCATAGTAAAAATTCGAGCTGTGCTTGACCCGCTGCTGCCTAAAAGTATGCAAGATGCTCAAAGTAAACTAGGCTAAAATGCAATGCGACGATTCATAAAATGATGAATATTGAAATATATATGTATATATTTCAATACAAAATATATTTAAATTATTTACAATATTTACACATGTATATATATACCATTTCAAATGAAATGAAAATTTTGCTCTATATAATAGACAATACTATGCAATAGTTCTCGTATCTTTAAGCCAACTTGACTTTCAGTTAAGTTACTTACTTAACAATCGATTTTTATAGCTCACTTGTTTTTATTATTTATCGCCTGGGCATTTGCTAATTTATTATTCAATATGAGTGCATTTTTATATGTACATATGCAGCTGCGATAAAAAAATAAATAAATAAAATAAAATGTAAAAACAGAAATACTTAAAAAATTGTATTAAATAATGCAAATTTAATCCGAATACAGTCAATCAATACTAAAGATAACTAAAAAAAAATTAAATTATAAACAAAATTAATTAAAATCTTTCAATTTATCTCAAGTGAGCTGGACACAATGATAAATGCATATATGCAAAGCTTGTGTTTTTCTCATTATAATATGTATTGCATATTTTCAGTTCAGTTTGCATTTGAACTATTCCATATATTTCTCTCTGTCTCTCTCTCTCTATCTCTCTCTCTATCTCTCTCTTTCTCTCTTATTGACTTAATGAATTGATAAGTCGAACTGAACAGCAGGTCTCAAGACTCGCTTTTCCCTTTTCTCATTTCCCTTTTCACTGGCACGTTAACAGGTAGCTCATTGCTCGTTGCTCGTCCACATTCCAGAGCCTAGAACGGCGGCACCTGTGACGCGTAGGTGAGGCCAATAACGAGAACGAGAGAGAGAGAGAGAGAGAGAGAGAGAGAGCGAGAGGGAGAGTACTAAGCGATTGCTTACGCAACGCAAGGCAGAGTTAACCAGTTTCTCAGTCGCGCCGTTTATCTCAAGGGTCTCCGCGCTGTTGCGCACTGTCGGCGCATTTAATTTGAGTCGTTGAGTGAGACGCCCTGTCGAGCCGGGACCCCTCGACCCATGTCGACCGCAACGGAGTTGAGTGGAAGCGGAGGGGAGGGGACATCTCGACATGCTTTGCTGGCCGTTGGCCGCTCTGACTCATCGCCTTGCCTTCAAAATCAACAGCCGAACACACACACACACAAACATACACACAAACATACACATGCATGCATACATGTAAACAAAGCGAACTCGAAAAGTTAACTTAACTGTTGACATTAACCCTTATAGCTGTTGCTAAGTTTTACTAGATGTGTAAATACAAATAACTGTTTGCGATAGACATAGTAGAAATGATAAGGCAATAAATTAATGAGACAATACTATTTTAAATGTTATGCCTAAATATTACTTTGTGTATTGTTCAATTCAATGATAAACCAAATAATTGTTTACTGCGGTCGGTCGCATGAACTGGGTGCGACAGCTTAAGGGTTAAGCGCGTAGAGTCAGAATCTGACAATTTTGACACACTAAGTGTAGAGTGCAGTGTCTGGCTGGCTGAGTGTGAGCGTGAGCGTGAGAGAGAAAGGATTAACTAAGATAATAGGCGCGTGCGTGCATGTGTGCAAGTGAGAGCGAGATAAGAGAAGAGAGTGCAGAGAAGAGAGTGAGATCGAGAGCGAGTGCGAGAGCGACTATTTGACAGTTGACTCGCATCAATTAAAAACGTCAGATAACAGATAAATTGGAATTAAATGAAAACTGCCTTTTTTTTTTGTGTTTTGAACGCAGTAACATAATAAAAACAAACAGTGCGATAAACGCGTGTGGTAGCCAGCCATAAATAAATAGAGAGAGAGCGAGTGAGAGAGAGAGAGAGAGAGAGGGAGAGGACGAGAGGACGAGAGAAATGCAGCAACAAGTGGAAATGAAAAGCAGCAAACGAAACAACAGCGAATTAAGCGATAATAACAACAAACACAACATTTCCAATCAGAATGAAGCGACGCAGCAGCAGCAGCAGCATCAGCATCAGCAGCAGCGCAACAAACGCAGTCGTCAGCAGCAGCAGCAGCAGCAGCATCACATCTATGAAAACCTGCCAACAACAACGCAGCAGCAGCAGCTGCGCAAATATTTTCGGCGTGAGGCGATCTATGAGAATCTGTGCCGTGGCTGCGGCTACGGCGTTTTTGCTGCCCAAGGTCATTACTGTCACTTCTGCCAGTGCATTGTCAGCGGCAGCGTTATTGCAGCGCTGCAGCAGCCGGAGCAGCAGCCGGGGCAGCAGGTGCCGTTGAGCAGCAGCAGCGATTGCAATATTTATGAAAACATTTGCGAACGCTGTCGTAGCATCTACAGCGACAGCGAGCAATGTGAATGTGCCACAGGTGGCACGGTGCCCACAATTATTAACGAGTCACCAATGCAATCGCAGTTGCAGTTGCAGTTGCAGTCGAAGTCACAGTCAGCTGCTGCTACTGCTGCTGCTGCTGCTGCTACTGCTGCTGCTGTCAAAGCTGCCGGCAAATCTCGCACGCTGCTGGGCTATTCAAAGTCGAGTGCAGCGACGCTGACGCGTCTGTTTGGCTCGCTGAAGCAACTGAATCGCTCCGGTTCGCTGCAGCGTCGCCTTTTTTCGCGAGACACTAAAAACAATGGAAGCGGCGGCGGCGGCGGCGTCGGCGGCGGTTCACTTGAAATAATTCACAATGTGGACGAAGTTTTTCGCACGCAAGCAACGTTTGATATGCAAAGCATCTGTGAACTGAAGCGTCAGCAGCAGCAGCAGCAGCAGCAGCAGCAACTGCACAGCAGTTGCAGCGATCAGCATATTTATGGCAGACTGCGCAGCGACCGAGTGGGATTGGGGGAGGGGGAGAAGACAACTCAAGCAGTTGAAACAGATAGAGAAGATGAAGTGGAGGAAGAGGAGCAGCAAGAGGAAGAGGAAGAAGAGGAAGTGGAACAGCAGCAGTTGATAAAGAAAAAGTCGCGAATATCGCGAATACGTTTACTGCAGCCAAAGCCAAGCAGTGCAGCATCAACAGCAGCAACAGCAGCAGCAGCAACAGCAGCGGCAGCAACAGCAGCAGCAGCAACAGCAGCAGCAGCAGCAGCAGCAGCAACAGCAGCAGCAGCACCGACGTCAGCGTCGGCAGCACTATATTTAAATGAAAGCATTTGTCAATGGATGACTGCGCTGCGACGCGAGTTGCACAGCTATGAGGATGTCAACGGCGGTTTTGGGTGTCAGCAGCCCAAAAGTGTGCCGCCCGCCTATGAGCGAGAGAGAGAGCGCGAAAGAGAGAGGGAGAGGGAAGCAGAGCAAGTAACGCTGCGACGCAGCGAGTCAGCAGCAGCACCAACAGCAGCAGCAGTCGTAGTGACGGCAGCACAACAACCCCAGCAGCAGCAGCAGCAGCAGCAAATTCTGATTGAAAATTTCAAGCGCAAGTTGTTGGTGCAACGCGAGCAGCAGCAACAACAACAAGTAGTCCAATTGGAGGCGACTGCGCTGCTGTTGAGCGATCGACAGCAGCGTCGCTGCGGCATCAATGAACGTGACGACGCCGCCTTTGTCAACGAATTTCTCAGCGGTTTGGCGCTTAGCAAAAACGCTCAAGTGACAACAGCAACAACAATTGAAACAACAACAACAACAACAACAGCAGCGACAACAACACAAGCAGCGCTGCTGGCGTCAGGCCTGTCAGTGCGTCAGTTGTGGCAGAGCGCTGCGCTAGCAGCAAGTTTGCATGGCAGCGTTATTTGCTTCTTTGGCAACTATGACAAATTGCTAAGCGCCTTTTTGCATGGACGGCGACGGCGACTGCGACTGCGCAGCGACAGTAACAAGAAGAGCAACAGCAGCAACAGCAACAGCAACAGCAACAACAGCAGCAACAGCAGCAGTGAGTCAGCGCCGCGTCGACGCCTATTGGATCAGTCGCAATTGGAGCTGGCAGTTGTGCGAGCGACGCCAGCGAGTGACGACGTTGCGGTCGCGTGGCGATTCGGCAGCCTAAACGATACAATTGAATCCCCCAGCGAGATCGAGAGCGAGAGCGCGAAAGAGAGCGAGTGCGAGTGCGAGTGTGAGAGCGAGACACGATCGGAAATTAACTGTTTTGACAGCAGAACCAGCAGCAGCAGCAGCAGCAGCAGCAGCAACGACGGCGACGGCGTCGCTATCAGCAGCGTCGCGCTGATGGCGGCACCCAAGCAATGCGGCGAAGCTGAGCAGCGCGTCAGCAGCGATGACAGTGAAAACAATAGCAATAATATCAACATCAACAACAACAACAACAACGACAACAACAACAATAGTAACAACGACAATGTCAACCAGCAGCAACAGCAACAACAACAGCAACAAACGACACAGGTCAATAGCCAATTGCAAACTAAACACAAATTACAACAAATTACAACAAATTTCAACAAATTACAACAAATTACAACAATTTACAACAATTTACAATTTACAAATTACAAATTATAAAATCAACATAACGACAAAACAATTTGGGCTCACTGCCAGCCACTGACTGTAATTGAGGCGTAAATTAATACAAAAAAAAAAAAAAACCTAAAAAAAAACAACAAAATACAGCAAGTGTGCGAGTGCGAGTGAGAGCGTGAGATTAAGCGAGTGAGCGAGTGAGAGGGGGCGAAAGAGCGAGCGAACTAAGTGAACCAAATTGGAAAACAAAACAAAAACCGTAAAAGCCAAAACAAAGCATGTACTATTATTTATTTATTTATTTTTTTTAATTTTTGTATTTTTTTTTTCTTTGCTGTGGGAAGAAAAACATTTGAAAACAAAGTAATTTGAAATGCAGGCAAATGGAAAGCGGCAATGGGAGAAAAGAAGCCCAGTTTCGAGATGCATTTTAGAAATATTTTCATAGACATTTGCTGTAATAATTTGTGCCTGAACTTGTCGAAAATTTCATTTATTTTGTATTTTTATTTTTTTAATTATATGATCCACTCAGAGTGGATATATGTGTATATATATATATAAATGGCAAGCGAGTGGATCAAAAAACAACTCGTTAAGGGTTGCAACGAGTAGATTGATGCTATGCTAATTACAAAAAATAAATAGATATGTACACGTTCCTCTGTGTGAGTGTAACTAGTAACGAGTCCTTTAAGGTAAGGAACGAGTAGGTAGTTGAAGATGAGGCTAGGTGGGATCTCTTAAAGAATGCAATTGTTGTTTTTTTTTAAATTATATTAACGAGTAACGAGTAACGAGTAACGAGTATCGAGAGTTGTGTTGAGCGAGTTGAGCGTAGTTTTATTTTGCATGTTGTATGATTATTTTGAGGCTTACCTGTGAATGCATGTGGAAGGAGTCACCCCAAATGTAGATCTATTTAGATCTTTAGAGATCAATGCAGATCGCTTTGGTGACGACAATCTTTTGCTTCTTTTTTTTTTTCACTGAATTTGTAGAGCTGTGTGGTTAAAGTTCGTCGACCGGCGCCTGATGTGCCGTTGCGCAATCCAACCACATCTCTGACTAAGCCTACCAACAACAACAACAACAACAACAACGAGGAGATGAGGGATGTGAAAGGGGATGAACACAAGGAGAAGATGGAGCTACCGGCAGAGGAGGAGGACGAGGAGGAATCCATTTATCAAACCATTTGGCAGTTTAAAACTGTGGAGCCAGTGCCCGACAATAATAATGATGAAGACTTTGAGATCATCACAGTGAACGAAGCGGGCAGCGATGATGACGCTGATGCAGATGCAGATGCAGATGCAGACATCGATGTTGACGATGCTGAGGCAGAGGCCTTAACATTGCAGGCAGCGGCAGTATTCGCAGCTGGCGCACGTCACAAGCTGCTGACTAAGCTGACGTCGACGGCGACGGTGACGCCAACAGCAACGCCGCTGCCATCGCCGACAGCATCAATGGATCAGGGCGCCTGGGAGACGGACGATGAGTTTATGTTTGCCAAAATTGCTGACGACCAGCAGACGACGCTTAGCGTCGGCAGCACGGTGACCAACAGCACAGCGACGCTCGGCTCGATCAGCAGCAGCACCGGCAGCAGCATCATTGACAGCAGCGAGCCAACGTCGACGACGTCATTGCTGTTGACGCATCCTCTGCTGCGTAACATTTGCATTCTCTACAGTCTGAAGGAGCCCCAGAAATACAGCGCCATCTTCTTTGAGTATCAACGTGCCCAGATCCATCAGCATTTTATGACACGCATACGACGACCAGCGCCGCCGCCGCCTCTGCCAGCGCCAACGTCAACATTAGCAGCGACTGCAAACGCAATTATTGTTATATCGCCCAGCAACGATGACAGCGGCTGCAGCTGCGAGGCGGACAGTGAGGATGCAATGCCCGATTCCACGGTGCATATACCACAGCCGCTGAAGGAGGATTGGGCACTGGCTGTGCTCGCTGCCTCTGCGAGCAACAAGCGCGGCGTCGCTGCTCGCGCCGGCCGCAAGTTGCGCGTCCGTTCCAGCGGCCGTCTGCTAATGCCCGATTCGGTGCTGGCATGGCGTGAACAACTCCAAGATGTCAACTATTGTGAGGATGAGGAAGATATGGTAAGTCAATGGTGGGCATCTATCCCACCCCAACCCACCCCTCCCTGCCCTTGGTGGCACCTCCAACGCTTCCCCATGGGAAATGGCAGATTTGATTGTTCTGTTTGCTGATCCATTAATTAAACGCTGCTTGCAACGCTTGATTCAATTATTTGTTTGCTTTGCCATTGACTAACCCCCGCTTGCATTTGTCGTTGCCGCACCTAGGTGGGGTGCCACAGCCAGAAGCCGCCCCAATTTTGTTCTCCTTTTTTTCTTTTGCATACAATTTGACACAGCAGCAGAAGCAACTTCAAATGCTCTTTACAAAAGTATTTCAACATTATTATAAATATTTCTTTCTCTTTTTTGATAAATATAAAATGGAAATGAATTATTAAAAGATCTGAATATTTAAAAATAATTCTAATTGGAATTCAAAATGTGTTAAATGTAAATCAAATTGGCAATAGAATCAGAATCGATTTCGAAACCGGATCCGAAATGGGGGATATTCACATATCCGTTCGATTATCATTATATATAGCATATATCATATATATCATTTATGGGGTTTATTATATAGAATTTATTTACCAAGTAAGTGAATTGAACTTAAGGGGAGCAACTAATACTTATAAGTTGGTAATTAAATACTTTTATTAAGTTATTTTCCTTCAAATATTATGCTGTTAGAGCATTAAGATATTCGGCTTGAAAGTTCTATTCTTGATTTTGGTGAATGCGTAATTTTATTGCGCTTTATCACATCTCTTCCACTTTTCTCTTCAGTTTTGCATAATATATTTATTTATTTGCCTCTCACGTTTTTCATTCTTATTTTATTTGCTTTTGTTGTTATATTTGTTGTCTGTTGCCTGTGTGTGTGTGTGCGTGTGTGTGTGTGTGTGTATCTGTGTGTGTTATTTTATTATTCCCTTTGCACTTGCTGCATTTTTAACGCTGCATGAGAAATTTCATGGAATTTTTGACCAGAGGGTGAATAAAGACTTGAAATCCAAGAAAGTTGATTCACATATAACGATGCGCCCCCGTTTCCCCTCTCTGCCCCCCCACCACCACTCCCTTCTTCAGTATTAGCGACAATTATTATTTTTGCATAAACAAGTTGCGAATGATTATTTTTCCTGCTCGATTATGCTATAATTTTTTTGTGGAAACCGGTTTCTGAATTCTGAATTTGTGTGCTGTCGTTAATTTCCTGCCCCGCATCGTCATCATCGGCGCATTTATCAGCTTTTAATTTGTTAATCATTAGTCAAATATTTTTATAAAATCGACCAGTTCGAGTTGGAGCTCGAGTTGGTTCTGCTCACCTCTTACATAAATATTTACATGTATCTGCTGGGCTGCGTCTCTTCAAAACCAATCGACTTTTGAGCCTCTTTTCCTATCAGTTTTGTGTGTCTGTCTCTCTCTCTCTCTGTGTGTGTGTGTGTGTGTGTGTGTGTGTGTTACTGAGTGTTTACTTTAACATTTTTTATCGCTCAGTTTCTCGTAAAAAAAAGAAGAAAAACGGTGCTTGGGTTCCATAAACAAGGGGCCGGATATATAAACAACGAGCAATGCTTAAAAATTGCTTCGAAAACTTATAGCAAAACATTTGCTGTAAAGTGAAGATTATTTTTCGTTTATTGTATATTGTTAAACTAATCGCACGTACACCAGAAGAATGTGGGAAACGTGCCTAACTCAAGCCAGATGAATCTAATAATGCCAGTATGCAAAGCTATGAAATGTTACATTAAATATGTATTTTAGTTAGATATATCTCAATTTTAAATACTTTTTATTGTTGTTGTATATATATGTATATATATATATATATATATATATAGTCAGTTTAAATATGTTGTTGTTGCTTGATTCAACTGAAATGCCTTAGGTGTCAAATGGCTTTACTTAACATCAATTAAAGTTGGTATATCAATATTTTTGAGATCAACTTTTAAGTGAAAAGATGCATCAAATTATTTGTTAACTTGTGTCTAAGATTAACAATACTGGTTAGAAAACCAATACATATGTATTATGGAAAGATAAATATGCACAATAGATAACTACAAACTCTGAATGTAGCTTTCTAGATAATGAAGATTTTGAGAGAGAGAGAGAGAGAGAGAGAGAGAAATAGATTGTCATTATTGAATAGAGCTTGATGTGGTCAAATAAGATGACTTAAGTTAATCTAACTTATAGTTGGTTGAGTAAGCCAAAAATGTTGCTCAACAGTTTGGCCATGAGTGCGTGTATGTTACGAATGAGTTGTACTTTGCAATCATCTTATATATATATATATATATATATGTCGACTAAGGTTAGACCACGACACAATTGAGCTGAGCGGATGTTTGAGCATTGACTTTGCCTACGCAATGTTAAATCAACACTCGTCACTTGACACTTCAATGTGGCCGAATTGACTGTGCTTGGCTGTGTGTGTGTGTGTGCGTGTGCGTGTGTGTGTGTGTGTGCGTGTGTGTGGCTTAAGCGTGGCAGACACAATCTCTTGGCTTATTCAATATGCTGCATTGACAGTCGTGTCCATGAGACATTGGCTGCATAGTGACACATGTGTCTCGTTGAGCCAACTCTCGTGCAACATCGAAAAGCAATAGACATGCAAACAAACATTGTTAAAATAAAGAAGTACAACGAAAAGACAACAATAAAATATCCAACAGGTCAAATGCGGCGCCTTTGTTTGAATATTTTGTGCTTTTTGCTTTTTGCTTTTGTTTTTGTTGCTTTTGTTTTTGTTGATTTTGTTTTTGTTGCTGTTGCTTTTGCTGTTGTTTTTGCATTTAGTTTTGGCTTTTGCCTTTTGTTGGTGTTTCGTGAATCACATGGCGAAACGGCCTTATGGCAACAACATGCATAGATACATAAATACAGATACATGTGCCCGTACTTATAGATACATGTGTGTGTGAGTGTGTGTGTGTGTGTGTGAATGTGTGTATATAGATACAGGTCTACATTTGTAGCCGCATACCGAGGTCATATCAATTAAATTTTGCTGTTTAAAAATTATTATAGAATAATATAACAACAAAACAAAAAGAAGGGTTTTCTTTGCCACGCCGAAGTTTGAATACCCTTGTTGGAAACAAATCTAAATTTGTATCCATATTTCCAATTATTAATATCAAAAATATTTATACACACGAAACATTTGTGTAGTTATATCGTTAATCGATCAATCGATCGAGAAAAAGCGAGAGACAGAGTTTTGCTCTTATAAACAAATACAAATGGGACAGACAGCGCAGCTAGTCATGATAACCCTCACTACTTACTTAATAATACCCTCAATAAGGGTATCAAAAATACAAAAAAAAAAAAAAAAATACATTATGCAACCACAGTAATAACAAGAACCACAACTCGAACAACAGGCTTGTGCAAAATCGTTCGTGCATCGCATACAAAATGTTATTTTCAGTGTTGCACACATATAGACACAGATAGAAGATACTGTCACCGATACAAATACAGATACAGATACAGATGCAGATACAGATACAGATACAGATACAGATAGAATTGTGCGGGTTTGTTAGTCAGCTCGCTGATGCCCGAAAAGAGCAACAACATATTATAAACATGCCCAAAAGTTCGCTCAGAAATTGCGATTGGAGGTAGCCGACTGTGGCATTCTCTGTTGCCAACTGATAACAGCTGGCAATGAAACTGCTGGCGTGATCCAATAATCGACCTATCGAAATTTGATTTGATTACTGCTTTCTGTTTTATTTATCGATGTTATCGATTTCACAGCTATTCAATTGTAACAGTTGGACAATCTACCCTTGCACGCTTGGCGTCCAGAGGATTGACATCGAAACAAGTAAACAAACAAACAAGAAAAGCGACAACAATAATAAATTAAGCAACACAAAATTAGATTTTAATCTGGCGCTTTTTGATTTCGAATTTGCGAATATAAAACAGCAACCAGCAACTGTGTAGATTCAGTCGAACAACAATTTCTAATGAATTGCATAATTAAATACATACTTAAATAATAATATATAAAACATAAACTAACCAAATACTTTGTTAGCAAATTCATTCATTTATTGCATTCAACTCTTTGCTACTCAAATTAAAATTTAATTTGCTTGCCAAGGTCATAGAAGAAAGACAGATATAGTGGATATGTATATAAATATATATTTGTATATAGTGGATATATATATATATATATCAATAACCAACTTCAACTTATTGCTGCACATTACCAATAAAATGCTACAATTTAATAAAAGTCTATTTTTATGAATACCTCTTAAATATTGTTAATTATTCGAATCCCGTCTAACTGTTCTTCTTCGTTGTTAATTCAACTGAAGCCTTTTAAAGTGGTATTAAGACTTCAATTTGCACTTGCTTTTCTTGGTTTGCTTTTGCTTTTGCTGCACAATGAAATACAAGTGGCCACAATCTGTAAACAGACAGATGCCAGCAACAGTTGCAAGTCCTTAAAGTGCTCGGCTGTGATTTAAAAATTTTAATATTTTGTTATTGTTGTTGTTGCTGTTGTTGTTGTTACTGGCATTTCCAGTTGCTCCATAAAAATTATTTACATTGGTCTGCGGCACAAGCGGAACAGCAACCGCTTGATTCCAAAAACTACACAGTATAAATAAATATATATATTTATCAATGTATATGTATATATATATATATATATATATATATATATATATATATATATATATATGTATATATATATAAGTAGTAATTTAAGCAACCAGCTGTTTGGCAGCTGTTTACAGCTGCTGCTGCTGGATATCGTTTCTAGACAGCTGGCCAGCGCTGTGCTTTTGCCTGACACTAAGTATATCTAAATATACACCCACAAATTTATATATACATATATATATATAAATGAATATATATATATGCAGCTGCTTATAGCTTATTTGAAATGGATAATTGTTTTTAATTAGTGTTTAAGATTAAAGGAAGCAAACTGCTCTTCTCAACTTAAGCTTAAAGAATGCTGATTTAAGCATTTGGAATATTCCAAGTGTTGACCAACACTGTTCTCTGTCTCTGTCATACATCAAGAATTTGTGTTTTGTTTGTTTATTTATGTCTAGGTGTTGACTACACACACTGGCAAGTTGATGCTTATTGGAAAGTTTATTTGTTGGGAAAAGCGCATATATGAGGGAGGGAGAGACAGAGAGAGGGAGAGAGGGAGAGAGGGATACAAAGACGATGACGACGGAGACGACGACGACGTCGACGATAATAAATATAACAAAATCGTGGCATGCTCGAACACTTTTCTAGTTTTGCGTTATCTTGGGCACATTAACCATTTGCGTTTGGCATTGCACGCGTCGCTGTTGCTTTTCCAGCAAATCGAACTCAATTTCTTATCAAGTTTTATTATATTTTCTTTACTTTGTTTGTTTTTGTTGTTGTTATTGTTGTTGTTGTGTTGTTTCGCCTTACCGGTGCGCGAGTAAGCAACAGATAACAAATGAGTGGCAAAGGCAAACCGAGACGCAGTCTGACAACGGTGAGCGCAGCAAACGCGTAGCTCAGAGAGCAAAGCACACCACAATGAAAATCAAAGAAAATAGCAAAAATCGGAACAGAATAATGCATAAATAAGAGTAGAAAACAAAGCAAAAGAAAAATCGCAGCATCTTCTGCAGCAGCAACAAGAAAAGCGTGCAATTAATTTATAGTCGTTTCGTGAATTGTATCTCAATCAAAGAAACACCCACACATCACACATCACAACTAACCAGTCTAACTCTCTCTCTCTCTCTCTCTCTCTGTCTCTCTCTGTCTCTCTCTCATTTACTTAGTTTTTGTTTGGCATTATTATTTATGAGTGTGTTGCGTGTCTTGTCTTGTGTTATGTTGCAGATTGTGCCAGTGACTGATATCCTGCGTGCCAAGCAAATCCAGGAGGACAATGAGGTGCAGCAGACGCAACAGACGACGATACTGCAGCGCTACAAGAGCATCTCCAGTGGCAATCTGACCGATCTGCCCGGCGAGGATGAAAAGAAGTCGATGAGTTATCGCGTGCGCAAGAAATGTAAGTATTACTCTCTCCATCTCTCTCTCTCTCTCTCCATCTCTCTCTCCACATCTCGCTCTCTCTCTCTCTCTCTCTCTCTCTCTCACCACTCGTAAAGTGGTAGTCGATCTCCCCTGCTTTTCTTTCATTCATTCCTCCAGGTTGAGTCCGTCCATCTGCCTTTTCTAATGTGACCCGTCGGGTGTCTGCGGACTCTGCTCTCTTTGCGGGAGGTCTCCAAGCAGCTCTGGCTACTTTCTGGCTTATCTACTCAATACCAGATACCCGATTAATTGCGTGCTCTGATGTGACTTGGCTCTTGTCTCTGTACTCAATTACTTTATGGCTTGTATAGATTACAGCCTTTGTTTTATCACCTGCTCATTTCTGCATCCAATTGGGTCAGTCTTTTTCTATATTATATATATATATATATATAATATATATATATATATATTCCACAGCCGAGAAGCTTGTGGGCAACCTTGGACCGTCTTATGTATTCTGTATTCTCATCTTGCAAAATCGCCCAAGTTTAAAAATTAAATTGAAATCAGCTTTGATTGATGGCTTTACTCCAATTAAGTGTCAGCCAATTCTCAATGCTTAAGTGAGTCAATCAATCAGTCAGTCAGTCAGCCAGTCAGTCAGTCAGTCAGTCAGTTGTGTGGGCATAATACAAATACAAAAACTGCTCACGAATCGATCGAAGCATGCTAAGCGAAACAGCAAATTGGCTAATTAATGCGCTGAAGTCGACTTTCAAGCGGGTTGCAAGCAACATGCCCACATGCTAGCCCCGATAGCTCGATGCCCCAATGCCCCGATACCTGTGTGGCAGCCAGGCAGGGCGCCCCAATGTCTGCCAGCCAAAATGCGGGTTTTGACCAAACTACTGTTGCTGCTGCTAAGCAGCTTGGCCTTAAAAGGCTGCACAATCGCCCACACACACAGACACTATACACACACACACAGACACTACACACACACACACACACACACACACACTTAGATATCGTGTCAGCTATGAATGGAATTGGAATTCAAATGCGACTGCGAATGCGAATCATGGAATGCGAGGAGATTTCTCCCACTCTCCCACTCTCCCACTCTCTCTCTCTCTCGCTCTCGCTCTCTCGCTGCTTCTTGCCTATTCTCTCTCTGTCTCGCTCAATAATGAGCTGTGCCTGTTTTAGTCAATGAAAGTCCCGCGCTGGATTTCACTTGGTTGGGTTGGCTTTGTAGGGGAATTTTTGTGTATATGGCATGATTATGGAGATGATTCACTGCGGGGAATCTTGGAAGTTGGCACTTACTTAGCATACACTGTTGTTGTTGTTGTTGTTGTTATTATTGTTGTTGTTGTTAGTGTTGTTGTTGTTGCTGTTGCTGTTGCTGCAGTCGCTTTTGTTTTTGTAATGCAAACAAATCGCATTCAGCATGCAAAGCTTCGCATGCCCAAAAACAAATAAATACACATATCGAATGCAGGTGACAAATAATATACATTATGTATATATATAAACATGTATATGTATATACATATATATATATGTATATATAGTCGTTACTACAGATCGGAGTCGTCTTCAACGTTTTTGACAAGCGTCAGTTGAGTTTCAGATATCTAAACGAGTTGTTGCTGTACTTGTGGGGTGGTCATATTTCTCTAGAGACTTAGCGACACAGAGAGAGAGAGAGAGAGAGAGAGGGAGACAGAGCTAGAGATGTGAGCTGAGAGAGGACGACGCTGCATATTCCCATGGATAGACGCTTGGCAGAGTGTAGGCCACTAAAACAACTATTATATCTATTATGTCATATATATAAAAAAAGATCGGAACAGTCATCCGAATTCAAATGGATTGCCATTCCACATATGGCCAGAAAATGATGAAATCTTGCACATTGATTTCTCTAGAGAGTTGCCAAAACTTGGCTGACTTTTATGCAAACAAAGCCAAATCAAATCACAATTAATATCTACAAATATATTATTGGGCGAGAAGAAAAGCAGAGAGGAAAGCTTTACTACTACTACTTACATGCAATACACACATACACATATATATATATATATATATATATTTATTTACATATATGCAATTTATCCTAATTCCGATGAGATTTTCTTTCTTCTCTCTTACACGAATGATGACCGATGCGTTGCACGTTGCAGTTGCAGTGAACAGCAATGTGTTTAGACTGTAAGTATCTGAAATATACAGCTGAGAGTTGAACTAAAAGCAAGCATTAATTGCAGCAATCGATCGCCGAAGAGCGAAAAGACACGCAATCGTCGCAGCCAGGTGAACAGCCTCTGCTTGGATGAGCAATCGAAGATTCCGCTGTTTGGGGCCAGTCTCAGTGTGCTCAAGCTGAACATGTCGGATCATCCGTATGTGCCGCGTTTCGTTGTCGATGCCTGCGCCCAGATCGAGAAGCCCGATCACATCGATCAGGATGGCATCTATCGGGCCAGTGGCAACAAGCTGCATGTCGATGAGCTCAAGCGGAAGCTAACCAATCTGTATGATCCGCGCTGGCTCCAAACGGACGACATCCATACGCTGACCAGCCTGCATAAGCAATTCTTTCGGGAGCTGCCCGATCCGCTGATTACCCATGAGGCGTACGAGCGCCTGGGACGATCCCTCACCGATGATGCGGCCATCGAGCGGATGCGTGTGGCCTTTGATGAGATGCCCGAACCGAATCGATCCACGCTCCGATTCCTCATCAAGCATTTGACCAAGTGAGTGTCCAAAGAGTGTCCAAGAAGAGGCAGCCTTTTCTCCACTTGTGTCGCATAGACAACAAGTATTGAAAGTAATCGTAATATGTTATTCGAGTGTAGTTATCAATTAGGCTAATTGCTGTCTAATTGTACATGTCATTTGCCAGAATGTCACAAAATGTCAGAGAATATGCAAAACCGTTTACAAATCGAATCTTAACTGAAATTAATAATTCGATGGGCAACAGTTATCATTATATGTTTATCAATGGATATCAATCAATAATATTATATAATTGTTTTGTTCTATCCAATTTCATTGTTCATGGCAACATTTTGCATTCACAGCGTTGCAGCAGCGAGCAGTTTAAACCGGATGCCAGCATCCAATTTGGCAATTGTTTGGGGTCCCTGTTTGTTGGCTGCGAACGACATCAATTTCGATATTGGGCGCATGAATATGCTCGCCAAGGTGCTAATTGAGAACTACGAGCTCATTTTTCGGTCCACAAATGAGCGACTTGTCTGCTAATCAACATGCAACAATCAAACCAACATTAGACAGGCAACCAGAACAACAACCACAACAACAACAAAGGGAAAACATCACACAAATTGTGCGTCGCTTTGGAATGGCGCCATTATTTAATATTTAAAACATTTCATACATACATTTATTATAATTATAATTATAATTAGAGTTAGAATTTGTTTTTTTTTTTGCTTTGTTTTTTTTTTGGTTTTTTTTTTTAAATTTTCACGTATGCTTCAAACCACCCGCTTCTTCTTTTCTTTTCTTTTCTTTTCTATTTTGTTTTTTGTGTGTGCTAATATTATTATTTATTTATTGTTAAAAAAGAAAATGAGAAAAAAAAGAAAATGAAAATGAAAATGTTTGGAATGTAAACATTTGTTGTAGTCGAATTCAGCAAAACAAGCAAAAATACTTACCAAAAAGACAATAGAATAAGCTAATGCTAAACACTATAAAGATATATGTACATATGTTTATGTATGTATACACACAGACACATACATACACATACACAACACACACACACACTAACATACACATACCACAACTCACATATTTAATATATACGTTTTTTTTTTAGGTCTTACGATTTGACCAAAAAAGGAAGAAAAAGCAAAATGGAAATAAATTAAAATAATTAGAAGCATACTCTAGGCGTTATCTATGCATAATGTTGAATAGCGATATATCAAAATGTATATCAAGAATATCATGTGATAAGATTTTGACGCCTTAATGTCTTTTTTTTTGGGGTATTTTTTTTTTTTTTTTTTTTGTAATCTAAGTTATATGTGAACATTTACTATATATGGTATATATACGAAACAATAACAACAACAAAAATAATTCATTTTGTATAGTCGTGTTGAGACGAGCAGCAAATGCCAAAATAACAATCAAATCAAATGAAAAACACACAAGAACGAGTTGCAGATGATAAATATGTTTGCTTTCTCAATAAATCTTACAAGTATTACAAAAACAAAAAAAAAAAAATTGTTTCTCTTTGATTATTTATAATATATGATTGGGGGATGACTCCGGATCATATTTATGTATGTTACTAAAATCGATATCTATTGAATTATTTTATAGTTAATTAATAGCTATATTGAGATATAAAAAAAAGATTATTTACGGAAAAATTCCAAATACTTAAAAAATACACTCATACAGAAATCTCCCAGAAATTTAGGGGAAACTCAGCTTATTGTACAGATCGTGTATTTCTCAAACAAAAGGTTTTAGCTTTCTATAAGCCAGAGCTTTCTTTTCGTAATTGTAGGGCACATTTTTCAAAAACTTGTCTAATTTCCAGAATGTGTTTTTTTTTATTTATATAAACTCAATTATATCAAATTTCATTACTCTTTTTCTAAAGGATTTTTACAAAAAAATAAAGATTTGCATTTCTAGTGTTTAGAAATATTTTCTTTTATTGAGAAACATATTTCTATAAAATAGAAAATACAAATAATTTCTAAAAACCTGAATATTTACCTTCGAGAAATTCAAGGCGATTATTTTGTGAGTGTAAAAAAAAAAAAAAATGCATAAATAATGTATAATATTTTGAATGTGATGTAACTTTTAGTGGATCAGTGGATTCAGTAGAATCTAGAGCATGGGTATACCAGTTAGTAAGTTTAGCTTCCTTGGCTTGGTATTAATGGTCATGCACTGGAGCACGAGGTATCCATAGTCGCAGGGATCAGAGAACGCGTTCAGTCCATCAAATATTTGCTTACAGTGACGCATTACTAGATGCTCGTAGGCGCTGGCATTCGGCCCCAGGCGTTCGAGGTCCAGCTTGTTATCACTGCCCATGTAGTCCTGGATCAGGCATCTGGTGTAGCACTTGATATTTGTGGCAATGGTGCCAACGGGCTCATTAGCCGAAATCGCCTCCAGATCAACATGCGTCACTTTGTGTATCTGTAGGCACTCATCGGTTGCGTTGCATCCGGCGATCATCAGCTGCATATGCAATTTTAAAGAAATGTGAAAAGTGAAAAGTGAAAAACTGTACAAGGATTTGCAATCGATTTGGACTCACTGCCACGAAGAGCAACAGTTGCAGATGCATTTTGTGCAATTGAGATTCCGGTTGCAATTTAAACTTGCACTCGCGATGCGTTAAACAATTGAAATGAGGCATGAGGGTGATCACCTCTTTTATTTATGCAACGCCATGTGGCATCGAGATGTGCGTATGTCTGCGTGTGTCTGCGTGTGCGTCTGCTGTTACTCTAGTTCTCCAATTGGGGTATACCCAGTTTCTACTTATCGACAGAGAGCTAGAGAGAGAGAGAAAGACAGAGAGAGATAGAGAGAGAGAGAGAGACAGAGAGAGAGAGAGAGAGAAATGCAGTTTCATAATTAATAAATTAAATTTATTCTTAATTCTTTTACTCGTTAACACAACTAACTTTTGGTTGTATGTGTAAGCAACAATTATGCCAGAGTACAGGGCATCAGGTAGTCAGTAATATTGCTTGTTCTTCGAATTTGATTGTTATAATAAATTAACCTATTTATACCGATTAAAAGTGCGCAAAATTGGGTTTACTGAAGCTGTTGAACATTGAGAAAGTAAGTTGAAAATTAATATTTTCAGAAGCGATCAACAATTTTGTGAGAGGCTTAGAAGATTGGCATAATGGACATTGATTAGAGATCAGTTGCTGGGTATGCGCAAGTCGAGCATATTTTGGGTAAGGTGCTTTCGCACATTTGATTTTATTAAGAAGATTATGAAAAATGTGGGGGGACATTTTGTTCAATTGGCGAATGAAAGTTGTGGTCAATTTGCAAATGCCCATGCAAATGCAAATGTGCAAGTGGCAAGTGGCAAGTGGCAAGTGGCAAGTGGCAAATTGCTGGACAAAAGCAGCAGCTGCAAAAACATCAGCAACATCGGATGTGGCATGTCGATCTAATAAAGCCCCCTCTGCAGTCTAAATAAAAGGCATATGCTTAGATTGGACAATCACTGAGACTTGTAGCCTGAGAGTCGCCTCACTCTCGCTTTCTCTGTCTCTCTCTCTCTCTCTCTGTCTCTGTCTCTGTCGTCGGATTTGCACTTGCATGATTCCCAGTGTTTGGGTGTAAATGGGTATAGCGACAGTGTCGACTCTCCGTCATTTTAGATAGGGGCTTTTCTGATTATGTGTTTAGGTTATTGCGGCCATTGGCCGCAAAATTCAATTTTCCAAGCAAATCATACGTGAACTTTTCCCAGTGAGTCTCGACCAGAACGGAGCATGGGGCAAGCAGTGGAAAGGCGGAAAGCCAATGTAATCAGCCGAGCATTTGACATGGCCTTTCATCAGCGACATGTACAGCATTTTCTTGCCGATATATATATAAATATATATATATTTGTTAGGTCTTTGGCGACACTGAGGCTGGGCAAAACTTTTGCTGGCCAATCAGCCAAAGCAGCAGCCGCAACAGCAACAGCAACAGCAACAGCAGCAACAGCAGCGGAAAGAAAAAGTCCAAAGACAGTTCGAAAATGCGCTGGATTTAAGTAAATCTAAGCAAAATTACAAATTATGCAGAGGAAGTTGGCAGTGAAGTGGACTGCAAGTCAAAGGACAAATTGCAAAGTGGGCGTTGCGGCAAGTGTTCGCAAATTGAAGGGTTGTTTCAGACAGTCCGAGTGGCAATTGTATCCCATTTGTGACAATGGCAACAGTATTGTATCCCAAATGCAATTATGTGGACCAGTGTAATAGGAGCAAGCGTAACCAAAGTCCACATTTAATTATCAATGCAAATGGAATAAACATTTGCAGTATGTAATCGAGTTGGGCAATGAAAAAGCGCTCTTAATATGAGCTGGCCGAGTCTGTCTGGTTGTCATGGCTGTGGCAATGTGGTTGAAAATTACTCAAATGCAATGAGAGCCATGGCATGCAGTTAGCTTATAATTTAATTTTTGCTGCTGACGGCCAACCAACCACAGAAGAATTTTAGCACTTGTGTTCCGTTCGGGTTTGCCATGGCAATTGGCTTTGGATTTAAGTTTTGGGTTTTGGGTTTTGAATTTGGACTTGTGTTCGGAATCTGCTTTCAAAATTGCCATGCGCTGCATTTGCTGTTGTGTCTGTGTGTGTGTGTGTGTGTGTGTGTGTGTGTGTGAGTGGGTGCTCACTGCCTTCAGTTATGTACTTGGATACCCTGTACTCAGACGAATGCCATTATTCAACTGTCACATTTTCTGAGCAGACAAAAGAGTTACAACATTTTTCAATGTGCATTTATATTTTATATCTATCCTATTGAAGAATAAACACAGATATATTTAAGTGGCTGAGAAAACAGGGTATCTGACATTAATTCAGCCTCATATATTTGTGACGATATTAATATGAATCCAGGGTATCTGAAATTGATTCAGTCTCTGGACAGGACATGTCTTGAGTTTCATTTTGGTTTTAAGTTTTTCTTATTTTTATTTCGTTGTTTTTTTTTTTTTTTTGGCAACATTCAGAAATATAAATTTTGCAATTTTATTGCGGCCAAGCAGTTGACTGCAGAACAGTAACTTAAGCCGGTCTTAGGATGAGTGGAGCAGGACGGGCGTCAGCATCAGGAACAGAGCCAGGACCATAGCCAGGAACCAGGAACTAACCACTGAAACGTGCTTTAACTTATGAAATATTGCAAGTGCCAGTCGCAAGTGCCAATTGCAGGCAGTCAAAAGTAGCATTCAGCCCTTGGGTGAACCCAAAACACACCACTTTTTACAGCTGCATATTGTTGCATAGAATTTCATTTGTTACATTATATAATGCCAATAATATTAACATTAACATTCCAAATAATGTAAATATAATTAAAATACAAATGATCTCGTTTGCATTTATATTGGATTTGAAGGAGTGTTGAAATATATATATATATATATATATATAAGTGTTATCTATGCAATTGCTGTATTTTAAATAAGTATATATATCTATGTATATAAATCATGAATAAAGTTTGAACAATCTATTTATATTTGGAATATTAAATTGCATAACTCAGCATTGAAAACAAAGACTTGCTGCATCATAATTAATTATGTGTGCCTTGTTCATGCATCATATTATAAACTGTGTTTCATCATAACTACATAGTACAGAAACCATTTTGTTTGCTTTGCTGTTTCTATTGTTTCACTACGCTGATTACTTTAATTAATAACAAAAATAATTATTAGCAAATCGTTGTACGAACAGTGCTCCTATTGTTATTCATTATCAACCGCGAATCATATTCAATATTTTTTTTTAATTGCTTTACTAATTTGCTAAATTATTTATACGTCTAGATAGAAAAGTGGTTAAAGCTGTGATGTGACACGAGTCAAAGTGAAAAACTGACATAAGAATTAAAATCAAATATGTGTGAGCCATTTAATGTTGCTAAAGCGCTAAGCGATGTAATTATAAATTGTTGCACATATGGAAGATATTTTCATCACACATAAGCCTCGTTAAGATGAGTGGCCAAGACAGATGTGGAGTGGGCCAGCAGCTGCACTTGTTGTTGGCCCAAGTGGTTTGCTGTTTTGGGCTTGAGTTTGCCGCTGGCGCACTTGATGTTCCCAGAAGTGGCGCCACCTGTTGGCCAGAGACGAGGGCTGACTAGCAGACGCCACAGAAGCGCTTTCATGACTCGCAGCAGCAGCAGCAGCAGCAGCAGCAGCAGAATTCGATATTAAGATGCCGTGTGGGTGTATGTGGCTAGGCTAAATATATAGAAGCTGTGAGTTTGGTTGACAGGTTGCTGAGTTAGCAGCAGCAGCCGCAACAGCAGCAGCAGCATCACCAGCATCACCAGCAGCAGTCAAGGATGTGACAGCACTGAGCCCATTTGACACAAGCATAATATAATAAAAACCGCAAACAAGTAATGCCAACCAGCGGCTGCTGTACTCTCTGCTCGTGCACAGTGCCACTCCACCTCCATTGAAGTGGATCACAGGCGTGTAGGCCTCAACATTTGGGATAAAGTCCAACTTGAGGTCCGCACGGAAGCGGATAACCGAGCCGAGAAGTATGCCAAGTATGATGCTGAAGTGTCCTCGCCTGTCTTGCTTTGTCTGCTGCTCTTATCCTTGCCTGAGTGCTGAGTCCTGTGTGCGTCTGGGCGTTATCCTTTCGGCGTGATTAAGCCACAAGTGCGTGACATTTTAATGCGACATTTATGCCCAAGACAAGAGATTATTATTGAAAACGCGCACTACGTCCGCATGACAACATCAACAGCAGCAGCAGCAGCAGCAGCAGCAACAGCAACCACAAACAACAGCAACGACAACGACAACGACAACAACAACAATAATAATAATAATAATAACAATGATAATATTATCAGCATGGATAACATGGTGAGTTGCTTAACACCAGTCTTGCAGCTTATTTATTTATTTTCCCATTTGACAACTAAGTGACACATTGTGTTTGACGCCCCACAATATGGCAAACCGGCTGTTGGCTGCGACATTCGAGCAGCAGCAGCAGCAGCATCAGCAGCAACAGCAGCAACAGCAGCAACAGCAGCAACAGGAACAACAATAGGATATGGCTGTAATCAAGACACGATGTTATTGATTCTGATTTATGCGTACTCTTCAAAGTCTAACAAATATGAAGGATCAGTTTAATAACAACAGAATGTAGCAATAAGTGTTCCGTTAGTGAGTTCAGCAGTCTTAATTTAAATTCACATTTTCACAACTATTTCATAAAAATGTGATTTAAACAGAGTAAAAAGATAAATCTTATTTATTATTATATTATTATGCTATTTTCCTTGAGCATTAGTCGAATAAAGGATTTCAAAAACAATTAATTATTTTATATATTAATACTAAGACAAAATAAATTAAATTAATTGCTTTTGACTTCAAAACGGACAAAAGAGTTTCTAGGAATGCACTGGATACAGAAAACCAGCAACAATAAGGTGTCGGGACTATATATATATATATATATATATATAGTATAGATATATGTATATAATAGAACTAGTTTGTGCACGCATTTTCTTAAACATTCGATTCGAATTTTGCATCTCATCATTTTGCGCATACATTTTGCATGCTTGCGGTTTTTTTTTTGGGTTAAGAGCGCAAAGTGTTGACAGGAAACTGGCCCTTTTTGCTATGCGTGTGTTAAGGCCAAATGAAATGGCAATTTAATTGAATTCTTTAGAAATGAGTTCGCCTTTGTCTGCGATTACAATTAAAACGCATACAGCGCTGCAACGTGTGTGTATATGTGTGTGCATTTGTATGGCAATTGGCAAACTATTTTGGCATCTTGTGACTGGCCAACGGATTACCTGGGCAACTAGCTACCAGTGCTGCTGGCTGAATTCAAATCGAAATCATAACATGTCAACACATTCACGTTTTTATAATGTAACGTTGAAAACCCAACCAAAATAATAAGAGCTATGGCAAAAACTGGCAAACAGAGCTAAAAATTTGAATGCAAATGAACGGATCGAAAGGGTGTCGAGCGGGGATCAGGTGAACGGGGGGAGCGGGGGGGGGGGGCGGTCTGGTCTGGTTGAACAGGTGTTTTAGTTGAGCTTCGCTTCTCGCAACCATATAAAACTATGCAATGAAATGCTTAATGTGTGTGTGTGTGTGTGTGTGCATGTGTGCATGTGTGTGCATGTGTGTGTGTGTGTGTTTGTTGGAGGTATAAAAATGTAATAACAAAGTTGACGCGTTGCTTTTATTGCCTTTTGGCTGCATTCGGGTTTGTGGCTATGTCGACAGTAAAAACTATTTACACACACACACAGACACGCAGACAGACAGAATAAGTGAGAGAGAGATAGATAGAATGAGAGAGATTGAGAGAGAGAGAGAGAGAGAGAGAGGGATAGCGAGAGTTGAATGTTTACAAACAAAATGCCAATGGACGCAGATGCCATGGAGTGTTGTCATATCACTGCTAAAGCTACCGCATGGCGCTGAAAAGTATGCAATGCCGCAGAGCATTGCAGGGGGGACTGGCTGGTGGGCGGAGGGAGGGTGGACGGAGAGTAACTAGCCTACACTCAGCGAAATATGCATAGCATAGCAATAATCTTGGCAGTTCACGCTATAAAAATGTACAACATTTTTTATCTTATTTGTAATACGTATACACTATATATATATATATATATACCATTATTTGCTGTGCCTCATGCTATATCCAGATATAGAATATGTGTACCATTATTTTTAGATAATTGCTATTCCAATTTTAAAATTGTTGCAACTTAAATGCGAGTCTCTTAAGAGACTTCAGTTAATGAAAAAACTAACACTTCAAAAATGCCAGTTGGAATTTAAACATTTTGTTTTTAACCAATTTCAAATGTTCGATGTGAAATCGAAATAAAATATCTGAAGTGTTTTCTAGAAATTGCTTCGATAATTAAACGAAAGATCCGTTTTGTTAATAAACTATTTATTTCTGGTTGTTGCAAGGCAGAGAAAGTATTTGAATGATCTCAAAAATGCTGCATTCCGTGTTTCTTCATTTATTTTTTTCGCTTAGTGCTGCTGTTACCTCATTTATTTTGCTGAGTGTAGCTACTGTGCTGCTGTTACCTCATGTATTTTGCTGAGTGTAGCTACTGTGCTGCTGTTACCTCATGTATTTTGCTGAGTGTAGCTACTGTGCTACTGTTGTCTTCTTTCAAACTGCCAAGCCGCATTGTCCCGTTAGCATTTTCATTTCAAATTCAAATGCTGTTTGCATAAAAACACGAGGCAAAGACGTCGGACGTCGGTCAGACAACAGACAACAGACAACAGACAACAGACGTCTGACGTCAGACATCACGGACTCGTCGCACCGTTCAGAAATTATTTTGACTGACTGTGCGATTCGGTGGTGGCATTGGTAGACCTGCCAGGTCGGACAGACTGACTGCCAAACGGCCAAACATGGGCCAAGTGACAATAACAAGAAACTGTCGGCGACTTTTTCTTTTCTTTTCTTTTTTCCTTTTTTTTTTTCGCAAAATGTGTTCAATGGCCAAAGTCGTTGGCCGCCAGAGGGCGCTTCAGCGTCGTCGCGAGCCAAATCGAATATGAAGCAAAATTGGGAAAGATGCCACGTTTGGACAGCAACAGCTGCCACCAGCTCTGCTACATGTGTGTGTGTGTGTGTATGCTCTGCCCTGCATCCGTTTCACAGCATGCCATGTGTGTGTGTGTGTGTGTGTGTGTGCCGTGTCTGTGTTTGGTTAAATGGATTGTTTACTTTGATTACAAAAATATGGCAAATGTTTGCACGTTTTTTTTAGTTTCACTCTATGTGTGTGTGCGTGTGTGTGTGTGTGCTAGAGATGGGCAAACATCGTGGCTTATTCGATTTTCTTTATTATGTTCGTTATTTATTGACGTCCGATACGAATTAATTATTCAAATAATTAACACAATGAAATACAACAAACTAAAAGGTTAAGGACCTTAAGAAAGGACAACAACTACAACTCTGTTTTTTCATAATCTTGGAAACAGCTTTATTCCTCTTGGTATTTGAGTGCCTAATGAAGGAATAAACAATCAAACAATCAAAACGGTTGAGTAACAAAATAAAATGAATGCAAATTTGTTAATTTGTCTCTAGACTGCTGGGCAGTCTATACAAAAGTGTTCGATCGGAATGATGCATGATGTATTTGAATGAATTTGTACATAGATATTATATACTTATCTAGAAGTTCGACGAAAATAGTTGTGACACGATCGGAATATCAGATTTTGCCAGACTCTTACTGTCATTTCGATATATATTCATATTTCTTTTTGAATATTCCTTATTTTTCATTGTGATCATGCAAAGTGAACAATTTCTAAACTTGTGCTTTCCATTTTAAAGTATTTCAATCAATATCATAGGCACATAGAGATCGGAAGATATCGCCACTAACCATATCTTATCGCTATTTATTTAATCATATCACGCGCTCATCTCTGATGCAACAATCGGTGAACGAAGTGCTATGTTTGTGCGCAGGATGGCAGGATGGGTGCGTGGCTTAAGGGGCAAGTGTGGGGGGAAGACAAATGCAGCTTGATGCAGAGCGCTTATAAAATCCAAAAGCTAACATTATAGTAAAAAAACAAAAAAAAAAAAATCTGCTGTTATACATTTGACTTTGGTTGATTTTTATGCATTTTGATTGCAGCCCCGTCAGATTGTTGTTTGGGTTTTTACTGAAGTGGGGCAGCTGGCAGGTGGAACGAACAATGTTGCCAGCATACATTTGAGTTAAATGCTGAAATGCAAACAGTGGCATTGAATGGAATGCTTTATGACGTGTTCAAACGAAACACAGTCGCTACATTTTGAAAAGTGCACAATGGGAAAGAGAATCGGACGTTTTTTTATTTGCTCAAAATATACGAAGGAATTCAATTAATGGAAGTGATGATTCGAAACCCGTTGAATAAAACTCTATTTTTCCAGATTATCAAATATGCATTCCATCAGAGCCGACAGTCCGATAGACTGACTGTCCGTTTGCAGTTGGCTGCCCATATTCAGAAGACAGCAATTGTTATTAATTAATGAATATAAGCCTAATTGTATAAAGACTGCAAAACAGAACAATTTCGAAGGGAAGGATTGTATTGCATACTGAATGAAACTCAATGAAAGTAACATTTTTATTTATAGTTTTCGCATTTATCTCATTTGCTGCATTTTCCAACTCAAATGTGGATAGAACTAATCGAGCAGCTGATTAAATTCTGTCTATGGCCTAGATCATTTATCACCCACTTAATGCTGCACCCTTTCATCATTCCCACTGACTGCTTAGCTTCCCTTTCCTTCTCTCTCTCTCTCTTGCTCTCTGTGTCTCTCTCTGTCTCTCTCTGTCTCTCTCTAGCCCCTTTAATACATAGCTTCGCATATTTGCATTTTATTGAATGTGTGCGCTGGCAAAACTAATTTTCCAATAAAACCAGTGAGAAAGATAAAAAAGAAGTATGTTTGAGTAAGAAATACCCCGCAATTAGCTCTACTTAGCTATACCATAACTATACCTATACTATATACATAACTGCTGAGATCGGTTAAGACAAAACAGTTGCTTATACAAAAGCCCCCACACTTGAACAGATACTTTCAATCGTAGACATATATATATATATGATAAGGTGGATTGGGATATGGCCTATTTTCATATATGTTAAATGGCGAATAAGTTTCAAGTCTCATTCAGAAAGTATTCAAGGTTAGACAGCAGCTTGGAGACACGGAAGTCTCCTTTATTTGAATGGAATCTGCAAGTGATGCCTCTTTGTATCCGTGGTGTGTGTACAGGGTATGCTACACAAAACAAAAAGCAGAGGAGTGAAATAACATTTTTATTAGCTTCTCCATGTATGCATGTATGCATATACATACATACATATATACATACCTACATTCATGCATACATACATGCTTACATAAGCGAGCAACTGCTACAATCACTGCGTGCCGGAAGAGAGCCCAACGGCCACGCCCACAATGGCAAATAGTTTTACACTGTAGCTCAAGGCCCCCTTCATATATACCCCGCCCTTCCCGTCCTTTTATGTATAAATATATATATATATATATATATTTTTTTTTTAGCGCATTTTATTTTATTAATGCGATTTTGTTTGACCAGACCTGGAGCCAGAGCCTTTGGCAGGATATGCCCAAGACGCCGGCTCGTCGCTATTATGGCAGCTATTTGTTTGCACACGCTTCCCCCCCAAATCCCCGCTCCCCCCTCCCTCTCCCACATCCACCAACAGTAGCAATAGTTGGTGGCATAGGGGCAACAATGGTATAATTATTCTCGCGCTCGGCGGTCCGCCCAGAGACGACCACATGTCGTCCATGATTAATTGAAAGATTCTCTCAACTGTTTCGGTTTTGTTTGTCCATTGTTTTTTGTCGCTGCCTTATCGCATATATGTATATATATAGTTATATATATATATATATATATATATATATATGTATATATATGGCCCAATGGCGTTTTGATAAATTGTTGCTGACTTCAAATTTGAAAAAAGAAAAAATGAAATGTACGATTGTCGAGTGTCAACAGGAGTTCCAGCGGCAGCTGCTGGTCAGGATTAACATATGATGGAGCAGAGCAATGAACTTCTTTCTATTTACCAATTGGCCTCTTCTATTCGCAGACTGAAACAATTATTTGTATTTGCTCGTCATGGCACTGTATATAGTTTAAAGGTCAACATTTGTTTTCGACAAAGGCAATTAGTTGATTGCTAATTAAAATTAATTAATTAGAGCCTTCTAGCATGAAATCAGTTAGTTTGCTCAATCAACATTAATAATTAATACGGCGACTTCGAAGTTGTTTTATTTCCGTTTATTGTGAGAATTGATTCCTAAAATTGTGAGTGAGAATGGTGCTTAGATTTACCAAATATATCTATTACATATATTTATATATATCTTTTGCTCATTCTTTGTCAGCTTTTGCTGTTGTTCATTCAATATACATTATTCTATCGACTTGTATAACATAGTTACAAATTGTGTTTTTATATGCTGGTTTTTATTTGTTAGCTGTTGTTTTTGATGGTCAGCTGATGACACTTCCAACAATAATTCAAATACGAACAATATGCACACATTTTCACAATCTTTGGATGCTTCTATATATCCCAATTAGAGCACATATTTTCGTTACGAATTCCAAATGAGTCTGACTACATTTCAATTAAAAAGACTACCAACAATTTCTATTTGTTACTTTGTGCACCAAATTGTTTGGAGTTTGTTCGCCAAAAATGTGTTTCTCTAAAAAATTGTTGGCCAAAGCCAAAGCCAAAGCCAAAAATACAACAAAAAAAAACCAAAAAAAAAAAAAAATGCTGGCACAAACTGACTCTGGAAAATTGCACTCAAATCGGGGTGGCTTCATTATATGAGTGTGAGAGTGAGTGTCAGTGTGAGTGCCATGGTCATTAGTCGTTCTTATTAAGCTTGGAATGCTGTAGCTAGAAAATTGTAATCGCTTGTTGTCCTGACGACAGGATTTTCGCCAGCAAAAGCAACAGGAACTGTTGCATTCAAATGTAGTAAAATGATGATGATCACGATGATCCTGGAAAACGCACTGTTCAAAGCACACTGCCAGAGAGTTGGTCAGCCCAAATTGCAAATTATGTTTTTTGGCCATGGCCAAAAAGAAGTGGCGACTACAGTCAACACATCTCTGCCATTTGCCATTTGCCATTGGCCAGTTGTTGGAGCGACAATTGGTTAATGGCTGCTCAGCGTTGTTTGTGCAATTGTACACTGATAAAAATGATATGCTAAATGTTCAATTGAATGGGATATAAATAAAGTTCTTAACTCAGGTCAAAAGTGTTTTTCTTTAAGCAGCAAAAATTACAAATATGTATATCCATCTATATCTATATCTATATCTATATCTATATATATTTATATCTATATCAGAGAATTTTAATAACAATAATGCAAAAGATAATCCTACTTTGTAATAAAATAGATCAAACAAAAATTAAATTAGACTTAGGTTATTAATATTTATTTATTTTGTTTTCAGTGCTTTGTTTAAACATTTAAGCCAGGATTTGTCATTACTTGTTGCTGTCAGTGTATGATTATGGGTGCTGGTACTGTCTGTGCTGGCAGGACGAGTTCTAATTATGCAAACTACCTGCTGTTACTCAATTAATCTTGATTGCGTTTGTGTTATCCAAATTTGATTATGTTGGTATTAATTACATTGACCAAAGCGGCTGCCTGTCTGCCAGTCAGCCAACCAGCCTGCACTTGTCCACGCAGGCCTCATCTATTTGGACTGTTCTTGCCATCTCTGTGCCTGTTCCCATTCCTTCTCGTCTAACTGATACTGATACAGTTGCTGCTGCTGCTGCTGCTGCTGTTACTGATACTCTTGCTGCTGCTGCTGCTGCTGGTTCATCGCCAGCTGGCAATTTGTGCAACGGAAATTGAGTGCTGTGAGTGTACGTTTGCTGCCTGTTGGCCTGGCACTAATGATGGCAACAATTGCCTCGGCACAAAATATCCGTGCCAATATCCCTACTGAGTCCCATACCATCATGTCCCGTCACGTTTCGTCCCGTCTCCACCGACAGCTGTTAACTGGCAGCAGCAGCAGCAGCAGGAGCAGCAGCAGCAGCGTCAACGAATTAGGGCAAAGTGTTTTGCATTGGAGTGCCAACAGTGCGAGCTCATCATAATCAATGGCAATGGCATTGGCCAGGCCAATTCACAAATAACGTGACTTTCACTGGCTCCTAATTAGGCGCCCAGAATCAACTCGAAGTCGCCGCAACCTTTTCGAGCAAAGGCGCCAACCAGCTGACCAGCTGACCAGCTGACCAGCCTTTAACCATTTTGGCCAACATATGCTGAGCTATTTACCTTAATGCAAACGACGCTTAAATGTATTGGCCATGAAACAGAAAGCTTTAATTACATACTTATATATATATATATATATATATATATATATATATATATATATATGTGTGTGTGTGTGTTGCACATGTTTGCAAATTGGGAAAAAAATATTATTGTCATATTCAATTGTTAAATGGCCAAGTGTTGTTTTTCCATTAAAATTTACCGGAAAAATATGTTAATATTAATAATCATTATTTATATTACGTGATCTAATATTTGATATATTCATATTTTCCGCTGCCTTCTGGTCAAGTGTTACAGACGGGATTATAAACATATTGAAGTTATCAAAAAATAAAAACAAATTTATTAAATCAAAATTTCTAATAAGAGGTCAGCAAATATTAAATAACAATTGATAATAATGTAATTCAAATTAAGCTAATAATGAATTGTTCGAAAACTGTGTAAAATGAATAATTCAGAATATTTATAATTATAAGTTTATGATTTATGATTTTTGTATATAATATACAAGGTAAAATAAATGTTGAACTTATTAGCTTATCATAAAACACAATCGGTTTAAGGGTCATAGGACAAAAGTTGCAGGACACAATGCCAATTTCTGTTGCATGTGTCATTTGGACTGCTAATCGCTTAAGCGTCGACGCCTGCGATTTATTTGATTTGACTCGAGTGTGTGTGTGTATTTGTGTGTGTGTGTGTGTGTGTGTGTGTGTGTTACTTTTAAGAAACTCATGCCTGCTTGTAGTCGGCTGTGCAACACACAAATCATTTTCAGTTTGTACAATTTTTATGTCAACTTGTTAGTTTTTTGTTTTTTTGTTTTTTGTTTTTTGTTTTTTTTTCCCCACCGTTGCTGGTTAGCTCGTTGCTGCCTGTGCCATTTTTGTTTAACTGGATAACACACACACACACACACACACACGTACACACACATAAGGACACTTGCTTTCATAACCGTACACTCGCTCACACACACGATACACTTGCAATGCTGTTACTCGGCTGCACTTCCGGCCTTTCGACTGCACTGCCATTGACTGTTCAACCATACAGCTTTACACACACATAACACACACACAACACACACACACACACACACATACACTCATAGTACACAGTATCAGGCTCGACTGTATATCCGGACTGTGTGTCGGCTTTGGACGTTGCAGTTACCGGCAACAGCTAACATCGCACTGTGGCCACAAGTCGGGTCCCATTTTTCGAAATTTTTCATAATATTTCATAGATTTGTATATGTATGTATTAGTTGTTTATTATTATCTGAGTATATAGCATGTATATATAACATATTTGGAACAATTTTGAGTTTAATTGAATCAATAAGTGCCAATTTGCAGTTGCTGCAAGAGTCACAAAATCAAGTCATCAAATTTGGAACTATATCAACGTATAACATTGATCAACTGGAACAATTTGATAAAGATTTGTTAAGGAACACAATTGTTGCTTTATATTCAGAAAGCGAAAGGATTTGTCTTTCTAAAAATCGGAGCTTCTCTTTTCTTAATTCCAAGGTAGACTATTTTAAGATTATTAAAAATATATGTCTAATTTCCAGGGAATCTTTTATTTTATTTTATTTACGTACTTTCATTACTATTTTCTTAAATTTTTTATAAAAATCATTTATAGTTTTTAGAAATACTTTTTATTATTAAGAAATATATTTCTAGAAAATATAAAAGTATTCTTTTTAATTTAAAGATCTTTTTCTGCCGTACAGAAATGATCGAAATAATTGAAATTATTTCAGAAAACATTAAAAGCGATTTTTATTTAAGGGCGATTTCCAAATTTCAGTGCGAGCTTTTTCTGAGTGTACTTAAGCTCATTTCTACTACTATTTCGACCAATTTTATATTTGCTCATATTTCATACGAAACTCTTTTGTTGAACTCAGTTTTCAGCTTAAGGCTTTATTTATTTTTCTTAAATTTTAGCTGAGCACATTTTTTGTTTGGATATATCTTTGATGGTTTTTGGACACAGTGTGGCAATCTTGTTTGCGCTCTGTGGGATGTCAGATTTTTCAGTTGCAACCCATTGAAAAGTTCTCTGTTGCAACTGCAAATTATGTTGCATGGTGTGCTGATTGTTGGCGTTGTTGTTGTGATTGTTGCTGCTGCCAGTGCCTGATAATGGCACAAAATGTTTATTTACTTGCTTTAACAATTTTTGCTGCTGTCGTTGTTGTTGTTGTTATTGTTGTTGCTGCTGGTGCTGCTGCTGGTGCTGTTGCTGTTAATTTTACTTTATTTTCCATCGCCCCGTCGTCGGCGTGTTGCATGCAGCATGCTGACAATGAGACACTTGAGCATTTGGCGCCTGATTGCTTGCTACACTCTTGCACCATACACCCCGACGCGTCGGTGGCCAGCGTGCGACAGAGATAGCAAGCATGCCACTATTATGTGGCGTCTCGCTCCCACGCAATGTTTGTCTGCTTTTTTGACTTTGACTTTACTTGTTTGTTGTCTCTGTGTATTGCCCACTGGCTGTGTATGTGTGCAAGCTTAAGTACACACACTCACACACACACACACACACAAGAGCTGTTTGTGCCTCAGCTCTGTGCTGCAAAGTGTCGAGTTGGATTTGCGTAATTTATGCCCTATTTGCTTTTGGGCTTCATTTTACTTTTTGCTACTGCTACTTTTCCAAAAGTAATTCGAGTCTTACACCTTCCACCAATATATCTATGTCTGTGTGTGTGTGTGTGTGTGTGTGTATGTGTGTGAGTGAGTGCAAGGCTTCTGGGTGTACTTTTTACAGTAGCTTGTGCCGTGCCCGTATTTTGGGCTTAAGGTCGACCATGATGTCACCTACACCACAAATAAAAAGTTTCTTATGTTATTCAATATCAAATCAGAAGCAAGTAGGACTGATCTGGAGACAAGCTAAGAGCTTCTGACTAGCAGATACCCTGTATCCAGGTCTTTGCCCCATACATAAAGTCCATACAAATGTTGCAAGTTTCGCATTAAAAAAAAAACTTTAGTCGATAAAATTGATAATTGGAAATCGATAAGGCCACATTATCTCCAACCATCTGAAGGCTACAGTCACCAAATTTGATAAGTATGGTACCGGCAACTCCCCTTAGAGATCGATAACAAATTGGATGGCCACGCCCACTCAGATGCACCGTTAGTGTGAATCGATAAAACCAAATATGTTTCACAATTTTCGCATGTTTTGGACTTGAACTTTCCAAATATTTAATGGGCACTAATAGCGACAATAAATATGAACATAAAACATTCAAATTGTATGGCATATTTTCATTGAATTGATCGTCGATATGTCGGCATCTATTTGTCAAGATTACAATCCTCTAAAACAGTAAATTTGTTCGTCATTTACAAATAATTATGGTGATTCGTATGGATTTGGCCCTGAATGGACTCTCGTATTTTGCCCGTTGGCACGTCATAAACTGTATAACACTAATAACTATTTGACTTATAATTTTGTTACATTTTTTTTCTCCATCAAACAGGACGTGTGAATGAAACGCTGAAACGCGTTTGCTTTATGGGCGAGAATTTAGCGCACAAATGCGGGTTGCCTGCGAAATGGCCATAATAGGTCATAATGCTGGTATCGGTACGTGGCAGAGAGCGGAAACTGCAAGCAATCAATCAAAAATATGTAGGTGAATGTGGCGAGACCATGTTTCATCAATACACAATTTGCTGCAGATGATGGAAACAGAAACAGATACAGAAAATCCACCTGAGTTTTACAAATTTAATAAAGATTTCCGATAGTTAATAAATATATAAAATATAATTTGAAACTTACGATTAAACTCAACTTTTAAGAAATATTCTCGACTTTTGAGTAAAAAGTCTTTCTAATCTACATTTTCCGATTAATTTTCTAAAATTAATTCAGCAGGTGGCAGCCCTTTGTGCCCTTGTAGCCATCGTAGATGCTAACCAGACCACCTGCAAGTCAGAACCAATTCAAGTTATCGCTCAGTAAGTGTTTATAGTAACCAGATAATATGATGATATATGCTAATAATATCTAATATACTAAAGTGAAGTTTAATAAATACTTTTTGCATTTTTAAATGCAAAACTGGATGTTGAAATTGAGGGGCGGAAACTGCACAGATTAAGCTCGTTGCTATTGCCTAATGAGCTTAGCAACCAATTAGAAGTTGGCTGCCACTCCTGTTGAACTGGTCGACAGGACTTATTTCGCCCGTCGGCATTTGGTCGGGGTTTGGCATCAGTTTGTTCGGAATATGTTAATTTCACAATTAGTGCGGATGACGGACCGAAAAGAAGGGGGAATCCGATGCGAGTGGAGGCGACTCCAGTTTCGTGCTGCTGCAACGCTTGCATAAGGTTGAAGCGTCTGTCTTTGAGTTTGCCGGCGACTATTGTGTATTATTTTACAAATCTGTCGTCTGTAAATGATAATTAGCTAAACGCAGATTAGTGCTTAAAGTACCGAACTCCATCGAATAATAAATTTAATGAAAATGCAATTTCGTCAAATTTCCATAATTCTAACTTGACAATTGACTGTGTTGGCTCGACGACATGTTGCTTAGATGGTTTACCGAAATCATTGCAGTTATAATAAGCTTTTACAACACCTAATCTTGTCAGTCTTCCGATAAGTTCTTACTCGAGTCATCTTTTTTGTTTAGAGCTTAGATCGATGAAAACTTTGGTATTGATATAAAGAAAAACTGAAGTTTTTCGTAAGGAACACACAAGCTTCTCGTATTGCAACCCTAAAAGTAAATGTCAGCTAAAAGCTCCGACATAGAAATAAGAATTTAATATAGTAATCTGATCTCCATGCTCCCCTCTAAATTTGCAACATATCCTGACTTCTTTTGAATTTGATGCGTTTTGGTTATTCGCTGTCAAATTTCTTTCATTTATATATTATGATACAAAAGAATGCCAGAAGTGCCCGGCATCAAACGGGAACAGTTCCATTGCGGTTCTAGTGGAATTTGAAACATTTCTCTTAGGAAATGATATTGACAATGTTGTAGCTATTTGTTAACCACATTGAACAATTTTATTTTACTTTAACTTAACTTTCACTGCTACATATATTCATAATGAATAGATATATATAAATATAAAAATATATATATAATATATATATAAATAAAATATTAATATAAAATACCAAAATTTATTATTTAAGAAGGGTATAATGGTATAGTGCAAATATGTGTGGCAGGCGAAAGGAAGCCTCTCTGTCCTCATAAAGTATATACAAATTCCTGATCAGGATCAACGGCTGCAATGATCTAGCCATGTCCTTCTGTCTCAGATAGTGTAGGAGCTGGAGACATCAAAGTTAGAATACACCTCTCGTATACCCCGCTCAGTTCAAATATATTTGGAGAAAGAAGTGAGAACACTTTTACATCTACTTACATTTCTGTGTGCAAAACTATTTAAAATGAAATTTGGCAATATAACAAAGGTGTTCAATGGCTGTGTGCAGAGTATATCGTAGTCGAGTTCACTCGACTACAGTATTCTTCCATTGACGAAAATATGAAAAATACTAATATAGTTTTTGTTTTACCTACTTTTGCCTGGCTGAATGCTGCTAATAAATCGTCTCGACCTTAAGTCAAATGTGGCGCAACTTGGGATGTAAGTCGTTGCTCACACATCCAGTTCCCATTCTTGGTCTGCTTCAATTGCTGCTTTTCTGGTCGGCTTTGTTGCTCAATATGAGAACTCAATAAATTTGCCTTACACTGGTGGCTGTGCGAGCCATTTCAACAGGCGATTAGTTGCCAGGCGGCCGTTGTCAGAGTGAGAGCTATGGCAATAACAACTGACTTGGCTTCTCACTTTGGCTTTCGCTTTGGCTTTGGATTTGGCTTTAGCTTCTGCTTCGGTTTTTTCCACACATTATCTTCCGTGCCAGTGGCAGTAACACACCTTGTGCAACAGTTGAGCACCTCGGGGCAAATTGAATGGGCAGCAGTAGAACACGTGAGTCGAGCCCCAGAATTGGAGCTGAAGCTGACACTGCGGGTGGGCCTCTGTTCTGTGCTTGGGTGGCACTCTAATAGGTTTTACATAACACACACGTTGCAAATAAATCTAAATGCAACAGCAACAACAGCAACAACAACAACAGCAACAGCAACAGCAACAACAGCAACAACAACAACAACAGCAGCAATGGCGGCAACGTCCGGAAACTTCATGAAAAATCCTTTAGCAAATAAAATTTACATAGACCGCACACCAATGTATACATATATATATATATATATATATATATATGTGTGTGTGTGTGTGTATGTATGTTAATTCAGACACAGACACACACGTATAGGTTTTTCTGTGAATTTATATGAAAATTTATTGAGTTTTCGTGTTAACCATGCATAATTAAGTTTTGCCAGCTGTCGAGTGATGCAGGTGGAAGGTCGTAGGACTTTGACTGGAATCTATTGGCCTGCGGTATAAAAGCCGAAAAGTTTTTGCATTTATATACCCTACGTGCACGAATGCATCAGTGGATATGCCACATTAGCATTCAATTATAAATTCATTAATCAATTTGCCATTTTTGAGCCATCATTTATTCATGTTACTAAATGACAATTGAGTTTATTGTGTTATGTTTATCAACTTCCTTAATGAATAGTACTTTTGTACTTGCCAAACCTATTGCTAAATATTGGTGTAGTTTACTTATCACTTAATCCGATATATATCGAATTTAAATTGAAGTTCGAAGTTTTTCGATTTCTTAATTGGAATCTAATATGTTGAAATATATAGGCACCGACAGAGGACAAGTTGAGTTGAGGAAGAACATTTGGAAACTGTTTTCCAGGGTATTTCGATAGTGTATCGCTTGGTGGTGATTGTGTCCTTGTTACTCGCTGGTGCTGTATAATTTTCGGCGCGTTAAGGATAGGCTTTGCCTTTATTTACGATCCCAGCGCATGAGACTCAAGTAGCCTCAATCCTTCTATTAATTCTTGAATACTTTTATGTTCTCTCTTAGTCTCTCTCTCTCTCTCTCGCTCTCTCGCTCTCTCTTGCTCACTCTGTGTGTGTGTGTGTTTGTCTTTGCTGGGGAGAATTGGTTTAACGGCGAAACGGTATTTATGCGTTCGCAGGCGCTGAGCGTTATGGGAAATCAAGTTATTTGACTGCTGTTCGAATTATTATTCCTGATTGCATTTATTTGCTTTATTTCTCGAACGGAACTTCATCTAAAATGCAAGCAACTTGCCAGACTAAATGGCGCTCTGCAGTCTCCAGTCTCCAGACTCCAGACACCAGACTCCAGACTCCAGATTCCAGATTCCAGGCTCCAGGCACAGACTCCAGGCTCAGGCATCCTACTGCGCCTTTTCCCATTACACCACTTACTGTTGAGTCTTTTCACGTCTGTGTCTTCCATGCTGTCGCCCATCGAGTCTCGTGCGCCCGTTTTTGTTGCTTAAGTGAAATGCATAAAAATCAAATAATTTTCCTGTTTTTCATTTGCTTTACTTTGCTCTGCTCGACTCTGAGAATTCGCCCAGTTTCTTCTTCCCTCCATCTGATGACTTCTGACTGCTCCTTTTCTTTTCTTTCCTTTCCTTTTTTTTTTTTTTATTATATATTTTTTTTTGCTTAAATATATAAATATATACTTTGCAGTCGGCAGCCGTCTGCCGTCTGCCGTCTCCGGCTTGCTCCTTATGCTCCTTTGGCTCCTCTGGTTGCACTTGCAACTGGCAGCCAGCATTTGAAATGTTAAAAGTAATTTCCTCGACTATAGTTGATAGCCAGCATGCTGGCATCTGCTTACTTCCCTTTGCACTCTTCACTCTTCACTGTTCACTCTGCACTCTGCACTCTGCACTCTTTACACTTCACTCTCCCATTGCTCACAGTTGTCTGCCTTCTGCCATTGCTCTCCACTATCGAATCTCTGCTCCAACTCTTGGTCCTCCAGCAGCTATTGGACCTGCTGCCGTCTTTGTGTGCATCCTTAAACTATACAACCCAATTTCCAAGTAGCTTACTGGCTTCTCCCAGTTGCGTCAAGGTAATTGAATGTCATAAGATCTCCTCTCATACTCATACTCATACTCATACTCATACTCAGACACATATTCCTATTTGCATGCAGCTCTTATAGTTGTAGCTAAAGAGCGAACAGTCAAGTATTGTGATTTGAAACCTTATTCTGAATGAGAGTGCTCACAAAGCATCATTAAACATTGTTTCAGCAATTTCTAATTTTGTGCTTCGCAAAACAAAATCGTAATAAGGCTAAAGCGTGCTGCTTCTATCCGAACTGGCGATATGTGAGCAGTACGCATAATAAAATAAAAATAAAAATAAAATAAAATAAAAATGTATATCTAGAAGTCATAATAAAAGCATTTGAGAATGTTAAGCTCTCTGAAAACTTCCTATTTGATTAAACACTATATACAAATAATGAATTCATTAAATAATTCTGCATCAAGTTGAATATTTTTGGGGTATCTCTTTACGTTTCTATATATAATTGGAATCGTAAAGAATTGATCACAATGTGAGTCGCAATTATTGCAATGGCTCCATAAAAGTATTCTCTTGCGATTGGCATTTCCATTAAGGTCCATTGCCTATATTTATTTACAATTGTTTTATTCGAATCGTTTTCATTTTCAATTTCATTTTCATTTTCAATTCTAATTGAGCTATTATTATTGTTGCTGTTGCTGTTGCTGTTCATCATTTTAGCGTTGAATATGAACTTTATGGTTTCTTTCTTTTTGTATACTCTAATTCCGAATGTATTATTAGGGTATATTGGTTTTTCTAAAATTGACATATAACCAATAATCGAATATCTTTATTATCAGACAGTCTTCGAAACAGAGTTGCCCAATTTCAAATTTATTTCAATTGTTGTTTTTGTTGTTGTTGTTGTTGGTATTTTGTGCTATGCGACAACCAAAGTAATTGACATTTAATAGGATTTGTCAGTCTGCAATTCCAATCATCTCTCGCTGAGTGTGTTGTGAAAACGTTTTCAATATGTTGTATGCCACCTTGTAAATATGTTGGTATGAGCAGATCTCCACTTCAGACCGACAAGAACAACAATTTGCCAACTGTTGTTGAGATTGTATTGTAAATTTGCGTAATAAAGTCACCCACAAGTTATGGTGAGTTCCCTTTAGAAACTGAAGAGCTCATCATAATTGTAGCTACAGTTAGTTGCTGCTACTTACGGCAACTGTTATTAGACCTTTGTCCGGACCGCTTATGGTGCACTTGAAACCGAATTCACATAACCTTAACCACTCCATCTGACGTCTAGCAACTGCCGGTTGCCGTCTGCCGGTTGCCCCATGGCTCTTGCCTCATGCCCCTTTGCCCGCCGCTTGCTGCTTGCTGCTTGTTGATTGTTCATTTTCCTTATGCTTTTCATGTCGAGAGTCAGTGCTAGACGCCATTTAAAACTATGCAAAGGCTTTTGAGCCGCACGCGTCGTATGCGCAATGTCAAGTGCCTCTTTTTAGATTCCTTTTATGTTTGGCTCTGTGTAAGTGGAGATATGCTTGAGGGTTGGGCTTAACTTGGCTTAGCTCGCTGCATAATTTGTGGCATTTGGCTCGGTTTGTCATACGGCAAATCGAAATGTTATTTATATGCTGTACGTGTTCGCGACCGCCAAGCAGCAGCAGCAGCAGCAGAAGCTGATGACGACAAATGCGACAACAACAACAACAACAAGAGCGACGATGAGGACGAGGACGTGCCAAGCTTATCGCTGTTTTGGGCGAACTGTTCGTCCTCCCTCGACATTTTCCAAATAAAATATGCACTCAACTAAATTTAGTTTGTTCTCAATTTTCAAGTTTAGTTTGCTGCGATTTACATTTGGGCTCATTCCAAAAGATATCGATGATTCGAGCCCCGTTCGGAGTCGCTGAGAAATTAATTAAGTTGGCTCGGCACACAGAGTAGGCTCACTCTAACTCTCAACACATAATTAAATACAGGCAGCCATTGTTTCCGCAAAGCTTCTTATACAGATGACTGGTTTCCATTTCAATTTCAGCTGCAACCTCATCTTGAGCCTACAGTCGCATCCTAGACTGGTTGTGAGCTGATAAGCACAAAAGCATTTGCTATATATGAGTCTGTGGCAACTGTGGCGCTGTCTTCAATATACTCTCTAAAAGTCCAACTATATTTGAAAATGAATTTGCAGTTGAAAGCAGTTTTAGTTTAAGTTTAAATTCAGAGAGTATTCTTCTTCTCCTTCCTCTTCTCTCTTTTTTGTTGTAATTGTTAATTTCTAATAATTATTTATTTTTCATTTTCCAATTACATTCTTAGCTTAGATTTGTATATTTTTCTCTTATCAGCATAGGTTTGTGATTTGAATATATAGTTTATATTGAGAACATAATGAAATAACATAAATGAGAATAGGTTTTGATCTTGACAGATTCCCTCTGGCTTGCTGATCGTGTAGAGCTCATCAAGTAGCTGAAATGATTACCTGCCATCATCAGCAGCAGCAGCAGCAGCAGCATTAATACTATGATAGTTATGACTTACTCACATGTTATAGAGTATGGGCTGGTCGGGAAGGGGAGGTGGTGGTTGAGGGGGGGTGGGGGGGGGGCATGCTGTGTGCAAGCCTGTTGATTAGAGCATCCCATCCGCTGGGCTCTGTGGCTGCCACTGCTTCACTCTGTTCACTCCTGTGGCGCACACTCTACAATACAATTTCCACACACCGTCCCCCCCTCAGCGCACCACCGCACCACCCCACCACACGCCTTTGTGAATGCAATAAAAAAGCATAGTTATTGATGCAAAACTTGCCTGCAACGACAACGACAACGACACAGGGTCTACGCCATGAATTGGCTTTATTCACGACAACAGCAGCAACAGCAGCAACAGCAGCAACGGCAGCATCTGCAACCGACAAACAACAACCAACAGCGACAATTGACGACCGACAACCGACAGACGACAGACGACAATGGCAACTGACATCCACACCTGCTGTTGGTTCATTTTTCAGTTGGTTGCTGCTTTTAGCCAAGTTTTTAGTTGGTAATGAGACCGCAGCGGCCGCAATGTTTCAGCCATAGAGTTGCATAATAAATATGCAAACTTTGTGGCAAGTGGCAGGTAAACGTCGCCAATCAATGCGCAAAATCAAAAGTAAGAATGTGTTGCAAGCGGATAGAAAAAAGACAGCAGCAACAGCTGCAAGTGGAGGAGTACGCGGAGCGGAAGTAGGCTTAGGATAAGGATAAGGAGGAGGAGAAGGACGACCAGTACCCAAACGCCAAGAGTCGAAATTGGCGCCCGCAGCAGCCATACCCATCACGTGGCTGCCACTTGACTTTAGCGTCCTTGTCACAATGGCAACACAAAGACATAAAGACACAAAGACATATGCGTATGATGTGGCAGACAGAGAGAGACAGACAGAGAGAGAACGAGAGAGAGAGAAAGAGAGAGAGAGAGAGAGAGAGGAGATTGTGACTCGTTTTCATTTCTATTTCTATTTCTATTTCGAACTTGCACTTCATCGCCAACGGGCCATCAATGGCAACGTGTCGCATTACTCAACATGGCTACGTGACTTAAATGCCATGGCGGCATCTCTCACGCAAACTGCTGATGCGGGTGCCCCGGCCTGTGGCAGGGATGAGTAGCGGGTGCTGTTACGGCTTGTACGGTGCGAGCATTGCCATTTTGCGGTCTCGAAATCCACAGACGCTGCCCTGAGCTTCTGGCCAGGACATAAAGCTCGCGCCACATTACTTAATGAATGGAAGAGTCCAACACTTGACATTCAAGCAGCTCAACTTGGCAATGCAAAGAGTACAACAAATATATATATATATATGTGTGTGTGTTTGTGTGTAGGTGGCACATCCAACGTGGAGATGGGCACGTGGCATCAGCAACGTGGCAAAGCAAAAACAAAAACAACAATAAATAGAAGCAACAACAAAAATAACCAAGGGAAATGTATCTTTGAGCTGGCGACGATTTAATACCCTGACAGACATTTTAATTAATTAAGTAATTCATGAAATTGCCACAATGTTCGCACTCCGACATAATATGTCAAGGTTGAAATATAAGTAAATTTATATTTATGTATAAATTGGTATCAATGTGCACAGTCTTAACAATTATTCGCTTGGACTTCAATCGATTGATTCGTTTTTTAATGATTAATAAACCATAATTTATATAATCTATTTTATAAACGTCTTCTAGCTGTAAGCTTAGTTGAGAAACATGCGAAATGTGATAGTTAAAGTCATTCAATCAAGCTGCCCCACCACGAGGCATCTGTATCTAATCACAATATCCACACAAAGATGTATTTATGCTTATGCATAAAAACTATGCAACTCCATAATTGTATTGAAATTACATATTTTTATGATCAATTTGCAAAGCCATCCGCAAGGATAAACTAAAAAAATTTCAATATATACAAAAACAAGTAAGAGGGATGTGGTTGAGTGAGCTCGACTACGATATACCCTGCACTTAGTTATTAAATATATTCTATTATTATTGGCAAATCAGCTCTGCAAGCGCGCTCTGCCACCAAATCGTACATACATACATACATACATACATACATACGTACATACATAGATATATACGTGTCTCAGAAATGTCGGCAGTTGATCAATAATATGTAAATGTAAATATTGATTAGAAGATTCTGTTGTTTAAATTGCAGCATTTATTGCTGTCGGAAATTTAAATGTATCGATATTTGATAAACGGAGGCAGTTATCGATAAAATAAAGTGAACTTGATCTGCGTCAGGTATACGAGAATCTATATTCCGAATTAGATGACTCGGCTGTTGACTCTGATCAAGAATATATATACTTTGTGGGGTCGGAGATGCTAACTTCTGCCTGTTGCATATGTTTGCACGAAACCATTATACCCCATTTACCCATTTTTAATGGGTTCAGGGTATGAATATATCGTTGACAAAGTTCACGTTCGGCCAAACAGCATAGCAATGATATTCTAATTATGAGTATCTCTTTAACACGTGTCTGGCAATGGGTCGATAGCTATAGAGATGAGCTCGTGAGAGATTCAAAGAGTATCTGTCTCTCTCTCTCTCTCTATATATATATATATATATATTATCCTGTAATGAATCTCTTTGTTCTCAAAGTAAAGATAGATTTTTATTCATTTTATTATTAATTAAATATGCAATGTTATAAAATATTAGTTTATTTGGAAATATAATTTTTATTGTTTTTTTGTTTTCTTTTTAAATTAGAATTTAAGCAAATGCACATTCTCAGTATTTTCATGGCCCCTTTCAGATTCCCTTCGATTCTTTGGAACATTCATTTTTATTTCTGTGTTTTTGCTCACGTTGCATAGCTTCTCAGCTATAGCGAACGAACGCACGCTGAGAGGCACGCAGCGAGGCACGCAGAGAGGCACGCAGAGAGGCACGCAGAGAGGCACGCGGAGACGCACTCAGTCAAGCAGTTTGTGTGGCAAAAGTTTTTTGCACTTTTCATTGCATACTTTTCAGCTTGACGCAAGCAGCTGTTGCTCCGCCAAAGTTGTTGGAGTTGTTGGTTATCCTCTGTGTGCTCTATAACTAATCCTATTTACCGGATGTTGTCATATCACGCGCGCGTCATTTGACCCACACACATACGCACACACACACACACACGCACAAACACACAGAGATATACTAGGTGGAGACATCTCACGTCTCTGTCTCAATGGCATTTGGCTGGTTGGCTTGACCATCTGTGGGTTCTGCCACGTTCATTGCCACTGTCAACATCTTGTGGCCAGCAGCGACACGTAGACACGTTAACTGTCGAGTGTGTACTGTGTTCTGTGGACAGTGGACGGTGGACACTGTGGCAGCTGGGCAACGTTCTGGGCCGAATGACCACAATTTGCATTGGCGCCTGTCAAACGCAGCGAGGCGGCTGCCAATTTATGAAAGCGACCCTTAGCCCGATGCCCTTAACGCCGTTAGTTATGCAATAATTTATACATTTTTTAAGCACAATAAAAATTGAATTAAATATAAATCAAAGTGCCCGCGGCCGAACAATGACAACCAAATAGGAATAAAAATTTCAACAACAACAAAACAATACCAAAAAAAAAAAAACCCAAAAAGGAAACAAGTAAAAGTGAAAAGAAATAAAACTGCATTTACTCGTGCACTACAGACATGCTGGGACAAGTGGGTGATTGGGGTTGGCAGGGGTGTGATCAAAGTTTTTAACTTTTGCAACCGCAGAAATTGTCACATGTTTGCGAAGCGCGGCTGTGGCATACCCTTTTGGCCCCTGACCACACCACCATGCTGCATGCTGGTGCCCCAAAATTGGCCACAAACCAGCAAGTGCCAAAAACGTTTGCAGCGGGCAACGCCAGCAACGCGAACAAAAACAACAACAATAGCAACAGTGTTTTTAAATTGTTGCCACTCGTTGAACAAGCACCACTGAACAAGAACCACAGAGCGGAGCCACTCGACACCATTCGGAACGCCTCCAACCATCGATGTTGGCCATGTTGGCTTTTTATTGAACTCGCAAGCGAGTCACAAAAACTCTGCGCAATTCTTTTTCCATATTCTTTGTTCTCCATTATTATTTTCTTTTGTTGTTGTTTTTTTTTTATTTGACGCTCTGCAAATCGTTTTAGCCCAATTTTTGATAAGTGAGTCTATGAATATTCAAGTTAATAGCCACACTTTATTTGTATTGTATTTCCTTCAATTTGATGTCAAATTGCAGCTGCAAATTGTTTAATTAATTTGTTTAAACAATTGCAATATCCATATTAAGATCTGTAGAAGTGTATATAAAATCGCTTCTTAAGTTTTAAAATGTATTTCGCTTTGAAATATTTGGTTATGGCTTGAAAAGGAGGGGAAAGTATATCAAATAAATATTTAAGCTTTTTATTTATTTTTACTCAACACAAAAAATATGATAAAATTAAGAAAATAAACATTGCAAGGATTTCTTTAGAGAGAGAGAGAAGAGTGCATTGAAAAAGATAAGTAATTATGGAAAATAAGCGTAGGGCATACGGAAAGTAATAACTTTTATTTGTGTCTGTTAATTGTTTTGTTATGCAAATCACGAGCCGAGTTTCGCAACTCAGAACACAATGCGATCTTAAATTGTGCGAAAGTGTGGAGATATAGATGTTTGGAATGCGATTGCACTGTTTTGTTGTACAAATGCGTTCAAATGAGCAGCATCTGCAAACGCAGAGGCAGCAGCAACCGCTACGAGCTACGGTCTGGCCTGTCCTGGTCGTGAAGTCACAGTGCTGCCTCCTGCGTCCTGCGTCCTGCGTCCTGCATCCCGTGTCCTCTTTCCTATGTCCCGTGTCCTCGGCCTGGTCGTTGTATAAAAGTCATATCCATTGCGTGTTTTTGTCGCGTTTTTTCAAGCGTGCTGTAATTTTTTTATGCGCTGATTCTCGCACTCACAATCTCCAACCCCCCCCCCCCCCCCATATCCCCCCTATCCCACTATCCACCATACCCATACACACACACCCCCCCTTTATCCGCGTCGCCCTGTGTGTCTCGGCTAGACGCATAAATATTCTGATTTGGCAAAAATTATATGCCCGTACGTGCTGCTGTATTTCCAACTGACGCTCCCGCTGCCCACCAACCGATCCTTTGTTTCAATCGCCCCTCGCCAGACAACCAACAACAAACAGCCAGGCAGGCAAACAGCCAGGCAGCCAGGCAGGCAGGTCGTCCTGTTGTCCTGTTGTCCTCTTGTCCAGCTGGCTCGATAATTTTTCGTCGCCAAGCGTCGCTATCGAGGCTTGGACATTGTCGTTGTTTGCCAACCAACTGCACTCAGAACAAAATATGACCAAACGCTTATAAAATTAGAAATATATTTGATATTTTTTTTTTTTTAAATATATATTTATAAGTAAAAAATTGCTTAAAATAAGCAACTCTTTGAAAATGAAATGCAATTTTTACGGACATTATAAAATGCTTAAAAAAATGCTGAAATGAAATAAGAAAAGTAAAATCGAAATATGAATGAGAGATTTCCGATGCCTTGCCATATATATTCTATATAATTTGTACGAGTGTGCCAGCTGGCCCGTTGCTGTTGCTGTTGCTGTTGCTGTTGTTATTGCCGCTTTATGACAGCGCATAATTTACAAATGGGCCAAAAGCCTGTTGCATAAATTTAAAAATCGCGCGCGCGCTCTTTTTCTCTGTGGGTGAGCGGTGTACATTGGGTGGTTGGTTGGTTGTGGGTTGGGTTGTCGGTGGTTGGCAGAGACGTCAAGCGGCGCTTTATTCGTTCAAGTCGCTTAAGGCCGCAACTTGAGTTCGAGTTGGGTTTCATTTGCATGTTGCCAGTGTCGGTCGATGTACTCGGCGTAGGCGTCTTATCGCTGCCCTCATTGCTTTTGTCGGCTTGTCGTCTTTGGACGCTTCTGCTATTCGCCATTCGCAATTCGCTCCTTTTATTTTTGGGCCCGTCGACGCTTTTATCTTGTACAAAGCCCAAGCGACTTTTAAGTTGAAGTTTGTTGTGGGCATTCTACAATGGACGCAACATGGATTTATGGCGATTAAAAAGCACACCTTATGCAACCTGTAAACCTGCAACTGTAACTGTATAATTTATATGCTAAGCTCTGCACAATTATTTATTGTTGACCAATTTATATGCAGCTTACAAGCATTGACAATAAACAAATAAATAAATATTATAAACACACTTTAGCCTTGCGACTTTGAAACGCTTAAATCAATATAAATATTAAATACAATTTATAAAATCATTTTTGTTATTTGATTGCAAACAACTAAAAAGTTTTCTCTTTGCATCTCAATGCAAACAATTTGAGCATAATCCAGAATCATTTTATTAGCTGTTACTGGACCATCACCAGATATTGAGCTATGCAATTAAAATTGTTACAATCACATTCCATGGTATCCCTACTCATCCCATAACCCACCCCCCCCTCCCCCCTCCCCACGACCATCCCACTCTCCAAGCACCTCGTGTTTCTGGCGTTGCCTTTGCATTATTAATAATTTTTTAGAGCTTGAAAGTTTTGCCAAAGATTTTCTATTTGGCTTGGCGACGCCATCTCCCGATCCAAACTTTGCTCGCAGCTCATCCTTTTCTCTGTGATTTATTTTTCTCAATGATTTATGTATGTGAGCCCCGGCCGTTGCCGCCCCCCCTCCTCCCATCCCTCACTCCACCGCTCACCCTCAATTGATGGCGTTTGCCTGTGCTTGCTTAAGATGCTCCACTTGATAGCCGGCGCCGTCCATCCACCTCCTGCCCTCCAAGGGCTCCAGGCTCTGGCTTGGCTTGAGCTCCGCATCATTTGTAGTCTCGAGATTTGCTGGCATATGGAATGTGCGATGTTTCGCTAATAACTTTGGGGACAATACCAACAAATATTCGATCAAATGCTTCAGTTTTCTGCTCTTGTTGTTGTTATCCTTGTCATCATAATCCTTGTGCATAATTTGCTGCGTTAGCCCTTTGTGTATGTGTGTGTGTGTGCGTATTTTTTAAATGGGTTAAATAACCTTTAAAAAGTAATTGTGTCGTTGGCTCTCCCCGAAGGAATCAAAAGGACACAACACACACACACACACACACACAAACCACACACACACACAGCTGCCAGTTGCGTGTGAGTCAGTTTCAGTTTCAACACTTTACCCTCTCCAGTTGTTGACCTAAGAGCACACTCAGAAAAAAAATATATTAATTGTAGAAAGTGGAGTTAAGTTATGCGCTTCGATAACCTTAACAATTTTCTGCTATTAAAATAAGTCGTTTCTATTTCTAATTTTAATATATGAATATGAAAAGAATGAAAATTAATAGAAATCATTTTCTTATTGAAATACGGTCCTTTCTGGCTGTAAAACAATAAAAAAAATCAAATAATTTTATTTTGGTTCTTTGAGCATCATTTTTAAATTGTGTTAATACGTATTTTTTTTTCCGGTATATTCATATTTTTTTTTTAGATTTAACCCAATTTTTGCCGCAAAGAAAACGCTGCCAGTGCTTGGCTGCCTCCGCCGTTGTCGCGCTTATCAACAGCATAGTTTGTCTTGGCATGTACCGCAGTTGAGCCCCCACCCTTCCTCCCTCTCTTTTTGTGTGTCGCTGTCGCTGTTGCCTTGCCGCATCCCTTGAGCCAATTGTTGTTATTGTTGGCGTTGTTTTTCTCACGCTTCTGACATAACAGAAACATCGTTTTGTGGCTGCTGCGCGTTTCAAGAGCCAACCCCCCCCCCCTCCAGCACGCGCACACACACACACACACACACACACACACACACCCCACTCCCCACACACGTCATCCTCGTGTCTTACATGTGAACCACATTACATATATATTGGCAAATTGGGTGGCAGTCTGCTGTATTTGCAACTGCAACTGCAACTGTTTCGACTGTTTTCTTTTCTTTCCTCACTGGGATTTTCCGTGAAGAGGGGTGGGGGTGGGGGCTATACATCTGCCTGTGGATGCCGTCTAAGCAGCCAAGTCAAACAAATTGATCCACTTGTAGCAGATGAAACTCAATTACAGTCCGCCGGGAAATCAAATGCAAACCCAGTAGGAAAATCCTATTTACATCTCAAATTCAATTGCAATATAAAAGTGTGCATAAAATATGAACCTGGCTAAAGTGTGGAAACAAATAAATAAATGTGCGCCCAACATAATCTTCTCATAATTTCTCCTGGATATTATCGGCTACTCGGATGAGGGCAAGGCTTTGACCACCTTCCACCTTCGTTAAGATTGGATTCAGTAAACTGCATTTTCCTCCCTCAAGCCACGTTGTACGTCAGGTCGTAGCACATTTCCGTTTCATGTTAACTGTTCGTTGCAGTTCCATTAATGGCCAAAGCAGTGTAACCTGGTTTAAACCCTTTGACCACAGTTCTTGCCATATTTGCAATAGTATCGCTTCAAGCAGAGCAGAGTCAAACGTTTGATTAGCAATCAGCCAAACTTTTCAATATCACGAACTGACACATTTTACTCTTGGCCTTGTTGCAGCCATGCAACATAGCCTGCTACTCGAACCGAATCCGTGGAGACTGCCGCTGCCGCTGCTGCTGCTGCTGCAGCTGGATCGAAAGTTTTAGCTTAAAGTTCTTTGTTTGCTTTGCGCTTGGCAAATACATAATTGTTCTCGACATTTTGCCGAACTAAACTAGCAACCCAATTGCATTAAGATAATTACCACAGTTATAGACATCGGCATATATATATATATATTTATATATTATATATTTATACTTGATACATTCACTCGGAGCTTTTTAGCTATTTTGTGCTTTGTCATTGTTGCATTGTCACTGCAGTTTCTGCTTTTCCTTCCTCTCCCTCTCCCTCTCTCTCTCTCTCTCTCTCTCTCTCTCTCTCACTGTCTGCTTATAACTGTATAATGTTTGTTGACTTTGTGTTTGTGTTTGCCGCCTGACGTCGCAAGATGAGCAGCCGAAGTAGCGATATCCATCGACACGTAATAGCAACTACGTAGATAATACACACACACACACAAACACACACACACACACACACACAGAGAGATATTATATACACCCGTCTACCCACACCTTGTAAATTCGTTTCAAGTTGGCGTTGCTGCCAATTTGGCTGATTGCTTAATCGCATCACGACGCTGCGTCGACATCGACATCGTTGTTTGTTGCCGTTGTTGTTGTTGTTGTTGTTGCCATTGTTGTTGTTGTAAGCGAGACGCGTTGCGAAATCAGCAGCAGCAGCAGCAGCAGCAACAGCAGCAGCAGCAGCAGCATTAGCAACAACAATGCCAATCTGTCTAAGACCGCCCAACACTTTCGGCATCCAGCCCCCACCACCACCACCACCACCACCGCCCCCTCATCCGTCATCCAAGCGAATGCTCAGCAGTGGCTTCGCCTGCCTTGGCGCGCTCACAAAAGATGTCGCGTATAATTTAATGACTTTGTATGCCTTGAATTTTAATGACAACAACAACACAACACAACAGCAACAGCAACAGCAATAGCAGCAGCAGGAGCGGCAGTAGCAGTTTATATTCTCTGCTGTTGCCACACCCATGCCACACCACCCGCCCCCCGTTAAGGATAATGGATCAAGTGGAGGCGGCGGCAGCAAACAAGCGACACCACAAATTGCAGCAGAACGTAAAGCCGCATCAACAACAGCAGCAACAACAGCAACAACAGCAGCAACAACAACAACAACAACAATGGCAACAATAACAGCAACAATAGTGTAGAAGAAGAGGAAGACATTGCCATGCATGACAGTCGCCAATGTAGACAACGGGATTTGTTTGTTTTCCAGCGACGATCAAGTCGACCTACGCCATTCCCCATGCCCCATGCCCCATGCCCTATGCCCCACCCCGCGACATTGTCCAATGTTGGGGAGCAGCGCGCATTACTTTAGTGGCAAAGATTTATGGGTTTATTTGTTTATTGTGCACCCAGCGAAGCTCTTTGAACTCGCTCGCTGCCCCTCTCCCCTCTCCATCTCTCCATCTCTCCCGCTCTCTCGCTGAGTTGGTCTTCGGTGCGCCTCACAATACAAACAACAAAAAAAGAAACGGCCATCGCAGCAGAGGATAGTGGACAATCCCGACAGGCTCGGACAGGATAGCAGCGAGCAAGAGTTGCAGCCAAGTCGGTCGTGGCCAACAATCAAAACTCGCACCCATCCCTGGTTCGACTCTGACCACGACAGTGCAAATGCCCTGCAGTTCAAGTGAATGTCAGCTGTATATATATATATATATATATATGCCTGATCATAGTGTGCAATATCTTTTTTAACAATTTCATATGTTGCGAACTCTTTTCTTGTGAATAATATAATTAATTAAACAAATATATATATTTTTAGAACGAATTAAATCGACTTAAGCACCTTTATCTGTATATATATATATACATTATATACGTTGCTCAAATATCAGTTATTTATTTAATATTAAAGTTATTTTGTTTCATATTAAAGAGTTATTAAATCATAGTGAAATTAAAAAATAGAAGTTATTCAGAAAAAGATTTTAGAGATATTATTTAAGACATTGCGAATATGAAAGGCAACTTATTCAAAAGAGATATAAAAAGCGCACATCTGTTAAAAGTCCATTTAAATCTAATAAATTGTATTAACTATAATTGTTAATATTATTTATACTCAACCAGATATCGGTTCTAATCGCTTTGCTCTTATACCACTCGCTAAAATCCAGTTCAGATTGCATTTATGTAAAATTAATAATTATGAATAAATTGCAATTTTTCTGTGTTTAATTTTACCATTTGTTCTTCTCTTTTTTTGCTTAATTTAATATTTTGTAATAATATTTTGTTGACTACGAACAATGTTTCAATATCAATTGTTGTCATCAAGAAGCGCACTTGGCTAGTCGCTCAGGCAGATGTTTAGACCCACTGCCACTTACACCTACACGCACACACCCACACACACATCTAAACACACACAACTGCACACACATTCAGCACACACATTCACATCTATTTTTGTTGTTGTTTCATTTTCATTTTAATTTGTCGTTTTTTTTCTTTTTGAGTAGTGTTTTCTTTGCTTGCTTTGACTTTTCGCTTGGCACTCGCTTCCTGTTTATTGACTTGTCTCTCAATTAAGTTGGAAACTCAAAGTCCATACGAAAGCATAACGATGCCCCACCCACATCCTGTACACCACAGTGGTTGCCACTGCCTCAGCATCCTTAGACAGCGGCCACTAACAAGCGGCGGACGCAGAATTGTCGCCTGGCATTGCGTGTCCATGCCCCATGTCCTGTGTCCCTTGTTGTTGTTGTTGTTGTTGTTGTTGTTGTCGTTGTTTCGTGTTGTTGTTGCTGCTGCTGTTTGTTTCCCTTTTCTGTTTTTTTTTTTGCTTTTGTTGCTTTTCTTCTCCCTTTTTTTTTTTTTCCTTTTTCCTTTGTGTGCTTGTTGTTGCTTCTTAGCTTTCTTTCTGCGTTTCCAATCTCAATTAATTTGCTCATAAATTTGTTGCCAACTTCCACTTCTTCAGCAGCAGCAGCAGTAGCAGCAGCAGCACTTGCTGCCTTCGTCCTTTGTCCTTCGCCCTTCGTCCTTGTCTGTCTGGTTGCCTGCCAGCCAGCTTGTAGAGTTGTCGTTGTCTTTGGGCCTTGTTGGTTTTGCTTTATGCCCGAACAACTTATTTTTTATTGTAATGCCATCTTATCGCCGCCCAGCTCCATAACTGGGTGATGTATGTGCCCAGGCTGTATCTTTCTCTCTCTCTCTCTTTCTCTCTCTCTCTCTCGCTCTGTCTCTCTCTCAAGATCTTTACTGGCTGAGCCGTTTGCCTTGGCCTTGTTTTTTAGCCGTTCGCATGGTTTATGTATTTTAATTTATGCTCCCCGGTTTTCTGCGAGTTTTTTCTTTTTGTTTTTTTCTTTTTTTTTCCTTCGGATTTTATTCCTTTCTTAGCGTCTCTGACGTTGATTTCTATCTATTGAGATTGAGCCAGCAACATTCTGTTTAAGCAGCTACAAAAACAACATCAACAACAACAACAACGACAACAACAGCGACAACAACAGCAACAACAACAGCAACAACACAAAATGCCGTTTTTATGGCGCTTAATTAACTTGGCCGCCATTTTCTAATTGCTTTTGCTGTTTGTCCAGCGCCCTTTTGTCAACTTGATTGTGTTTTGTTTATTTGTGGTGAGCACAAAAAAAAAATGCGAAAAATAAACAACAAATATGCATATATATATATATATATATATATATATATATATATTGTAAAACACAAAAATGTATTCGGAATTGTTATTCTTTTTGGGGGAATTCTTTTATAGAATTTTTATTTGCTGTGTGGAATTTGTTGGAAACGAGCATAAATGAAATTTTCAGTGCTGAGGATTATTAGTTAATTAAAGTGCTTAGCGAGACGCTAATGATCGGGCATAAAACAGCGGCCCAACTACGGCACCACCCAACCACCCAACACCACTCAGGCAGCTGGCGTGCTTGTAGAAAGGCAACGCAAATTTGTTTTGCTACCCTTGCGGCGGGTGAAGTGAAGTGCGTAAGGCATACGTAACGTAACGGATCCCTTAAGGATGTATATAGACACATATATCTATCTATCTATATATATATATATATATATTCTTGATCTGTATCACCAGCAGTGGAGTTCGGTATAGTTATATCTGTCAGTCTCTTAGCTTTAAGGCAGAGTCACTCAAGTCCTGGCAAGCTTTTGCTTTTATATATATATATATATATGGATAGTATTGGAATCATCATCATCAGCTGGCTGCAGATGAGTATGGGTATGGAAGGGTATTTAGAGTTCGGTCTGCTTTAAATAGTTGATTTACTTATTTGTTTTTCTTTGCATTTTGCTGCCTTTTACTTTTCACTGACTTTGAAATGCGCAGATTTATTGCGACAATTTGTTTAATGACAGGCATTTATTTTGATGGCGCCCCAGAGCACTGGCAAGGGCACTGGCAAGGTGGTGCTGCTGCTGGTGCGGCCAACTGGATTGTGGATTCTGTATGTGGGGTGGCAAAGGGTTTCCTCTTAGCCCATCTAATGGCTTGGGTGTAGTCGAAGGCCTGCCTCGGTTGCCACTGACAATTTAATTATTTTACGCTTACATCTTTCTTATGCGTGTCTTCCACATCACACACCGAACACACACCGAACACACCGAACACACACCGAACACACATACACACGTTAAATAAGCTAAATGACTTTGTTCTGCCGAGCTGTTCAAGTCAAACAATCTCAACTGTCTACGCCTTAAATGAGCCAACATTTTATCAGATCCATTTGAGTTGTGTGTTTATTTCGGGAACAGCGCAAAACTTTGAAGACTGCATTCTATTTAATTGGATGATTTTCCTATTTCCGATTTTCCTTTGCTGCTAATATTATATTTTTCATATTTTTTATGATTTGTTTGTTTTTTATTTTTCATCTTTGTATAAAGCTGCTTAAGGTTCTCCTTTGCTTATTTGTAAGCGATCAATCAAGCAGCGGAAATATGATTCCTTTACCGTAGGAGCTCAGCTGTGTAGCCGGGGTGGTGGTGGTGGCGTCCCGCCGTTGCCACGCCCACATTATATTTGCTCTGTATATGTAAGCCCACAACGGCAAGTTATGCACTGCTCGCTGCAGATTTAATAGAAGGGGGTGTCACGTAAGATTAGGTAAGGGGGTGTGGGGGGTGTGTGGGTGGGTTATGGAACGGGGCAACAAACCCGCCATATATGGCGCATATAATGATATTTTTTACAACGCCAACTGTATGTAATAACGAGCAGCAGGACAACGACAACAAGGAGGAGCACCAAAAGATGCTCTTGCTGCTGCTATGAACGCACCAGGAGGGAAGGAGAGGGGAAGGGGGGGGGGGGTGGGGTGGGGCTGGTTTGTGAGCGGGTAGTGGTGGTGTCGGTGTCGGTGATGATGTTGGTGATGGTGGTGGTGGTGGTGTTGCTGGTTGGGTATATTGCAGACGACAACAGCGACAACGATAGTTGTGGCACATATGAAGACGAGGGTCTGTCAAATACAAGTTTCTGGCGGGGCTCAATCCAAACACAAGCCCAACCCCAACCCCAACCCCAACCCCTTCCCCTCCCTCCATGCACACTGCACCACCAACATACCCAATGAGGAAAAAAAGAAGAAAAACAGAGAAAATAAAAAAAAATAAAGAAAAAAATAAAGAATGTCAAGCAGAGAAAAACTCGACGTGGAGGCAAGAAAAATTGAAGATGTTTTTAAAGGCACAACACACACACACACACACACACACACAAAGCAAATACGATATTCCCTTGCCATTCACCCCTCATCTGTGTGTGAGTGTGTGTGTGTGTGAGTGTGTGTGCTTATACAATATATGCAGCAGCGTTACACACTTTGCTCAAATTGACAGTACACAAAACTGTCAAAAACAGCAGCAGCAACAAAAACAAACTCTGTGAAATATATGCGAATGTTGTTTTGTGGCTGGGTTACACTTACTTCGTATACCCTGTAATCACACAAAATGGCTATACCGTTTAGTTGTGTAAATCTGAAAAGCTGAACACTTTTCAGCAGCTATTGATTTGTTTATGCAAGCTTCAAAATAAACAAAGGCAATGAATAATGAATAATTCAAATACCCAGAAACGAATCCAAATACAATAAATTTTGAAATCGTGGCACTTAAGCAACTAATATAGGAATGTGTAGCATAATTATTGAACTTGACTTGGATCATGGAACTTAGTCAAGCAACTCGCTGGCATGAAATGTAGATTCAAGTCAGGCTCAAAATACTTCCCCAATTCTGCTCAAACCCCAACAAAGAGAATTTGATCACAATTGTTAAGTTTAAGTTAATAAATAAAATGTTTTTACTTAATTATATACATACTCATTAAATAGTTGTAAGTTTGTATTTAGTCTTGCTACTGCTGATTTTGAATAAATAAATATCTTTTACAAACTAAAACTAAAACTAAAACTAATTGCATATTTCTTTAGATTATTTTGGAGTGTCTAGGGTATCTACTAGTTGTTTACCAATATATTCTTTTGCCCAACAACAGGGCTTTTGCTAGTCATGCGTAATTTTTACTCAGATTTTTAGTAGAGTTGCTTGTCAGAAAACTTTGGCCAGAAAAGTACCACTAGATATGCCACAGATCATGGTTCGTTATAGTATAAGGCAGTAACAGTCAAGTGACCACTATTCTCTCTCTCTCTCTCTCTCTCTGTTTCTCTTTGTCGCTCTTTCTGTCTCTCTTGTTTGCAGTATGGCTGGCAATTGCCAAACATTTACATTAGCACTTGTTGGAGCTGGCAAAACTAACAACAAACAGATAAATAAACAAATAAATGAAGTTGCAAACATACCTTATAGCGAAAGGAATAAAGAGAGAGAGAGAGAGAGAGAGACAGAGAATGATTTCTAGAGAGAGAGACGCATTTTCTTTAGTATATTTTTTCTGTCTGTTTTGTGTTTTGCCAGCAAATGTGAAAACAACGACCAACTACGCAAAACTGTATGCTACACAAAAATAAACGTTGCGTCCTCTAGTGTGTGTGTATGTGTGTGTGTGTGTGTGTGTTAATGTTGTTGTTGGTGTGCAGTTGAGTGTTTACATATATTATAACGTTGGTTGGCTGCTGCTACTGCGTTTTAGAACGCCACATTAACTACACAACATTGCACAGCAAGGGCGACACTCAAATGACACGGAATGAACGAAGTCCTGGAGTCCTCGAGTCCTCGAGTCCAAGCGAATCCAGCGTGTTGCGGGGTGCGGGGTGCACAATGGGGTCGCATCAACAACAACAACAACAACAGCAACAACAAAAATGGCAATAAAAAAAGGTTAAGGATAACGAAGAGGAGCAGGAGGAGACCTGGCCAAAAAAGAAACTCGCTGAGTAGCAAGTAGCAAGTAGCAAGTAGCAAGTAGCTGGTAGCCAGTCGCTAGTTCGACGAGTCCGACAACTCCTCGTCGACAAAAATCGTCGTCGTCATCGTCAATAACAAAACGCCGTCGTCGTCGTCGTCGTCGTCGTCATCGTCGTCGTCGCTGGCAAAACAAGTTGCAAATTTATGAGCCTCAACGACACGGTAAATACTCTGCCAGCCAGCAAAGCCAGCCGACGAGGCAGCATAAAGCTCCTTCCTCATTCTGGCCAAGTTGTAAGTTGTATTTTATTTCCATTTATCTATTTAAAGCCATTGCAATTATTTGTATTTCAAATTAAGCACTGATTCCAGACAACTTCAAGACTGATTTGAGCTGATCACAACTGTAATCACATTCATATATTTATGCATCAAATATATACACAATATATATATATATAAATTATTTACATTGTTTGACTGGCTGGTTTAGCTGTGCCGCTGGCGCCACCTGGTGGCTGGTGGCAATACAATTTGCGTCATTTACATTAATTTGCATGTGTACTCAAATAGTGCATTCATTTAATATTTAACAGCACTCACTCAATAATGAATTCAATTCAAATTTATTCTCAATTAGTCTGCGCTTCCCAATGGATTTGGCTAGTCTCTCATAATAAATATAATAGTTGTGTCCTTGCAACATGTGAGTTGCTAGTCGGCTAGCTAATGTGCCCCGACTGGCGTAGATTTCTTGGCCCTGGGGGCGTCAAAAGTTGCAGTATAGTCCGTTGTTGTCTGGCCCTTTCAGTGTATTCTTCTCAGTATCTTTCTACCTCCCTACCTCCCTCCCTCCCTCTCTCCCTTCCTCCCGTAATGTGTGTGTGTGATTGTTTGCCAGGATGTGGCGTATTTTTATGTCAGCATTTAGCAATTTTGTCTGTTTTGGTTGGGTTTCTGGTCTGGTCGGTCACTGGTCTCAGGTCTCTGGTCTCTGGTCTCTGGTCTCTAGTCTCTGGTCGCTGTCATTGTCCTTTCGCTTTTCATTGCTTCTCTGCTGCTGGCATGGAAATTCAAACTTCAAATTCGCATGTGCTGCACTCTCTGCCCAGAAGTATGCTCATATTTTCCCTGTTTTTCATTTTCTTTTCACTTATTTTTTTGTTGTTGTTTGTTAATGCTCTCGCACAACCCCCACAACATATCCAATCGAAAAACCCACTTGTTAACGTAATGATGTCTTTTGCATGGCAAGCTCAGATGCGCGTTCCCCTTTGGGGCAATGCCGGATAAAGGGGGGGGGGGGAAGCTATGGGGGGAGGGGGAGCTGCTCTTTTAATTTCCGTTTGATTTCTAGCTAGCTGCAGCAGAGGGCGGGTCGTGTGTTTCTGTGAGGGCTGAGTGAATGTGGCAGCAATGGGGTGTTAATGATAGCGACTCTTTGCCCATATTTAAAAGCAATTTTATTTATTTTTATGCCATTTTTTTGATTTTTGTTTGTGCATGTGTGTGGGTGTGTGTGGGTGTGTGTGGGTGTGTGTGGTTGTTTGCCTGTTGGTTGGATAACAACACAACACAATACAACAACAGAAAATGCCAAAACAAAGTTATGTCATAATTTCTATTAGACAAAAGTTTGAAAGCAACTTTTGCCAGCAGTTGCAGCCACAGCTCGAAAATGTTAAATAAAATCAACGTATGGCAAATATTTTTGTTGGCCTAACAGACATACACATAACCCCACACACACACACACACACACACAGACTGTATGGTTGTGCTTTGATTTCAGTGTGGCACATGCAGAGTGACCACTTGTGCCCGTCGCAGTTGCAGTTGCACTTGCTGCCGGACAGTTGCAGTCCTGATTTATTAATTACAATTTATAACGCCGGATGTCCTACCAGGAGGCAGACACACACACACACACATACAGAGGGAGAGTGTGTGTGGCCTGCTGCTGACAGTCGACAACTTTGGGTGCCAAGTCAAGTTTTTAATAGCCCCAAACTGCAAAAACAAATACGTTTGGAATGATTCGATAAACGCAAACCCATCAACAGATCCAAGACTGACAGAGATAGAGGGAGAGTCTGTAAGAGATGAGAGAGAGAGAGAGAGAGAGAGAGAGAGAGTAGCTGCCACATAGCAACAAAATGTTGCAGCATTTAAAACAGCCTGTGACAGGTGTCAAACACATATATTCATATTTTTTTTTTAATATTTATTTTCTTCGCCCCCTTGTCTACTCCACAGCCTTTTTCAGTTTTTCAGTTGCAAATGTGACCAACAACATTCTCGGCCTGGTTAAGAAGCCATTCAATTCAAACCAATTGAACGCAATTCAATGGCTAACATTATCAAAATTCATCTTCAGTGTCAAAGGCCACATGCAAATCGAATTGATTTGAGCTTAAAATGAGATTAATTAGTCAATTTGACCAATTTATTATAGCCTTAAGATAACAAACTCCTTTTGGAATTGCAGCAATCCACTGAGTGTTGAGTCTTGATGACCTGCTAACATTATTAAGCCAAAGACAAACTCGAATCAAATTCAATTTTAACTTTTGATTATTTATAAATAGAAAATGTTCTTTCAACAGACTCAAAGTGCCCTGAAATGACTTCTGCAGCACCTGCAAAAGGGGGGGAGAAACAGAGTCTCCGCAACACTTCTTCTGCTCCGGCCCCCGCCACTTGTCAGGAAATCTGAGCAGATTCCACAGGGTTAATCAAAGATTAGATTTGATTGAACAGCGACAGGCTTCAAAGGAACAATACACATTTTGTATATTTTTCTAATTAGATTTCGATGTCTGCCGATCAACTCCTCTCTCTCTCTCTCTCTCTCTCTCTCCCCTCTCCCTCTCTCTCTCTTTCTTTGTCTTTACGTAATTTATTTGAATTAATTTGTTACTTATTTATTTGATTAAGCGAAATATGACATTCAACATTCATACCAATTGCAGTCCACAAGCAAGCACATGCAACATGTTCGAGTTGCAGTTCGATGCGGGGCCGAGTTGTTTGAGTTGTGAGCTGTGAGCTGTGAGTTGTGGGTTGTGGGTTGTGGGGTCGAGCGCACAAAAGTATGCTACGCTTTTTGGCTCACCACATGAATGGGGAAAATAGAAGAAAATGGCATATTTAATGTCGTCTTAAGCACAAATGCCATCTCAATGGAATTTGATTTGTTTGCCGTTTGTGCTGCAGCTGCGACTGCACTGACACAAAGCACCACAATGTAAATAACTGCGGATTTTTAATCTTATATAAGCCCAAAGCCGAAGCCAAAGACGAAAACGAAGCCAAAGCTGAAACCAATGCAAAAGCCAAAGCCAAAGCCGGAACTCTTGAATGAGGACGCGTCGCTTATTTTCACTTTCGGGCGTGCCTTTAGTAAAACGTATAGACTCATTTCGGTGCTGGTTGTGCTTCTGCTTCTGCTACTGCTACTGCTTCTGCTGCGGCATGGGCATTTAATATACTCAAGGATTTATAGGACAGTCTCAAGTCTCGGCTGATGCCAACTCCTCCCACCCATTTGGAGTTTATTTAAAAATGTCCAGTCTGTGGCGGCTTTGGGTCCGAAGTTTGCCATCATCGTGCGGCACAATGGCCGCATTGATCATCTTGTCGTTTGCCAGATAAATGGCCCCGGGGACATTTTTAATTTACTGGCGCGCTGCGGCTTAAGCAAACCAAGTCAAAAATGATAACAACGCCAGCCAACGACGGCATCCAAGCAGCCAAGCAGCCAAGCAGCCAAACAGTCAAACAGCCAAGCATCCAGAACGTGCCGTGCTGCGTCGAGTGGCCTCGTGGCCCAATTGCCGCTTTGTTTGCTTCTAATTATTAATCAGATTTCCCAGGCTTCTGTTCCGGCTCTACTCTACCATCTCTACCATCTCTCTCACTCTCTCTCTCGCTTCCTCTGTCTCATGTGTGTTTGTACTGCTAGCAAATTGCATTTAGCTTTAAAAACCTTTATTTTGCTATAGATTTTTGGAAATCTTTGCTATTCAGTCCTGCTTTAGCTTTAAGGAATCAGTATCTAATTTGATGTGGCTTGCTTAAAACCTTTGCTAAACAGTGTATACTATCTATGTGTGTGTGTGTGTGTGTGTGTGAACATGCTTTGAATTTGCTTTGAATCGCCTTTCATTTATAATGCGCTTGGATTTGAATCTATACACCTCAGCAGTCCCTATGAATATTATTTCGTAATTATAATCAAATAGAATACTTCTCACGAGCATCTCTCTTTACCTTTGTCAGGCCCATATCAGTCTGTCTGCCTGTGTGTATGTGTGTCTGTGTGTGTGTGTGTGTGTGTGTGTGTGTATTGTGAATTATTGAATGTACATGCTTACCTTCAATTAACATTAAGCTCATTCAATCAAAATCGGCTCATTGATACAGCTGCTTTTAGCTCAAGATTCAATAGTGAGATTAACTATGAATTGTTCGCGTGCAGTGAGAAATCAAAGGACTTAAAGCGAAAATAAAGTTTCGACATGAATACATTTGCACAAATTGTGCACAAATTGGAATATGCTTAAATTATGCATTTATTGCAATTATTATTACCAACTTAAATAGATAATTGAGTAATTTGAAGTGGAATATTTTGGTTTAATGTCGCTGTGCTGTGCAGCTTGTGATTTGGCTAAGGACACTGTTAATAAATTTGAAATACATTTTTGGGCCACGTCAGATGGCAACATCAAAGCACGCATCTAAAACGCTTAAGTTCTTTGATGGCGTCGTCGGCCTTTGGGATCATCGTATTCAGCATCAGCTCTGTCAACATCATCATCATAATCATCAGCGTCATTATCGTCATTGGCGGCTTTTGGCTTTAGCCGCGGGCGCGACTGCTCAATTAACAAAATGACGAACGGCGGCTGGGCGTGAGAGAGAGGTTTTGTTGTGGCTGTGGCTGGAGATGTGGCTGTGGATGTGGATGTGGGTGGAGATGAGTGTTGGTGATTTGGGTTGAAGATGTGCGTGGGAGAGGTAGAGCAAGACAAGGAGCAAAAGCAAATGTCAAAAGTGTTTTCTAATTTGCGCAACACCCAACACAAGCATGAAGCATAACAATGGGAGACCGGGAGGGAGCAAGAGAGTGAGGTGGAGAGGGGAAGACAGAGGAAGAGAGGAAGAGAGCAATAACAAATAAAGCCTAATGTATTTAACAAAGTGACAAAAAACGCGACAGTCCCTAGGAAAGTTGCAACCAGGGGGCATCCCTCCGGCTATGCTTCATCCTCACCAACACCCCCCTCCTCTCCACTATCCGCTACACAGTCGCAATAATGCCCTAAAATGCCAGTACAAAAATGTTTAATTTATCAAATGTCAACGCCTAAAAGACGGCAACATTTGTCGTCGTCAATGACAATGTTGATGACTACAGCGGCGGCAACGGCAACGGCAACGGCAACGGCGACTGCAAAGTCTAAAGCCAGCGTCAGCGTAGACATTGTTAATACATCGCCTACATGGCCGCACCGCATCCCACACACACACACACACACACGCACACACACACAGAGCCCTGGGCGAACATTTTGTCCGGCATTCGCTCGCTGGCGGCAATGTTTATTTGAAAAATGAGCTAAGATTTCCCCATACGGTATTATTTATTGTCGCCATCTTCAGTTCCATCTTTGTGTTGAGCATCCGCACTTGCCTCCTTGTGTCGCCTCAGAGTCGCGCATTTGTATAATGAATTTGACAAGCGAGTTGTATCAGCAGCTGTTTTCTATAATTGAAGCCGACTAACAGACAACAATCGAATCGAAACGACAGCCTCGAATGGAATTTCATCTTCTCATTTAATTGCAGGCACTTTGCAACATGTCCAATTTGTCCCATTTAAATCCTAACTGCCGTATTTATTGTCTTGATTTTCTATGAATAAGATTCGCGATATCTTCAATACTTGCCCAATACCGCTTTAGTGATTGTTCAACTCAATCTAAATATATATATACTGTTGTGTATACCTTCTGTGTAAGCAGCAGCAATTGAACGAAATTAAAAACTACTTAATTTAAAATTTACTTTATGCTGCGAGCGAATCATTTATTATTAAATGGTCTGAAAAGAGCCAACCTAGGCATAACTGTCAGCAACTGTAAATAGTGAAAGTTGGCTTAAAGAAAAGCAACTGTAAATATTGCAAGTTGGCTTAAAGAAATAGCAAATTCATATTAACTTTTCAACGAATAGAATTGATGCAAAGCATCTGTCAGTCGAGCTCTCTCGGAGGATATTGTTGCAACACTTGAACAGCTGCATATACATCTGTTGGCATCTTCAATGTAGTATGCCACATCATAGGTTTTTACGTTGATAATCGTAGCTTGCGTCATTGTCGTTGTGGAAGCATTTTAAATATCTCTGCCAAAAATGTATATCTTTTGCAATCGATCTGCAGTTCCACATAGTATCCATTTTGTATCTATAGTCGCTGGAGGCGACTTTAGCTAAACGGCTGCTACTGCTGCTTGCCACATTGTGCTCTGCCCCCACCCACTCTCTGCCACTCTCTGCCACACTGCCATACACCAACACTTTTGCGCACTTGGAGCAGTAAAAAATATGGCAAAATTCACGATAGCGGACATAAAACAAAATGTATCTGCGAATATCTTTGGCCCATCTTAATATTTATTTGTGTTCGCATTTATATTGCGTCTATTCGCTCAGTTCTACCAGTTACCAGTTCCAGCTCTCACCCGCTCTCCATTCCCCTCCGCTCCTTGTCTGTATTTTTTGGTTTTTTTGTTTTTATTTTTTATTTTTTTTGTGTTGCTTGCCTTGCCCGTTGTTTGTTCGCTTATTTTGTTTTTACAGCGCACGTAAAATTGACCACAAATGGTTAGCACACTCTATCCCGTATTCATACCCCACCCTCCCCCTTTCATGTCCAATGTCTATGAGGCGTCGCCGTTCGTCGCCTTCCTTCGCAAGTTTTATTCAATGTCCGTTCAATTACACGCACGATTTCCGCTTCCTGCGGCGACGGCGACACAAAAAATAAAAGAAAAGCGTTGGGCAAAAAAAAAAAAAGAAAGAACGGAAACGAAAACCCAAAAAAAAAATATAATAATAATAATAAAGTTAACGAAAAAGTTTTGTATTTCATCGTTTCTGTTATATGGCTGAATTATGAAGCGATCAGCACAAGTTGAAGACAAATTTTTGGTGTGAATAAATGTGAGAGTTCAAATTGGAGAACTCGAAAGGGAACATCTCAAAAATGATTAGAGAGAGAGATAGAGAGAGAGAGAGAGAGAGACTGAGGCACATAAACTGTTTATTAAGTTTTAGTGTCAATATTTTCAGAAGAAGTCGTTGGAATTTTGCAGTTTCTTCGAATTAGCAAACTGCTAACTATTTTACTCTATTATCCTTCATAGCATCTGCTGCAAGTATCTAATGTGGTTCATATCAGCCTCCAAATAGTATTCGTATGGCATTTAAAGGAGTCGCAGGCATCATTCAACATGCAGAAGAAGGATTTACAGATTTACAGATAAGTATGACTAAATCGAGGACTCGACTTGTCAGGCTAATCGAGAATATATTATATATCCATTGAGTACATGGGATGCTTCCTTCTGCCTGTCACATATTGTTGCACATCTTTCAGATTCCCACTTTAGCCATTTTCAAGGGGTGCAGGGAAATAGTCGATGCTGAAGTGCGTTTGTTTGACAAATATAAAACGCATTTTCAGCACGAGCAACACAGATGATGCTGGACCTTCGATCTAGATCCTGATTCCGGCACAGACAACCGAGCATTAATAAAAACAATATTTTCACTGGCACACAAAAAATACAATGGAAAATGCTCTAGCTGGAACTGATCGACTTGCTGTTACCCTGTAGTGTGCTGCTAAACGATTGTCGAGACACAGAGAAATAGACTCGATCTATGCAAGTCTCTGGCTTCTATAATAGGCGGACAGACAGACAGACGGACAAACTGAGGTGCCTCGATCTGCTCGGCTATTGATGCTGATCAAGAATAAATATAGTGAATAGGCTCGCAGATGCTTCTTCTTCTGCCTGTTCGATATCTTTGCACAATTGCATAAAACACTTTTCAGGGTACAGGGTATACAACTCTTGTGTGTGTTTGTGTGTGTGTGTTGTAAAGTGGCAAAAAAAAGAAAAATAAATTTTCGCTTCCTGTGATGATGTCCTGCTATCCGGTTGTGCTGAGGTCCTTCGCTGCACGTTCGTTCTGCTGCGGGTTGTCAAGTTGCGGGGCAAGTTTGTTTGCCACTTTGCAAATATTTGCTTGTCGTTTGGCTGCGCGCAAAACACTTTTACAACAGGGGCGTTCAGACAGAAGCAGAAGTAAGCCACCGAACCCCTTTCTCCATTTCTCCATTTCCCCATTTCCCCATTTCCCGCTTGTCTGACCCATCTTCACTTTGGACTCTACTTTTATTTTCTTTATTTTTGTTGTTTTTTTTGTTGTTTTTTTGCTCCGCATCGACATCTTTTTCGCATGTGTCAAAAACTTTGCAAACTTCATTACGGTTATTTGCTACGCGCACTGTGTACACGCTACGCCCCTGCCACGCCCATACACACACTGACACACACACACACACACACATACACACACATGCAAATGCAGCTCAAATTAGGAAACTGACTGGCCAAGTCCAAGTTATTACCGTTAATTTGGTTCGCGTCAAAGTTTTGCATTGGTTTTGATACCCTCGATTGCCCGCTCAGTTGGGGCATATTTGTTGTGCAGATGCATCGTGCTTAATTGCCTGTTTCTCTTTGTCGCGTGTACCTCAACCGATTGATATCAGTTTGTAATCATTATCTCAACTATTGGTTATTTCCGATCGTTTCAATATTGTTGAGAGAGAATACTTCAGATGCTGGACACATGCAGATATGTAGGGTGTGTGGAAGTCGATCGGAAATGTCGGCAAAGAATTCGATTTTTACTTGAGTGACTGCTCAAGGAATGGCAATTCATGCCGCAGCCGCTGTAGGGGTTGCTGGCTGGTGGGCGTGGTCGGTTTTGGCCAGTTTCGCTCATCAAGTAGCAGAATTACGTTCGACTAGTTGTGGTCCTTACTGTGTTTTCATTCTCCCCTTCCCCCTTCCACGTACCCCCTGCCAAAACAACCCAACCAAATGATAAATTATTTTGTTTGCCCTATTTGCAACACACCCCGTAGCCAGGCACGTTGCGGGGCCATCGTCTTGGACGATTGAAGTTGCAACTCAAAAGTGGCCATAGAAATGACGGACAATTCTATTCAAAGCATGAAATAACATCTATTTAGTTGCCCGATGTCACTATCAATATTTCTTCAATTCTTGATTCTCTGCAGCAGATAAAGTATGCTGCCCTTTGCCCACTTGCCACAAGGGACAACATTCTGTACGTAAGTAATTTCATATTGTTATTAAATTCAAATTCTTTTTAGTTTTCAAACTGGATTCGAATTTACTGGGAGCTTGCAGCTTGCAGCTTGTCTTACATATTAAATTCATATTCTGTCTAATATTGCTAGATTGTTGGGTAATCGATGTGGCCAATTAAATGCCAGTGTTGCCATTTAATGTTTAGCGTTCCGCTCTCAGTTTTAACACATTTGCCAACGCTGATTGGCGAAATGTTTTGTTAAACTACTCAGAAGACGAGCGTTAATTGAATTACACACTTTGTGGCTTCTATCTATACTAGTTGTTGCTGTCGTTGTTGTTGTTGTTGTTGTTGTTGTTGTTGTTGTTTGTAATGTTGTCTTAACACCTCCTTAAAACAAAAAAGTTAAGTAAATGACGAAAATCCTTTTTCACATTGCAAGCTGATTTTTCAACTTTTAATGATGGTTTCTTGCCAACAAGTTACGCTTCCCCCAACCTCTCTCTCTCTCTCTCTCTCTCTCTCTCTCTCTCGTAGAGCTGAGCTGAAAGTGTGAAGCTTAAACCCACCCACACCCCAATCTCACACCACCCGGAGAACAAATTCCTTTGCCAAAATGGAGAAGTTGAAGCTGTTGGCAAAGTGAAGCAGCGGATAAGCAGCGAATAGTAGTTTTTATGCGTTTTTCAAGAAGCTTTTAACGTTTTAATGGACACAACTAGCTGAAGGCATAAATTGATGTGTGTGTGAGTGTGTGTGTGTGTGTGTGTGTGTATTTTGTATATGAAATGGAATGGAAACTGGAGCACAACTACGGCAATGCCTCTAGGCTGTAACAGCCCCTCTGCTCCCTCTTCAACACACACACTCATACACTCTCACACACTCATACACACACACACACACACACTCACTTTGAGCAGTTTTTACGAGCAAAATGTGCTGACTGTTGTCCATTTAGTGTTGCTTCCAAAAATTGTTGACATGAAACTGTCGCCATTGTCAGCCTCACAGTCGTTGTGCTGGACCACTCTTCCGTTGAACCACTCCCCCCCTCCACTTGTCCCCCCTCAGCGATTTTCATCTTCATCTTCATCTTCATTTCCATTTCCATTTCCATCTACGTCACCGTCAAGAGCAGCTCCAATTTCAGATTTAGCTACAGCCATAGCTTCACGTTGAGGCTTACAGTGTGGCCGTATGTTTGTGGTAAATGCTAACAGTTTTTGTGTAATTGTCAACAAGCAGCAACACCAACAGCAACAACAACAACAACAACACTAACAGCAACAACAAAAACACACGACAATGAAAGAAATAACGTAAACAAGTAAATGAGCATGAGGAAATTTGCGCAAATGTCAGCACTTTTCTTAAGCACCCGGCAAGCGACCACAAGAACGCAAAACGAGATGCTAACAACAAACCAAACCAAACCAAACCAAACCAGACCAATCCAAACCAAACCAACACCAGTACACCAGTACACAGAGAGAAAAGATTATTTTATGGCAGGCATCTCCACTCCGCTGCAGAAGGTGTGTGTGTGTGTGTGTGGGTGTATGTGTGTGTGTGGGTGTTGCCCACTTTCATTTATTGAGTTAACTAAACAGCAACAAGCAGCAAGGACTCAAAACTGGCAAACTGGCAAACTGGCAAACTGGCAACTGGCAACTGGCAACTTGGAACTCGGCGCTGGCCGCTCGGACTTTGCTGCGTAACGTTATTTCCTGCACAAGGATTAAGCACTTGGCCAGCAGCAGCAGCAACAACAGCAACAACAACAACAACAACATATCTAACAGCAACAGCTGCTGCTTCCGCTGTTGGTCATGCACTTAGAAAAAACTAAAATTCAATTGAATATTTAGCAAATTTCGCTGAAAACTAACAAGCTTTTCCGTATTTCAACATTTCCCTCGTTCTCGTAACTACCGTCAACAGTATTTTAAATTTTGTTGCCTGTTACCAGCTGTACAATCAACATTCGTTAAGTATGTTGTGAATGTGTTAGAAATTCACACTGAATATTTTCTCTTCTTTTGCGTTAATTTAGCGAGTTTCGTCAAGTTGTTTTGCAATTGTTTATCAAAATTAATGTTTCAAACAGTTGATAATATATTGACTAATTTGAATACAAAGAGTAATAATAATAATAATATTATATATAATAATTTTATATTATATTATATATTAACAATATATACATATAGGAATAATAATAATTAATATAATATAGGAATAATAATAATAAATGAATAGAATAATAATATAATATACTATAATATAATATATATATATATATATAATATATACATGAACTTTATTTTTCATATTCAGTAATAAACTCATCGAATTCTCTCTACCAGGTCGACCAATGTACTCATTGCAGTGGTTCACTGCTCATTGTGAGAAACAAATACACATCGAGATAAATTGGGAGTCATTCATTCGAGTGAAACCTGTTTTAGCCATTCACATGGAATCGCGATATTGATGGAATGTGACGAAATGTTGGACATAGTGGAATGAATACGGCTAGAAATGTAATAAAATGTATTCCGTGAAAATTAGAACAACCGACAATTGTTTCTTTCTTTTTTTTTGCGAGTGTAGCTTGGCTGGATTACCGTTTGTGCTGAAACGGCAGTAGTTAAAGCCATTGGCAACAGCAATGGTCACACTCTGACTGGGCCATAATAAAAGTGCACACAAAAAGGTGCGACGACTCATCAAAGCTGATGGTATTGTCCCTGTTTCAGCTCATCTCATACCTGTCCCGCCTCCCTCTATCACGCCCACCATCTTAGATTATTCATCTCAGATAAAAAGCAAATTTAAAGCCCAACAGCAGCGAAACTCAAACTGCTCAGCTTATCGTTTTCCTTCTTGCCAATTTTTTCTTCTCTTTTTATTTGTTTTGTACTTTGAGCATTTTCTTTTTCTTTTTTTTTGTATTTTTTGTATACAATTTAATGCACTTGTTGTTGTTGTTGTTGGTGTTGCACAAAAGCAGCTTACAGTTTGACAAGCGCTGCTGCATCGCTCAGTCCAAATGATTGCCAAGGCAACCTGGCACACACACACGCACACACACACACCCACACACACACACCCACACACAAGGCACTGGGAACATTGTCTACTTAGTTAAGTAGTTATTTTTATTACGTCCCGCCTTTGGCCGGATTGGCGAGGGGTAGAGAAAGGTTGTGTGGTTGGTGGGTAGTTGGTGGGTGGTCTATGTTCCGGTGTAGCTGTGAGTGGGTGGTTGGTTGGCTGATTGGGTAGTGCTATTATGACAACATAAGTTCGCTGATAGATGGAAAAGGTAAATTCTGTGCGCGAGTGTTGAGTGCAAAGCAGAAGGCTGAGGTGTGGGTGGCTCTGCCAGTGTGGCGGTGTGGGTGGGTGTGGGTTGCACGCTGAATATGTCAGTAGCTTGAACGCGTTAGCAATAACAAGAACAGGCATCAAGAACAACCACTACCCTGTAAAAACAATAGAGATGGAATATATAAGTCATATACTTACTTTATTGAGTTTACTGCCAAACTAAAATATATATTAATAATAAAAATATATAATAACAATGTATTTTCAACAAAATACTCAGTTTCTCATAATTTAGCAGAGAAGTCAACAGTTTTGTTGTCTTATTTGTAAGTTTATGTTAACAAGATGTTTTAGCTTTTATTGGAAAACATTTTCTCACCTGAATCGCACATCTTCTATCAAATCTTGCAATCATTTAATTCTCACTCTTTATTCTTTTATTTTCATTCTCCGATTCACTAATATCATTGATCAATATTGTTAAAATAAACACAAATAACAGGTATAAGCAGTAGACAAACACATAAGGCTTGTACTTAGATATACTCTTGATCAGCATTAGCAGTCGACTCATCATAACCATAACATAACTCTCTGTCTGTCTGCCTGTCTGTCTGCCTGTCTGTCTGTCCATCACTGTAAACACGTCGACATCAGATCCTGGAAAATCTATACAAGTTTAATGATCTAATTGGATTCATGTAGTAAATATTGTTATGTTAATTTACTGCATTGGATATGCATCAAGTATCTACTACAACCATTACTCTTTAAACTGGCCATTGACTGATGTAAACAACAATGTATGCAACAAGACAACATATTGTTCTCGATATTGAATATCATATAATAACATGCTGAGCTTCTTAGTCTTCTTGATAATTACCACAAACTTTGAACCGCAGCAGCAGTTCTGCATTGTCTAAGGGCATACGGGTGGGGAAGTGGTGGGTAGGGGAAAGTGGAAAGTGAAAAGGGAATGGGATGAATGGGGAGAATGGGGAGAATGCTGTCTGATAATGCCCGTAGAGATGAGCTGAGTGCAGGTAACAACAAGAGCAGTAGCATCAAAAACAATGTCAATGTTGCCGCAGGGCAACAACAGCAGCAGCGGCAGCAGCAGCAGCAGCAGTAAAATCAACAAGGACATCGAGAGCAAGGGGGCGGAGGGGAGGGGTAGGGGAGATGGGTAGCCACAAGGGCGAAACGGCGGCTAGAAGGACAAAGCATTTGCTTTGCAGTTGCTTGCTTGATTTCATTGAAATTGCTTGGCAAAAGCACTAGATGCCCGATAAGCTAAGCTGCCAGAAAGAAAGAGAGAGAGAGAGATTGAGAGAGAGAGAGAGAGAGAGAGGGAGCGAGGGGAGGAGAAAGAAAGGAATGAAGGCTGGTAAGCAGCCATAACAGTTAGCCAGAGCCAGAACCAGAACTGAGCAAATAAGATCAAAACATTAACGATATGGTAAATAGTCAAACCACAGTTGAAACACTTCAGTTGCGACAGACACTCATGAATGCACTCATTGGATGAAGTTTGCAAATATCTTTTTAATCACTTTTTTAATTTTATTGATATGATCTGCCTTTTGTCAATTCGGTCTTATCAAGATTGCAACGTCTCCGAACACTATATCGCATATATATGTGCCATAGGAAAAAGCAGTCGAAATTTGAGTTTCTGTTACAGTTGTGGAATATTCAGATTTACTTATTGAAATTAAATTTTGTTTTAAATATTTGCTTCTTATTTATTTGAATTAAAACGAAAACTGGGACAAATCAATTGACTCCGGCTTAAAGGGCAAGTAGTCGTCGGTGTGCCCGGTATAAATGTTTATTATTGTACAGTTTTTTTTTTGCATTGAATATTTTTTAGCTTTCTAAAACTTTTGTCAACAAAATATCTTTAAATACTTATCCAGAAGCAATAGAAACATATATTTCTACCTGCAAACTGATTTTGTGTTGTCAAATTGTGAAATTTAGTTTGCAACGCAAGAACTCTCTCTCTCTCTCTCTCTCTCTCATATATATATATATATATATATATATATATATATATATAATAAATAACAGTCGGTCTGCTATGCAAATTTAATTGGGATAAGTAAATAACAATATGATTATAAGCAGATAGATATATGAGTGTATGGTCATTTGGGCAATAAGTTGTCATTGTCATAACCAATGTCATCGAGACGGCTGTCTCTGTCACTGTCTCTGTCTCTGTCACTGTCTCCCTACCTCACTCACACTTACAACAAGAAATGGGGCATGATGATTGAGATGAGTGGTATGAAAATACCTGCAAGGAAATTATACGAAAACTAAACAAGCCAAAAACAACTCGGCCTGTTATTATTGTAGAGTTCAAGTTAAAGTTAAGCAGTGCCTGCAGGCAGACAGACAGACAGACAGGCAGATAGACAGAGACACAGACAGGCAGGCAGATAGACAGACAGATAGACAGACAAATAGACACGGAGCTCGTCCTGGCAGCGAGGACTCAGCAACTGAAGCCGGCTAAACGGCCAGACGACAAGCGGCAATGAAGTGCACTTCACTGTGAATGCGAATGTGAATGCGAATGCGAATGTGAATGTGAATGTGAATGCGAATGTGAATCTGAATCCGAATATAAATGTGAGGGTAAACGGGTGTGGGCATTTGACTTTACCTCCCTCTACCTCACTCTCTCTCTCTCTCTCTCTCTCTCTCTCTCTCTCTCTCTCTCTCATCTCGATTTGTCTGCGTGTGTCCGTGTCATTGTCTGTGCGAGCATCTTTGTAGAACAATTTTGCCTGAATGAAAGCGGCAAAATGCTTCAATAAATGAGTCGAAATGCTCAACACAGAGTGAGACAGAGACAGAGAGAGAGAGAGAGAGCGAGACAGAGCGAGAGAGAGAAAGAGAGAGTGCGAGAGAGGGGGTGGTTGTAAGTGAATGGCCAAATGACTGGCATTCTGTATAGCCATCCTTATGCCCCTGCTCTTGTCTATTCCTATTCCAATTGCTATTGTGTACCCTTCCACCAACACATCCAACCCCCAACCCTTCCACACCCACCCACATTCCCACTTCATTATGATCCTCGTTGCAACTGTGCAACGAGGCTCTTTTCTATCTGCGCCCATTCGAATAACTCGAATGACGCGAATGGCGCAAAAGTTTTTGCAGTTGACTTAAGTGATGCCAAGTGCAAGTGAACAATTGTTTTTGTTGCTGTTGTTGTTGCTGTTGTTGTTGGCGTTGTTGTTGCAGTTGTTAGTGCTGCAATTAGTGCAGAACGCTCTATTATTATCATTATGAATTTTAAGCAATCAGCAGCAACAGCAGCAGCAGCAACAGCAGCAGCAGCAACAGCAGCAGCCACTTTAACAGAAACTTCAACTTAAAAATTGATGGCAAAGTTGAAAGCGAGTCAATACTTGACAGAATTGTATTTGGGGAGGGGACAGGGGATTGGGGATGGGAGAGGGAGAGGAAGTCTCTCGAGTGGGTGACTGTCTAAAGTAAATAGAAAACAAACACAAAAGGCCACAAAAAGCGCCGCAATTGACTTTTGTTTTTATTACCGCTGTTATTCTTCTATTTATTTGTTGTTTACCTATGATAATTGTGGTGTTTATTTATGACAAAAGCAGACAGAAGACGCAAGTCGCAAGCTGCACGTAGCAAGCACCAAGTAGCAACTCGCAAGTGGCAAAATGGATGTTGCAAGCTGTAAGGATACGCAAACAACTTGAATGCTGAAATGTTGCCATTGAAAGCTCTGGCCTAAAAGCGTCTAAGACATTTCCATTGGAAACTTCATTTCACATATTATTTATAGATAGATATATAGACATATATTATTTAGATTATAGTTATATCCTCATTTATGTATTAGTGTATAAGTTCTTCTATTTGATTTCCATTTTTCATTTTTGGCATTTTTTTAAAGTTGCACCTCAATATTTTGAGCAGACTCCTTGCTCGATAATTACAATATGTTCTAATCCGACATTTAATCCTCTGATTAGTTTGCATCACTTACTCCGTTAGCCATCGTTCACCATTAAACCAAGAGAACACAAAAGTGTGACTTAAATTGTATTTAAAGTTTAAGACACAAGTTGGTTCAAATAGAAGCAAAACCCTAAATCAACTTATGATGTGATGTTTGAATTTTGTATGTGGAATTTGTTTCGATAGTACACTCAAAAAAAAAACACTAAATAAATAAATAAAATAAACGGTACCAAATTTGTTTAGTCAATCAAAGAGACTGTTGTGTAATTAAAATAAAAGTTTCATATTATAATGAAGAATTAAAGTCATAAAATGTATGTGCACTTTTTTCACCATTTGCACACATTTTCTTAAAATATAATTATAATTTAATAACATTTTCTCTATACAGAATTTTTGAAAAATATATATTTATATCCTAGAAAAACTTGTAACTCGATTGTAATCCGTTTTCACAAAATAATTATATTCATAGAAATTGTTTGCCAGTGTAGTTAATATATATCAAAGCTAAGGAAATGAAATTTATACTTAGTAGATAGATTAATGAATTAACATGAATTAAGAAAACAGTTTGGGAAACTGTGCCTTAAATCTGCGGAAAGAAGCAAAAAGTAAACACATCTGTAAAACTATTGTTGAAACAACAAACAACAAAGTTTTTGTGGAGTGTTAAAGTCTCTATAAAATTGGTGTTCGTTTCGGATATAAGACATGCATGTATATATATATATATATTTGTGTGCGTGTGTGTGTGTATATGTAAATTATGTTTATTGATACATATGGCAATAAAGTAAAAGTGTATTCTTTTATGATTGCGGCTCAATATGTGCGGCATGCCGAATCCTGATTATTGATACAAGCCCACATAATTGACAGTTGCCAGCTGTTGTTGTTGCTGTTAATGTTGTTGTTGTTGTTGTTGTTGTTATTGTCAGCGTTAACCCTTTGGTGGGATGCGTGCGAGGGGCAGTTGGTCTAGTGAATGGAGGAGGAGCAGCAACTTCTCCCCGCTTGATTGTAGAACAACAGTTCTACAACGCCCGGCGTCAGACGCAATTTGTATGCAAATTTCATGAGAATCTCAACACATGCAAAAACAGCATACGCAAAAAGACAAAAAATAAAAATAATAATAAAAACATCACAAAAAAAAATGAGCACAATAAAAACAAAAGCATAAAATAATACAGCAACAAAGAATTGGCATAGCGCGAGGCGTTGCAAAAGTAAGCATGTGACACGTGTAAAAGAAAACACGCACGCAGTTGGCACTGATGACGAAGAGGAGAAGTGAGAGAAATAAGCAAACACAACTTATTAAGAAATGGCAAAACAATTGAAAAGTTTTCTGGCGCCGCTCGCAAAAGCCCCAAAAATCTGACAGCAATAACGGGGTTAACGGTGAATGTCTTCAAGTGCAGCGTCACAAAAACGAAGCAGCTAAATTAAATGGTAGCCATAAAGCGATGCGTGTGTGTGTGTGTGTGTGTGTGTGTGCGCGTGTTATTAACAGAAATAAGTGGCAGATTAGCGTGGCTGGGCGTGGCAACCACACACATAAAACAAATAACAATAATAGTAATAGTAAAAGAAAAAGTGAAATTAAAATTAAATCTACGTTAAGAAGAAAACATCATTGACTTGAGCAGAGCAACTCTCTCACTCTCACACAGTCTATCTCTCTCTCTCTCTCTCTCTCTAGCACAGGCTGCTTTGTGCCGTTGTCGTCAATGGCTGCTGCGGGAATAAAGTGTGACTGCGATGGCAGCAAAATAGCAAACATACCAAAGCCACTTTCTATGCAAATTTTTATGTGTTAAATGCATTTTGTTGGATTTAACATTCTCGCTGATTTTTTGGTTTACATTTTTGCATACAAATGAAGCCTGCGCTGTCAGCGACGCGGAAGGGTGTCTCTCTCATTGTGTGTGTGTGCGTGTGCGTGTGTGTGTGCGTGTGTGTGTGTGTGTGTGTTATATCTTTCTTTCTTTCATTCCTTTCCTTTTTTTTTTTGGGTAGAGGATGGGGAGGTACAGCAACACACAAATTAGAGGATTAAGTAGCTGGGTTGCTGCTGGTGCGTCTGCTTCTTCCCTCTGCTGCTGCTGCTTCAGTTGACGTCGACATTGGCGCTGCAGTCGCCATTTGCCATTCGCTATTCGCCGTCTCATGTTCATTGTCTTCGCATCGGCGAAGAATCAGCAGCAGCAGCAGCAGTAGCAGAAGCAGTAACAGTAGCAGCGACAGCGACAGCGGCAGCGGCGGCGAGACAATTACGCTAATTCGCCTGAAATTGTTTTGCATTTTCTATTCTGGCTGTGCGGCTGCTGCTGCAGCCCGCATCTGTATGTGTGTTTGTGTATCGAAGTCTTTTAGACGCTTGTTTAAACAGTTAAATTTCATTGCGTTGTAAATAAGAAACAAACATTAAAAGTGAACATGAAAAAGTTTACAGAACAGAAGTGTGAAGCAATCGATGAATACAGTTATCTATATAAATATGTATATATATATATATATGTGTGTGTGTGTGTGTGTGTAACGAGCAATCTAAAATTTAAGGCAATTTTAGTACAAGATGCTAGGTATGGCAGAGTAACAATAACAAAAATTTAATAAAAATTTTCATGTCTGCTGCTGCTGCTGCTGTTGCTGTGACGTCACCCCAAATTATAATTATCTTAATGGCATATGTTTCATGCAATTAAGCATTAATTTCAGTTCGTTAGATTTCATTGAACAGCGAACAGCGAATAGCAAATAGCAAATGGCAAATAGCAAATGGCAAATGGCAAATGGCAAATAGCAAACATAAAACATTAACGTTAAGCACAAAAATAGAACATGCAAATGGTTTTGCATTTGCATTTGCCTTCATCAAATGCAGGCCATAATTGACAGGTGACATATTCACTGGCAATGATAATTGCATTATATTAACATTATTACAAAACATATGTGCATTCAATTTAAATGTTAATCTTAATTCAATTATTTATTACTTGAAATTTGGCTGCCAGTTTGCGGTTTTTGCTCCGAATATGCATATCAGTTACGCTCGGATTCCTTTAATAATTATGTACATGATAATGAGCAACATATGTACAATCAATACAGCTGCTGTCAAAATAATAGTTCCATTCAGCTTCCCATATATTCCTTGTATTATTCAGCTACACTTCGACACACTGTCCTTGTATTAGTTGACCCATTTCTATTCTTTTGACCGCAGCTGTACATACATCTCAAACAGTTGTAGATCTTTTAGTTCATTGGTGCTTCCCTCCAAGGCCCAAAGCCCTGTTGCTCTGCAGCACATCTTACCTTAGATGGTAATTCTTATTGGTATCAGAGTATTACGCAGTCGGTTATGCCCGATTGCAACTTTCTCACTTGTTTTCTTTTCTCTTGAATATTTGCATCTGCTCGTAGCATCTAACTTTTTTCATATCTACATATTGTGTGTGTGTGTGTGTATATGTGTGTGTGTGTGTATGTGTGTGTAAGTATCCATGTTTGATTGCGCTCATTATCCAATCCCATGTTGGCTGGCAAACCGCCGCTGTTGATTTTTGTAGTCGATTCAACGATATGGAAACAATCGTTGAGCTTTAACAGGCCCAGCAACTGGGGATTGCCTTGTCGACGAGGTGGGTGGCAGGGGGTGGGCGGGTGGTTGAGGGAAGGGAAAGGGGCAAATGGCTTGTGGCAGGAGCTAGGAGGCTGGAGGCTGGAGGGCATTTCGGTTTTTGGCAGTTGGTTACAGCGATTGAATTTAATTAGCTTATCATGAAAGCGTATTTCACATAAATTTATCAAAATTGCTTTACACAACAGCAGCAACAAGGAAATCATATCTCTACCACCCTCTCCTTCCCCTTCCTCCTCCCCCTCCCCATCCTCTCGATGGGTGGTGGTTGGGTGGTGTCGACCAAATTGCATTACGGCCCGCCCATTAAACTGATAAAAACGAGAAACGAGCATCGAGTTGAGTTGTGTTGACTCCGGCGACACTTTAAACTTGATGGTTCAACGCAACTGCAGAGCAAGCGGGTGGGTGAGTGGCAGAGAAAGGGAGGTGGGGGGGGGTTGTGGTGTTGTGGTGTTGTTGGTGGTGGTGGTCTTTGGGATATGGGTTGGTAGCTAAAGGAAAAGAGGCTAAAATTAAATTTATTAACGCACATTACAGCGCACACACTTCACAGCACTCCAAAGAGAGGAGCAGTAGCGTGACAAGGGAGGGGTTGGGCAAGGGGTGGGGGTGATGGTGACGGTGACGATGAAGGTGGGGGGGGGGGAGACAGAGGAAATATTGCTGGCTTGGCCAGTGATGGGTGGCAATACATTTACTGGTGGTTACTTGAAGGTCGCCCGAGAGTGGCAGCAGCCACAAACAACAGGCTTGCGTTGCACTGTGACCGACTGTTGCAAAGCGATATTGTGCAACAACAAAAATAAATATAAATAAAGGGACCATGTCCGCTGGATGGACGGACAGAAGCACGTCAAAAGGGAACTGCAAAAAGAATGCTTTGAGCATTTCCGATTTCAACTGCAGCTTCCAATTGACAAGTCAAAAGCAATCGGCTTTTGTAACTCTGTTGATAAATGATAAGTGCATAAAAATATACACATACATACACAAACGTATGCGTATCGACTGAGAAATACCCTGTAGCCAGTATTTGATGTAAAGTAGTAGACTGGCTGAGATTTGTTTGTTGTACGTGTTGCTTAGTAAAATCTAAAAATTAAATAAATATGACAGATTATTTAGTGCATCAGTTGGAAGGCTATATCTATACAATATATATATATACTCTATGGGCTCGGACATGCTTCTGTCTGTTGCATAATTTTGCACAACCTTTTGACCTTTTATTGTGCATTTTTCAAAAATTCCACAGACAATTTTAATACTTTTCGCATTAAGAATTGAACTCGTTTTCAATGTTCGCAGTTTGCAGTTGTCTTCTGGCCTGCATTCTTAAAAACTTTAATCAGATTAATGAAATATTTATAATGTGACCTGTTTAGGAAAATTGCTTTAAGCTTTGCGCAAAAGTTATAGTCAATATGCCCAGTGGGATGGTGGGGTCGTTGGGGGAAGTGGGGGGGTTGTTTTATGGTGTATGGGTTGCTTGGTCTATTTCCGTCTTTATCGATGGCCATCGACATCGTCATCGGCCGCTTTGATAGCTGGTGAACTGTGCTAATTGATAAGCGACGTGCGACATTTAATCGGTTGTTTGCCAAAACAAAGAACAACAGAAGCAATAAAAAAAACAAAAAAAACACAAGAAAAATAATCAAAAACAAATAGCGGCCGTAAAATGTTGATGATGCCACTCAAGCGCGAGCAAAATGCTGTCGATAAGTGCAAAAGCCTTCCTGTTGCGACAACACCACAACAACTACACACCACCCACCACCCCTCCGTATAGGTCACCCAACCACTGAGCAACTCAACACTTCTCCCTCTCAGCAGGCGAGCTTGTGAGGCGCGCGTTCATTTGTGGTGTCAATGCGATTATGATGATTATTTCGCTTCATGGCATGCCAATCGCTATCTAGAGCCTATAAGCACCCCTCGCTCCCTCGCTCCCTACCAACTGCCACCTGCCAGCATTCTTTATTCCCACCCAACCAGCAAGTCCTGTGCAGCGTGCAATTGAAGGCATTTGTGCGTGAAATTACATTGAAAATTTAATTGTGCACACCAAGTGCAGGACGCTGTGCATTAGATACGCAAAATTTGCTCATAAATTAAAATGCACCCCATGGATCAGGGACAAAAGGCATGGCATGACATGCCCACACCTACACAGACACACGCACACACGTATACACACACAGGCACACACACACACGTATACACACACAGGCACACAGGCACACATACACACAACACCCCAACATGCATTTGTAGTTGGTATCCCTCGCTGGGATGTTCGCTTTTGTGGATAACGAGAAGCGCAATTATCATTTAAATGAGTGTTTTTATCAGCCAACAGCGACCCAGATACACTGAAACAAAATTGCTTAGCTATAGAGTGTTACGCTACATAAAAGCTGCTCTGAGTTTGTTCAGCAAAGTTCTCTAACAATATTTAACTTTTATATGCAATGTGACATTCAACCTTAAGTTGAGTGTTTCTACTGTTGGATATGGATATATATATATATATAGATATAGATATAGATATAGATATAGTCTCAGAAGATTCATATTTTGTGTGTCACTTAAAACACATTAATTGACATAGGGATGTATTTATCCACATATTTTATATATCATTTATATTATTTTGATATTAAATATAAAATTAAGTAAAATGAAGTTAAGATTTAAAATGTAAGAGAAATATTCAAATGTAAAAACAAGGATTGGGAAAACACAGCAAAACTCAATCAGAGAGAAACTGAAGGGAAAAGATAGAGAGAGAGAGAGAGAGAGGGAGGGAGATAGGAAAACAAGTGAACCTAGTTAGCTGATCAAATATGCATTACGTGTTATTTATCAGGCCAGTTATCAAATATCATTATAGCCTAACTATATATATGGAATACAGGTTAATGTCATTACCATTTCCATTGCTTCTAAATGAGCCAACCTTCTCTCACACACACACACACACATACATACATATTATTTTCTGGTGAACACAATTGGATTGGTCATTATCGATAAATATCGATATTTACAATTTTGAGCACATCTCACTTAAAGGCTGCAAATTTGACGTATGTTTTGTTGTGATTACTCAATCAGATAATAAATACGAGCGCTATTTGAAAAACTATTTGTTACAGTCTGCCATGGTGTATCTGTGTGTGTGTGTGTGTGTGTGTACATATGCATATGTGTGTTTAGATGCATGCATGCACTGAGTAACCACAAATGTGTATTGAGGGCCCCTGCTAGTTGGTCGCATTGCTAACTTTTAAGTTTAGCAAATATATGAAACAAAAACAAATTGCCAATAATGTTTATTTGAATATATATATATATATATATATATATATATATATATATATACGCATGTGTAAGTGTGCATATGTGAATTGGGTTATATTGGATTGCATAATATACGCCATATATGGGATTATATTGTGGCACACACGCCATTAACGTATCGATCTCGCTGCCATCGGCTGTTTTCCTGGTGTGTCCTGAAATGGTTGAGATGCGGCTACCTTGTCGTATACTTAATGGCAGTCCTTGTAGTGCTCTTCTTTTGCTTGTTCCCATTGTTGTTGTTGTTGTTGTTGTTGATGTTGTAGCTGTCATGCGATAGGGCGAAGTTTTGCGAGGTGTCGAGCAGTTGAACTGTGAACTTTGTGCCAGGCATTATTTAGTCAAGCCTTCTAAAATCAACTTCGCGCGAAAGCCTGAAAAGTTTGAATATGTATTTGGACGTGTTTTGATGTTGTTGTTGCCAACGCACAAAAGTCGTATGCCAGTTGATGCAATTTCCCAGTGCGAAAATTAACAAATATACACACACACACACACACACACACTTACACACACACACACACTCGAACACCTACAAATGGAATTGTGCGCACGAGAATTCAATTTAAGCAGAGAAAACAAAGCGTGGATTTGAGCGAGGGCAGGGTGGGCGTGTGTGTGTGTCTGTGTGTGTGTGTAAGAAGTGTGTTGCATTGTTTGTTTACTTCAAGTTTTTTTTTTTTTTAGACTTTTTGTAGTTTTGTAGTTTTTTTTATTCGCTTTCGTATGCGGGCCAGCCGGAAGGAAGTGCAAGCGAACAAACCGAGCCCAGCACAAATACGCCCTGTGTTACCGAGCAGTAAGAGGGTAGTGTATTAGGGGGCGGTGATTGGGATTGTGTTAGGGTGTGTCGTGTTGAGGTATGGATTGGTTGTTGGCACGGGCCACAAGAAAGTGGGCCTCAGATGGTGTTGCATTGCAGAAATTGGCACAAGCGGATGCGAGCTGCTAGGCTTACCCCTGCCACAGCTCCGCAAAGCACACACACCCCCTCCCCCTTTCCACGACCCATTCAATCTTATTTGCATTGGTTTATTTATTGGGAAATTAAATATTACATGGAAAACGCTGAAGGCTGTGGTGGAAATAAGGAAAGTGCTCGCAAGCCATCGAAAAGATGGAATTAATATGCCAAAATTGAGCAGCTGGCAAAAGCAGCAGCACCAGCACTCGCAGTAGTAGTTTTGGCAACTGTGCCACACGCACTTGGCACTTGCCACCCTTTTGCCAAGCATTCAACAGCCAATATATAGCTAAAGATACACATACAGATACAGATACAGATACAGATACAGATACAGATACAGATACAGATACAGTTGCATTGTATTGCTTGTATCCGCATCTTAGTCCTAGACCATAAGCAAACACAAATGATGGCAATCTGTTAGTATAACGAACCCTTTCCACCCCACCAAACCCTTTTGCGTCTTTCGACTGCCATCGTCTGTGCACAATCCTGGCCAAATTTATATTATTAATGCCGTTTTATCTACATGCGACGACGATGTCGCCCCCATAGATACGACTACGCTAACAACCAACGTGCAACTCAAAGAAACAACTATACCCCCTTTTCCGTTTCCCCATTCCCCACTCCCCACTTCCATCTATCCCCCCCTCTTTATCCATCCGCACGTCACATTCTCTTCGCTGTTGCTGTTGTTGTCTTTGTCTTTATATACGCTGTTTTATGAGCCTCAATTAATTTCCGCGTAAACAGCGCGAGTTCTCCAACAAACACGCACACACACACACACACACACACACACCCACACACACACACACACACACATTTAGAAGGAGTCAACAGTGGAAATGTTAAAGTGACGGAAACATTGATGAAATTGCTAACAGTTGTTGGATTACATGATTTAATATTTAATATTAAATATTTAATATTTAACATATTATATATATTTTTTTTTGTATTTATTTCCTACATCTAATTGCATAATTCTCATACGTTATATCGTATATATTTAAGGTGAACATATTGCTCTGGCCTCTGCAATCAATACAAATATACACAAGTGTATATATACATCTATATATATATATTTATATATATATACAGTATTGCATGTTAAGTTGCATTGCATTGTGGAATGACTATTTTCTTTTCTTATAGTTAAGCTTACACAGACACGGAACATTACTCACCTTAAATGATTTAATAGTGGAATTTTGCACAGTGTTTGGCTGCAGTTTAAGGTTTACGTTAATCATCATTTCAACTGCGCAAAATGCTGATTAAGAGCTACTTATTGTTTGCTTGCACTCTCCCCCCACACCTGCACTCGAACTCGCATTCACATTCACATTCACATTCACATTCGTATTCGTATTCACACCGTTGCGAATGGGAAATACATTTGTCGCATTAGTGGCAATAACTTGAGAGAACATTGTGTCATGTTAATCCACACTAATGACAGTTAGCGTGGGCCATGCGAGAGTAGTCGACTGCCAGATACCCTACAAATATAATTTTCTTTCCCATCACTTATATGTTTTTTGTTTTACAGCACTTATTGCCATTTATTTATATTTCTCGTAGCTGCAATCTTTGTAATCGATATTGTTGGCAATCATTTCGAAATACTTAAGCGAAATGTTGCATACTAGTCGGTAAATACTCCTACTTTGCAGGGTATGGCAATAAAGCTTGGAAAACCGCAAAATACTAATTAACAGCCAAATAATAAAAAGTGTGACGGAAATATTTACAAATATTCATTATATTTATCGGCACCGATTCTCAAATGCTCTAACAAACTTAGAGGTTAATTCTGAAGTGCATTAAATATTGATTAGCAAGTTCTCCACAAATAATTTCACAGACAAAGATAATGTCGAATACATAAACATATATAACATATATATATTTATATACATATATGTATTGATTTGTTCCAAATTCTCCCAAAATGTTTGACAGACACAGACTGTTAACTAAGATAATAATATATATATATATATATATATATATACATGATATAATTGAAAAGCTTTTTGGAAGCTTTCAGTTGTTAATACATACATATTGCTGGATATATGCATGCGGAGACAGTTAAATATATATTTTGTATCTATTATATCATGATGGCATGTCTAGAGCTTGTATACGTTCTTTTTATGATAGTCCATAATGGAGGTACATAATCCAACTGCTTTTGAGCCCCTCTCTCCCCCACTATCTGGACGATTCATGCGAAAAACGCGCGAACCACGCATCCGCTGCGATTAACAGTTTGCGATAAACAGAACTAAACCAATAAACAAACAAAAACATGAAAAACAAAATTAATAAACAGCAAATATTTATGTTTGTAGAATATACACAGAGGCAAAAATGCACTGGAGACTAATCTTTTATTATTTATTTATAAATCGGAAGCCTTTCGAATGGCATTAAGCAATCTTAGAACAAGAACATTTTTATTTATTGGCAAACTTATTTTGAGAATTGCACAATTTTGAAATTTTACTTCTAAATATTACAATATCAAACATATTGTTTATGGTATTTGTTGTTATCAAAAAATACTTTTTATGAAATAAATAAATATTGGCAATTTGTAAAGCAATAATTTTGTTAACGCTTGCTCCATCATAATCTAATCTGGAGAACATGTTAAGTGGATGAACAAACTTGATGCAATGTTGATAATTATACGAATCTATTTCTGTCTTAAGAATGTTTTGCTTTTGGTGCTAATTTTTCTCTCGGTGTCTATACGTAGGCACAGCAAATAGCAAAACAACATATAAAACAAAAAAAATGCTCGTGAAAAATTCTTATCGACTGATCGATAATAGTTGAAGGAGTGGGTGCATTATATACATATGTATCGTCCGGCAGGGAGGGGTAGTCAGTGTTTGCCTGCGAAGCGAAAGCTTCATTGGCTGGCTGCTAATGCCGAGGTCGGCCGACGTGACCAGCGGCACAACAGCCGTCGAAAGCTCGCCGCGAACGGAGTCGCTCCCGCTGCGAATTCGCCGCTGGTATATAAGGCGTCATGCAGGGCGCTTACTGCAAATACGTTTGTTGGTTCGCCTTGCTCGCCTCGTCGTTCCGTTCGCTACTCGCAACCCGCAACTCGCAACTCGCAGCCCGCAGCCCGCAGCTCGCAATATGTGGTCCAAGATTGCCATTTCTGGAGCTCTGCTCGTGATGGGCGGCACCCTCGCCGTCAGCGTTGGGGACAACTTTGCGTATGTGGATCGATCCCTGGCCGTGGCCATGCCCAAGGCAAAGTGTTTTAAGATGCAGGATTAATGGCGACGGTTCTGGATGCGCAACTAGTTCCGATTTGCCAGTGCCAGTTCCCAGCCGATCTAGTTCATTAAGTCAAATCATCCAAATTGTTGTTTGTGAACAGTTTCCAATTGTTAAATGATTCTGTATCGCTATACTCGCTTGCCTCTGTACAGTTCAAGTGAACTATATGCGTGAACCAGTTCTTCATATTCCCCATATGCCTCCTGCCGAGACGAACAACTGTCAGTCAACCTTTTTTTTCCTGTATCTATATCTATATCTATTTTTTTTTTGTTTTTTTTACTGTTTAGCTTGTAGCCGTTTAAGTTCCTACAGTATAAACATAATTGCATGTTGTAAATAGTTAAGAAATAAATAAACGTACAAATAATACACAACTCAGCTCAACGAGTGACACACTCAACTAGTGACACATCGCCTCTTAATGCTGATCAAGTATATGTATATGTATATATGTATATATATATATTATTTGGTTTGCTCGCAAGTTAATTATTTTTCTATATGTTGCTGCATAATTTCCTGCTTTATAAGAAAAGATAAAAAAAGTATCCCACTTGAAGGAATGTCAGAATATCAATCGATATTCCCAATTCCCCTTGGAAATGTGAGTATAAATAATGTATATGTACATATATATATATAGATATATATATATAGACTTATATATGCGAGCACACAAGCTAAATTCGTCATAGTCCAGCTTTGTTTGCCTGCCACTAGTCGTGTGTCAAAGGTCAATGCGGACACACACACACACACACACACACACACACATGAACTTTTTATAGTTTTATAATTAAACTGTTAATTGTCATATTATAAAAATAGACATATAAACAAGGCCATCGTTTGCTTAGTCCTTATCTTAATGCTCATATTTATTTTAGTTTTTCTAAATTTTTTATTCAGTTAGTTTTCACCAGCAGCGACTGTAAGTGGGAGGGGCTTTGGGGGTAGGGAAGACGTGGGGGGGGGGGGGGGTTGTGTGTGTGTGTGGAAATAACGCACAACTTGCCACAGGACAATGTCCAAAATCTGTGGGCGCACTAAAAATGACTGGCAAGCCGCAAATACTTTGTCAGGATCAAGTTGACACTCGTTTGTCCGTCGGTTTGGTTTGCCCGGCCCAGTTCGGCCATAAGCCCGACCCTGTCCGACTGACGGTTGATGGTTGCAGGTCGCCTGCCCCCAAAAACAGCGAGCTATGTGTGTGGCATAGGCCGTCGCCCGCATTTGACACTCTTTACCCACCCCCCCGCCCCCCTACCCCCTCCACTTTTTGTTTTGTTTGTTGCCACATAAATGGATGTGTCTATGGCTATGTGTGCGTGTGTCTGCATGTGTGTGTGTGCATGTGTGTGTGTGTGTGTGTGTGTGTGTGTGTGGGGGCATTTTGTCAGAACAGATTGTTGAAGATTTGATTTTGGGCAGCTACCCAGTGGCCAGCACAATCGTTAATCTAATGAAAGATGACATTCGCTGGGCGAGCGGCAACAAAATTTTGAGTAGTTGCCACTGCCAACGGCATCCCATCTCCACCTCCAGTTCCAGCTCCAACTCTACCTCCACTTGCAGCTTGAAGTACACTTTAAAAAACTGCATTGCAGTTTCAACTTTGAATGAAAATAATAAATAAATAAAACATAAAATAAAATAATTATTTTTTGTTGTTATGGCATATATGTAAATATATAAATAAATATATATATATAAATTTATATATATAATATCCCAATTATAATAAAGAATTAATACTTGAGTAAAATTATGGGGGAAAATTAAGGATAAAATTAAGATTAAATTCTTTGAAATTCCAATCTATCTCTTAATATTATTATTTGTTTTAATAAAGTGTATTTTAATATTCAGAAAAATATTGTGCAATGTTTGCGCAATTTTGTGCAGTGTAGAGTCGAATGCTGCTGCTGCTGCTGGGTGGACTGCCACCAGTTCATCCGCTTTGGCCTGCGGCTGTTTGCTAAACATTCATCATCCCTGGCTCGCCTCGGGTCCTGATGTGTAAGCGGCAAGTAAAGCAAGGCATTGCCACACACTGTGGGAAGTAGGGGTTAGTGTCAGATATGCTGCATTTGCAGCATTTGATACTCCTAGCAGTTACCAGCTCACCTGCCACCTGGTCAAAGTTCAATCGCTCGTCCCGTGTCGACTTACCAAAGACCACACACAAACAAATACACACACACACACACACACAGACACACACACACACAGAGAGACTTACAACACACAAATTTGCACAAAATTTGCAAATTAACGAGTCTTTCGAGCAGACACGCCCACTGTGCAGCACACTGTGCTGTTGCCCACTGTTCGCACCACCTGCACCACCACTTGTCGCGAACGAGCCCAATAAAATTTGATTAGTCTCGTTCGCAGCAACAGCAGCAGCAGCATTAGTGGCAGTGGCAGTGGCAGTGGCAATGGCAAATCCTTTAAGTTCTCAAGATTGCAGCTGCCCCGAAATGGGGGCGAGCCATATGAGAATTGATGCTTGCCACAAACAGTTTGGGGCTCAGATAGAGATATACAGATTTGGCTCTGCTCCCTTCCTTTTAAATGTGCAACCACTTCACTTGCTGCTGCTGCTGCTGCTGCTACTGCCGCAGTGGGAAAGAGATAGCTAGATGTGTATTGTATATTCATGGCTCGATGGCCTGGTGGCAGGACACTCAAACGTGGCCCGAGGCCGAGCCGGCCAACTTGGGTTAATTTACATTATAAACTTTGAATATTTTATTATTTGTCTAGGAAAGGACACAGCTGGCGGCAGCATCAGCAGCAGCAGCAGCAGCATCGCCACATCGTTAGTGCGCCACGGACACTGTCAGTCTGTCTGGCTGTCTTTATGTCTGCCTTTTGCACTCGGAGAAATAATCGAGCTCTGATCTGAGCTGGCCTAGCTTCTATGTTTTTCGCAAAGTGTATTTCTCAAAGTGTTGTGCCACGTTCTGCCTTGTTGCCTCTTTCAATAATAAAAATATTCGAAAAATTATTCATAAATTTCAGTTGCATTTTGTTTGTTGCTTCTTTTTGCTGAGCGTATTTTTGAGTGGGCGTGGCCAGTCTACTGGTGCTGAGACCATTTGTTGACACTTGCCGATAGACACTGGGTGCCAGAGGGAGTGGCAGGTGGTAGGGATGGAGGGACAGGCTGATGCGTTTCGCTGATTTAATGACAACATATTTGACAACAGTTTTGTGCAAATTATGAGACTGTGCTCAGTGTAGGGCAACCTAACCCAGGCCAGCCCAGGCCAGCCCAGGCCAGGCATGACACCCAGTCACCCAGTCACCCAGTCACCTGTCCTGCCCTCTGCCTCTGCCTCTGCCTCTGCCTTTGCCTCTAACCACCTCACCTCATCCAGCTGCTCGTGGTCCTCATTGCGTTGTCATCATTGGGATTAGCGTTGTCAATGGTTGCGCTGCTTGTTAGATTTCTGGGCATCGAGTTACTAAATAATTAAGCAGTCTCACTCTGACACCTAGTAAACCGAATCAACCACAATTTTACGGAGCAAGGATTGCAGATGCGGCAGGTGGGGCAGGTGAGGCGGGTGAGGCAGTTGGCCGGGGCAATTACAATTTGATATTTTCAATATGCAAATGCATATGGAGCTGATAGTTTTGATTGTCAATTCGGTTAAAGAATATTTAATATTGAAAATATTTCGTTTTTAGTTTTTTATAGTTTCGTCAGGATTTGTTTTCAGACCAGAATTAACATTTTAATTGATAGTTGCTATGAAAGCAGTTTAATAACTATTTCATCTATTTATCTATCAAAAAGAAATAATAACATAATTGATATTTCCATCAAGACTGAAAAAAACCAGTTTGCATGGATATATATATATATATATATATATACATATATGCTTAATAGTGTCACTCGTGTCTTGTTCAATCTTCAATTTGTTGCGCTTTTAAAACACAATTATAAACTGAGTTTATTTCAATAATGATCGCAATTCTTGGTCACATCTCTTGCATCCTGCTGAAGATGTTCATTTCGATTTTAGATACATATTATTCTAACAAGATTTGTGTGAACTTACACATGTTATAAAATACAAATGGATAAGGATTTTATTAAATATGGTTTTAGTTTAGTTTTTCATTATTTGTTAGTATCAAAAAATTGGAAAACTTTAACGCAGGCTATCAACATATTTCTTTGTTTATTTGATTCGTATTTCACACACTCACACACACACACACACCCGCACACGCACACAACCCCCATCAGGTGCAAACTCTACTTTATGCGTTAAATACGTTTCTTTTGTAATGCAATTTTTGTGTGGCACCCTTTTGCCTAAGCATAAGTGCGGGGATTCCCCCAAGTTTGGAGACTGAGCAATAAAATTACGAGACAATTTAATCTGCCATTTGCCGTAGTTGTTCTTCTTGTTGTTCTTGATGTTATACCTCTCTCTCTCTCTCTTTCTCTCTCTATCGCTCAGTCTATTGCCATCTCTGCTTTAATCCCAGAAATACGCGCAACGAACGTGATCCAAACCCAAACCCGAACCTCAAAACCCAAACCCAAGTTAAGCAAGGCGTGCAATGCGTGCAACATGTATACCGGGTGCAAGGAGCACATCCTTTCGCTTCACACCTTGGCGGAATTAGACACCACGCACCTGACCGAATAAATAATTTATAAATGTTTGTTATGCAAGGATTAGCACAGGATTGCGCTGCCTTTTCCTTCTCGCTTTCTCTCCATCTCTCCATCTCTCCTTCTGCCTGTCTGTCTGTCTGTCTGTCTGCCTGTCTATCTGCCTGTCTTTGCTGCTTTGTTGCACCATTTAGGATACTCATAGCTCATCACTTGCCCCCATCCCCGGTTGCCCTTCCTGAAGTGGAAACTCATTTAAGGAAATGTTTTCATTTTTTATCGCTGCCTTCGCATCGAAATTAGCCACAGAAAACTGGAATGGAATGGAACATAAAGGAATGGAATGCTCAAGTGCATAGAATTCTCGCATAATAAATTATAATGCAAATCCGCGCTTAAGATCACAACAACAGCAGCGGAAAATCAGGGCGTTTAAGTGAACCTCACCCCCCCCCCCCCCCTCCCTGCCATAGCCTCCGTTTCCCCCCACCTTACTTAGCGCAACCCCAATTTCCCAACGGTTTTACTGGGTCCACGATTTTTTTTTTTTTGCCATTTTTTCTCGCATTTTGTGTCACTTTTTTTTGTTGTTTTTTTGTCGCTCTGCGGCCGCCATTTAAAATGATAAAAATCGCAAACAATTTTTGCCCGGACCGCAGTCGACAATGATAAAATACCGGCACACACACACACACATATATATATATATATTTATATATATATTTATATATAGATAGAATAGGGGCGGACAGTTTTGGCGGCTCTGCGTCTGACTATGGCCATCAAAATACTTAAGCAGGCAATTTGTAATGCTTTGCCAGTCGCCAATCAATCAATCGACAGATATCAGAGATACTATTTGGAGTACAGCCGGCAAGATAAATACAACAGCCACAACTTTGAGTATTATTCAAAATGGACAATAAAATCCAAACAATGTATAAATGACATTCCTACTTAACGAGCACCATTCAAAATTTATGCAGATTCAATGAATCAATGAATCAACGAATGAATGCCGCAACAACAATTTTTAATGCCTGCTCGGATCGCAAATATATCTCCCAGGCAACACACATATCTCCAATAGATTGTAATTGCTCACGACGCTATTATGTTTTCTCTCCTAAAATGTGTGAGTCGTCTCTGACCTCATGGATAGTATATATACACAATATATATATATATATATATATATATATATATATGTTGTCCATCTGTCGAACTCTGATGAAACTTTGAATGTATATATATATATATCATAGACTATCTGATAATCAGCACACTCGATCAATTATTTAGCTTTGAATGCTTTAACTTATCTATTTATCTACATATTTATGTATATATATATATATATATATATTCCCCAAGAAATTCAATTAAAGGCATTTGTAGTTGATTCAAAAAGCCCAACTTATTTCTCATTCATTCTTTAGCCATTCCCATATATTTCAAAACTAATTTCCATCTCTTTCTCAACTGGTCTCATTTTGAGCTCATTATAATCTTATTCGTAGCTCATCAACTTACAACAACTTACTGCAAACTAGTGAATTAGTTTGTGGGTTAATATTGGATAAGTTCACATTTATGACTTTACTATCATATCATATATATGTATATGTATTTTTCAGGTAGCAATTTCAGCTTCAGCTGCAGCTTCGCTTTTGCGGAAAACAAACTTCTTCAGAATTGCAGTTGAATAAATGCATTTCTAACTTTTGCCATATGCTAAACAAACACAAACGACTGCGCAACGGGGAGCAGCGACCAAAGTTGGATACTTAAGTTCTGGAATGGGAAGGGGGGAGGTGTGAGGGTGTGGATGGGTTGCGATATGGGGCATTTTAGCTGGCCCTTGCTTCGGGTATCGTTCAGGGACTGCTGCTTGCTGCATGCAATAATAATGCTAAATAATAAAATGTGGCAGGGGCTAAGGGGAGCGAAGAAGCAGAAGAAATGATAATAATGCTGGGGCAGAAATTGGTCAAAACAATATAAATGCAAATGCAGCCGACGTCGACGTCAACTGCGCTGCTGACGACAGCAACCCTGAAACGCATTTTAATCAGTTTGCAGCGAATGCTCCCATTCCCTACTCCCCAGCTGCCTGCTTGTGATGGGCGTGGCAGGTGGCACAGACCGCGTGCTCTGCATCGCAAATGCGTCCAGTTTATAGCCTGCAGCAGCAACAGCAGCAACATCCAGCGAAGGCGCCAACAATTTAGCAGAGAGAGAGAGAGAGTTGCACTGTTGCAGGCGCAGTCAATTTGCTCAAGTTACCTGTTGTGCATCCCAAACCCGAACCCAACCCAATCCTCAATTCCCTCACCGCTAGTTACGCATAAATCATTGACAAATCGCTGGGCAACCTCCCATAACGAGCAACTGGTGCTCTGGGTAGGCGTGACAGTGAGAACAATGAACTGATTCCGTTGACATTCGGCTTAAATGAGACTAGAGGCTCTTCTGGTGTCCAAAACACACTCAGTCAGCAGGTGCTGACAATGAGCTCTTTAGACTCTCTCTCTCTATATATATATATATATATAGATTGGCTTGGACTCTCAGATTTAACACTCAATTATAGAACAAAGCATGCACTTATTTTGCAATAATTTGGAATGTTTAAATTAAAATAAATAAATTAGCTGGGCCTTTAATGCTAATAGAAGAATATGCATGGACACTCTGGGCTGGAAGATGCCAGCTCCGCAAGTTATGGCTGACTTATATTTGCACAGTTTCATTTGCCAATTTATGCCTTAAATATATACATTTTATATACAAAATACGCTTAGTTTTTATTTTTGTTTGTTTTTTAATTAATCTCAGATAACTCTCAACTTTCGCAGTTATGCTGCTGTTTATCTATAGACACTCTACCCATAAATTTAGCCAGAAGCACAATGTTTATTTAATAAATATTTCAATAAACACAAGAGATTTATAGTGGTTGAAAATATTCAAATTAGCAACTGAACTGGCTTGTTGTATATTGACTGAAGTTTGTCTATATCGAATTAAAAAGTTGAAGAAATCATAAACCGATTTGTCAGATTATTCACTTGAATCAGTTGATCAGTTGTGAGTGGGACATTAGTTGTAGCTTCATTGAAGTGAGTGGGGGGACAAGATGCTTCAAATTTCGATTACAGTCGACGCTTTCACTAACTAATTAAGACAGACAGATGAACAGATGTTGTTATTTTGGCCTCTGTTTCTGTTGCTGTTGCTGTTGCTGTTGCTGTTGCTGTTTCTGGCTATTGGCATTGGAATATCTTACTATCGGCATTGGCGGCTTTTGTCTTCGGTAAATTTGCATTTTCATTTGGGTGGCAGCGGATGCCTGCAGCCGATGCGAAATGTTAATGAATTGCCAAAATCGCAATGCAAACAGAAATTCAATTTGCAAAAATAGCAACACTTGCAACGACTGCAGCAACAACAGCAGCAGCAGCAACAACAACAACAATTGCAATAAATAAATTGCACATTTGCCGACGCCTTTGCAACTTGGCTGCAAATTGCCGTTGATTGGATTTGTGCGATGCATGTGGCGAGTGTGTGTGTGTGTGTGTGGGGGGGGGGGGGGCATGCTACACAAAAGACTTCTGCATGCTTCATTATTTCTGGGGCTAAATTAAAGGATAATAGATTTATCTGCTTGCCTGAGCATGCACAAAGATACAAAGATACAAAGATACGAAGATACAAAGGAGCAAAGAAGCGCGAGCAAGTGCGTATCTTTATATCTGCAGTGAGATGACTGCACACATCTATCTATCAGATACACTTGAGCGCATCTACATAAGTGCATATGGACATTCGCATCTATGCATATACAATTGCTAATGTATCTGTGCTCAAATACACTAAACGAAATCGCATTTCCAAATCGGAAAATCCAAAAGTACTTAATCAACTTCAGACATGTTCCTTAAATTTAGAATAAGTCTGAATTGCATTGCGAATAAATTAATATTGAAATACAGTCTCAATATGTGTCACATGTCCTGCATCCATTTCTCTGAGTGAACTATTTGCTAATGGGCACTAGTTATGCGGAGAGTCGAGCACAAACTGAGAAGTTGAGTGGTTGCTGTGTGCTCAGCTAGATTCAGAAAGGGCGGCACGCTCTAAGCCTATTACGAGCTGAGCAACAGGCTGTGTAATAACCAATAATGATGAACATGGCCCAACAATATTTGCATGTTTGTACTCTGCTGTAATCCAGCCAAATGGTAGAGTTGTATTTTGTTGTTCCTTCTGCTGCCGTTGTTGATGTTTCCCTGTGTATGTACATATCTGTGCAGCTGCTGCTGGCTGCTGCAAGCAATATATTTAACGAAAATGTATTTTTGATATCGAATCCAAATTTGACTACGATTTAATAACTGCAAACTTCTGCAAAGCCAGCAAATCGCATGTCGACAAATTGCCCCAAAGTGTTTCAGAATATTTCTGGATTTTCTTTTAATCAAATTATTTGTTCAGTTTAAATGCAGCTTTACACATAATAAATTTCACTAGCAAAGTGTACATTTTTTTAATAACTTAAATTGTTGAATATCGGTCAATACAAATTGTACGTTATGCAAAGAAAAATGTATTTTGTTCTTAATTATAATCTTGAGTTAAGCTTGTTATCGATATGAATATTTTAATTAAGGAGTGCCACCACCTGCCTATATAAATATATATATATATATATGAGTGTGAGAAAGAAAGAGTGCCAGAGAGAGAGAGAGAGATTACGGGTCTCATTAGGGAAATTAAAAAGAAAATGGAACGAAAAGGGGAAGAAAGGAAAACCCATGCATGAGCCATTTAATGAGCTACTTTAAGCTGAACTGCCGGACTTGGAGCTTCTGAACTGGCTGTGGAACAAGGGTACGATCATCGTCTGACTGCGTCTGGGCTTGCTCTTGGGCTGGGTCTGGAGTCAGTCGGCAACTCGGATGAACGCAACTCATTCAATGTTTTAGCCACGGTTGCGGCCAAGTTTTATTGCATAAATTAACTTGGCCAAACACAATTTTGCAATTATTTTGCAATTAATAATTTATGTGCGCAGTCGACCCGTCGACCAAACAGCAACAGTGAGCGAGAGTTGGTGAGTAGGAACGTGGGGGGGGGGGGCACTGTTCAAATAGATGGCCAAGAGTTGTCTTTCTACTTGTTGTTTGCCAGTTGTTGCTACTCATTATAATCAACTGTGCCAGTTTCCCTGCCCGTTTTGCTGTCTTCCTTTAATCGCCTTTTAAGTGGCGACTTTAAACGCCCCCATCCCCATCCCCATCCCGATTCCGAACCGGTGCAACCCTTACCCCTACCCCCTACCCCCTTAAGCCGTCATGTTTTTTTGATTTTGATATCCGCATGCGGTTTGTGAGCTTGTTTAAGATTTGCGGTCGAGTTGCTGTCATGTCCCTTTGGCATGTTCTAGTTATTCCTATTGTGGTTTTTGTTGCTATTGTTGTTGTTGTTGTAGTTGTTGTTGTAGCTGTCACTTCATTACTGTCACATGATAACTGGGACCCCAGCGTTTGTCTTGGACCTTAAGTGGCTTTCACCTTGACGCCCTCCACATGCCCCATAACAACAAAAACATCAGCAGCAGCAGCAGCAGCAGTAGCAGCGAAGCAGCAGCAACGGCAACAGCAACAACAACAACAAAAAAAAAATATAGAAAAAAATGTCAGGCAACACATGGAGTTGGCCACAAGGGAACTCATTATACAAAGTCCGGCTAACATGCTTCAATCCGCTCCTGCAACCGCCTCCCCCTCCACACCCTCAATATGTGCGCACGTTTTATGAGTGGCACACACAGCCAGAGTCGATTGTATCCGTATCTATAACTGCCTCCGCCTCTGCCTCTGCCTCTGCCTCTGTATCTGTATCTGTATCTGTATCTGTTGCTGAAACGCATCCGTTTCGCACACATTTTGCACATTATTGGAAATCGTGCGCTTCGTTAGTGGCAAATCTGTTGCAAAGTAGCCAGCCGCCTATCCCACGGACACATGGACATATGGACACAGCTACATGTGTCAATAAATACATACATATATGTATATGTAGACCCCAACCAACCAAGCAACCAGCCAGCTCTGCCCCAATCCGCTGGGTTTTGTTTCGTTTCGCTTTGTGTGTGACAGTTTTCAGTGCCTCAGAGCTTTGTGAATGCTTTGCCTTTGGCATTGTTGCCGAGGCTTATCATTTATTGCTGCTGATTGGTTTGGCAGTCCATCCCCAATATACCCAATATCACATTCCATACACACACACACCCCACCCTCTCACGCCCCTTAAGCGAAACCAACAACAACAACAACGTGAGCTTTGCATATACACTGCAAAATGGAAATCATGAAATCATCAAACGTTGGCCGAGTCTTATATATGCTCTTCTTCTTCTTCGCCTTCTCGAGATTACATATTTAAATTGCATCGCTTAGTTAAATCAAATTCTTGGCAGTTGAATTTGAAATGAAAACAATGCATTTTAGTTGCCTTTTGCCAATTCAAATTTGATAATCGAGTTTTGCAACACTTTTAATTGTCATTCAAAAAGTTATAAACTGTTGGTGAGGTACAATAATGCCGATATATATGTTTGAGGTGGAATAGAACACTCAAATTCAATTACTTTACAACACTTCCACAGAACTGGTAATCGAATGAAAACGTTTGCTTTGCCTGTTGCCAGTCGGTTGTTGCATAAAATTTGCACGCAACATGGGAAGTGCTTGAGACTTGCAACGTGTCGAGTCGAGTCGAGTCGAGTCAATCTGCATATTTACTGTGGTTAGCCTTATCACAGTGCTAGTCCATATGCCCACATGCATGCCTGCATTTAAGAAGGCCAATAACGAAATTTCATTTAATGTTCCACACTGTGGCAGGAGCTGGCGCCCTGTGGCCCGGTCCCGGGTCCCGGGTCCACCAGCAGACACAATTCACCCACCGCCAGTGGGGCTGTTTTGGTGGTGAGACGGAAACGCGTTTGTCAGCATTTTGCATTTAAACTGCTGCCATGCTTTTGCTTTAATTTGAAACATTTGCCGCTATTTGTGGCACACTAAACTCAACTCAGGATTGATTGATTGAGGTTGTTTTTTTTTTTTCATCTTTTTAGAGATATGAATATGTGGAAAAGTTAACTTTTTATAGAACTAATAGTGTCCGTTTGTCTGTCAGCCAGCCCAAAGTCGAATTGTCCTCGCGATATGAATCACAGTGGAAGCTGGTGAAGATTCTCACTCGGCTTGGTGTTTAATCGTGTTTGGTTATCACCCCGCCCCGTTTGTGGGCGTAATCAGTGGCCCGCATTTGAATGGCGCCCACAGAGCGCAACTCATCTCGTCTCGTCTCAGCTCCAACTCAGAAGAAACAACAACAACAACAACAACAAAATACAAGAAAACGTTTCGAATTGAAACAAATTGTGGAACGGACATGGGCACTGACTGATTAGAAAAATTGTGTAAGACACAACAAGCGGGCCAAAGCTGCAAACCAAACGAAAAACGAAACAACAAAAAGAAGAAAAAAAAACGAACCGTCGCAAAAAATTCAAATAAAATAAAATAAAATTCGAGACAAGGCAAAGTTTTGGCGGCGTGGGCGCATTCGTGGCTCAAAATGAATAAAAAAGAAATTCATCAAATTTTGGCAGCGTAGCAAAAACCGACGTTGACTCGCTGCCCTTTGTTGTCCCAGGCGCTTGAGGGTTGAGGGTGGGGGGTGGGGGGTGAGGGTGAGGGTGCGTCTACAAAACAGAAAGAAGGAGCAGCAGCAGCAGCAGCAGCAGCAGCAGCAGCATACGTTTGGAAGCGGCTTGTCAGCACGCGCACAACAACAAACAAAAAAAAAAAACCAAAAAAAAAAATGAAAAAATACAAAAAACATAAAAAAAAAAACGAAAAGAAAAAAAAAATATTGTTGAAAACAGTTAGCGAAACAATTTAATGATGAATGATGGTCAATAGCAAATTTCGTAGCAAGAAGCGCTGCAGGAGCAGCAATTTGGGGCATGAAGCGGAACAAGGGAGGCATGGCAATGCCATAGATCCATTGAGGCATATGCACATGGTTGGTCGGTCAGTCAGCTGAGCAGAGCCAAGGCAGAGCTGAAGCATACCAGACTAGAGCGGAGCAGAGCGGAGCGGAGCAGTGCTGAACGCATTGCTTTTCAATTGAAAACCAATTTATAACAAAGTAACAAGCGAAACAAAGCTTCCACAACAAGTCGCATTTTCAATGCCCTTCCGATTGGTAGAATAAACCCAAAGTTCCCAAACATTTATATAATCATTCAGTCCGACAATTAAACATGAGAGTTGACTTGATGAGGGCGAGAGTGTTTTAACATGTCTGTTCTTAACTAAAATATATGCTAATTATAGTTATAGTTAATAAAAATATTCAAAACTATACAAATTAATAATTAAAGCTATAAACAGTTTGCCTAGTTTAGTTTGTGTATTTTATTTGATCTCATATTTTATATATAATTCATTTGTTTTTTTTTAGGAAACTTATCTATGAATATTGTCGGCGCTTCCTAAACTCTGGCAAGTATTCGAAGGGCTGCAGCGGACTTCTGACTGAATGTGCAGACTCAGAATCAGTTAGTTAAGATATACAGCAAGTGGGACAAATGATAAAAAAGAAGAAATGTAAAAAAAAAAAAGGAAAACAGGTCTTGAGCCAGGCCAGTGACAAGGCTTCAATGACGATGCGATGAAATGGCCAACGACTGGGACTAGGTCTAGGACTGGAAGTGTATGGGGATGGTGCTGAAGATGGTTACGGGAATGGTTATGGGAATGGGAATACGAATGCGAATACAGATGGAGATGGTGGTGGAGGTGGAGGTGGAGATGGAGATTTGGCAATGAAAAATCGTACTCGAGCGGCTGTCAGCACTGCGCGAAGCAATTACCGGGCTGGATCATTTGATGGGCGACTTAAATTAGCATTTATCACATTGACAAAGTTGCTTGGCATTCGTTCATTCATTCATTTACTCAGGCACCCATTTATTCCTGGACAACATTCAGTCTGTCATTGAAGCCCGGCTTCATGCAGCAGCTGTCAATTGGCATTGCTGTTTGTCAAATGGCTTGCGGTGGATACTGCTTGCCTCTAAAAAGCTGCGCCAGCTGCACACATACAAACAACAACAACAACAACAACAACAACAACGAGATGAGAAAAAATATATAAATAAATCGAAGCAAATTCTGACAAGCTGCCAAGCCTTATCAGCATATCATTGAGGAATTTCCAGCTGGTCATTGCGCACACAAAATGCCTGATAACAAATGCCTGCTAATGCATTCCATTGGCCAAATTAATGCGCACTCCATGACATGGCCAAAACTGTTTCAGGGTCATGATTAACAGCTTTTCATTTGGAGCCAACATGTGTGCCGCCAAACAGCCACACATACACACAGAGAGAGAGAGAGAGAGAGAGAGAGAGAGAGGGGAAGAGAGGGGAGAGATTGAGAGAGTGCGAAGTGGCAGCTTGAATTGTAGGTAAGTCCAAGCTTCATCTTTAAGCTCGTTGGCCATAAACTGGTCAGCCAATTAAGTGGCCAGTCAGCCAGCCATCCTACTGCTGCTGCTGCTGTTGCTGTTGCTGTTGCTGTTGCTGTTGCTGCTGCTGCTGCTGCTGCCTAAGGGGAGCAATCAGCAATTGCAGCACAGAATCTGTGGGGTCTTCGGGCTTCGAGGCGTATAATTTTATTGTGATGAACTGATAATGTGACATTATTGTAGCTCATTTGTCAACAAATTACATCCGCTGAGGAAAGGTGGGCGTGGCGTGGCACGGTGTGGCATGGTGTGGCATGGTGTGTTGTTGGCCTATGTATCAATCAGTGTGTACATAACGGCACCAAATTTTGGCAAGGATGTGCCCTGGCACACACACACATCTCCGCACACACACACACACACACACACACACACACATGTCCTGGCGCACATAATAAATGAATCGAGCATGCATTGAAAAAGATCAAAAGTGTCAATAAAACAAAGCAGACAAACAAACTGCTTCCAAACGATACCACACACAAATGCGTATTGGTATTCTCTAGCATCCACTCTCACACACGCACACGCACACACACACACACACACACATACACCCATTGACAACTATGTGTGTATAGGAAGAAAAAAAAACGAATGAAAACACAGCAAGCGAAATGACAAAAGTGGCAAACGTGGCATAAATTACAGCAAGAGCAGCAATACACCATTCTCACACACACACACACACCCCCACCCCTCTGTGTATGTGTGTGTGAGTGTGCTTAAGGAGCTATGCCCCTTGACCAGTTTAGCTTTTGGTTTCTTCCGCTGCCTGGCGAACGCCACAGAAATGCCCAAATATCGCAGCTAACAAGCGATTCTTGGTCTGATATTCCACTGCTTCGGCTTGGTTATAAGGGGATAAGGGGATAAGTGGAGATGGAGAGACGGGGAGATGGGGAGAAGGAGGTGGTGAAGTGGGTGAAGTGTATATGCTCAGCATTGACAAAGTAAATCAAGTTAAATTAAATGAATTATTGCTGCAATAAATGTGGACGGAGAGCAATATAAATTGTGCATGGCTCGCAGTCTGGCTGGCAGTCTGGGAAGAGTCTGCAGCCCCAAAACAGAAGGCTGCTCTGCCTGAGACAATGCCACATAAGCACACACACACACACTTGACACAAAGAGGTGGAGGGGGCAGCTTAAATGAATCGTTAAGCTGAACAAGTGGACAATAGCCGAGCGTTGCTCTGCGCGCCTCTCAACGAGTTTCTGAAAACAAATCAATTTTTTGTTGTTTTTGTTTTGGTTTTTGTTTTAGCCAGTTTCAAAAACACTTTGCAGTACATTGTTTTTATTTATACTTAGTTATTTCCGTATTATCTGAGCAAACTGTGAAGTTTGAATTGACAACACTCAGTCCATAAACCATAAATAAGCAACATCAGCAACATCGGCAACATCAGCAACCAGCAACATATATTTTATATATCTTTGTAGCTTTGTAGCCAATTCTCAACTCAATTCAATTCTCAATTTTCGGGCAGGGAATATAAAAACACTGAAGTTAATTAAGTTTTGAAACTATGCTTGGATATGCTGTGAAGAGTATAGATTATCATCGTATCGCTATGTATATGTTGGATGATAATGTCTGGAGAAGATCAGTTCAAAGAGCTTTGAGGCAACTCATGCTGTGCATATATATATATATCATTGATCAGCATCGAGACTTAATAGCTAGGGTATTTTATCTTCTGCACGTTGCAGATAAAGTGTTTGTCTCATTTTATGTTTTTTTTTTGTTTTTTTTTTATTTTGTTTTTTGTTTTTTTTTTATTCCTTTCGCTTGCGACGTTTTTACTATTTTGGACTTTGATTTATTTCAATTGCTTATAATTTCAAGCACGAGTTTCCCTCTCGACAAAGGACGCCAGGAGAAGCGAGAGATGCAGAGAGAGAGCGATAGAGAGAGAGAGAGAGAGAGAGGCAGCAGGGATTGAGGCTAGCTGGACGCATAAGTAGAAATAAATAAAAATAGATTAATAGCCGACACGAGCATCCGCACAATAAATTCAACGACGCGCCCACAAATGAAATAATGGCTCAGCCCCGAAAGGATAATTCTACAACAAGCATAAAGCTGCCCCGATAACTGTATATATTATGTTACACACACACACACACACACACACACGTACATGTATATGCATATATCGATATTGGCCTATGGCTCCATTAACTTGTAACTGCTAACTGGTAACTGGTAACTTGTTACTGGTAGCTAGTAAAAGTTGCCCATAAGCGACATCTTAACTTAAATTTCCAGCTAAAGTCGCTCGGCGTTGACACAATCAGCCAGCATGAGGATAACAGCAACAACAACAACAACAACAGCAGCAGCAACAACAATTGAAGCAGCAACAACAAAAGCTTTTAAGGCCGCATACATTTTTAATGAAACGAAATGAGACCATTAAACATTCCACAGTCTGAGTTCGAGTCAGAGACTCGCATCGCCTCCCTCTCCCTCTCCATCTCCATCTCACTCTCTGTGTCTCTGTCTCTCTCACCTCTCGCTTCTTGTTGTTGCTCTTTTATTGGACTGGGCCAGTCGTTGACTTCCTGTCTGCTGTACCCATGGCCAATGTCGTACAACGTTCTGCTTCTGTCCGCTTGCCCCGCACTTTTCCACTTCCCCACTTTCCACTCCCCTCACCGCCCTCACTCCCCACTTCTCGCTCCTTCTCTCCTCGCATGTCCTGTGCTATGCTTCAACATGCCACTGCACTTGCCGCCGCCTTTAGCAACAATTTAAAGTTTTATTAATTTTACCGCCCGTCTACCCATCGCCTTCAGTTCCCTTTACACACACGCACACCCTGAGGGGGATGGGGACCCGGAGCTGTGAGCGTTTTCCATTGTTGTTGCGAGTTATTAAAAAACAAGCAGCATGAAAAATCTTTTCTTAATTTAATATTTCTTTGTATGAATGAAAAAAAAGATGGAAAAAAAAGATGGCAAAGAAAAGAAAACCAAAACAAAATGAAGAAAAACATGAAGCTAAAAGGAAGCACGCCGTTGACTTCCTGTAGCCTGCCTTACAAACACACACACACACACACACACACACACAGACACACACACACACCTAAGCACACACACAGACACACGCACATGACGTCTGACAGCTTAACTTTGATATGATTTTCCATTTATTTTCGCTGCTCCTTTTTTTTTTTTTTTTGCATTTTGTCGAAAAATGTGCGCTCCGCTCTGGCTTTGGTTCTGGCTTAATTATTTGCCATGAAAAATTACTGAGTGCTCAACTGGGTCAATTACAGCGCCATCTAGCGGCAACAGGCACCATCATTTAATTACGCGAACGCCTCGCGGCGTCGGCATTGAAGCTATTCTTAAAGTGCCAATGAAAAGCATCTGCAGGCTGCAGGAGTCGCTGGCACTTCACAATCAATTTGTTCAACTATCTGACAGAAAGAGAGAGAGAGAGAGAGAGAGAGGGAGAGAGAGAGACGGAGAGAGGGAGTAATAAATAAGTTAAAATGCTTCTAAATTGAACGTAGAATGCAATCCATCCAAATCTGCAATGAATATAATGAGTATAACCGTGAGTACTATGAATATTATCAGTTGGTATGCATTAAATGAGATATGACGAAGAGAGAGAGAGAGAGAGGGAGAGAGAGAGATGAAGTTTGCAATTGAGAAAGTAATAAGTCAGAAGAGATTCTTCCAAATTAAACGTATATTTGCAATCCATAAAAACAGTAATGATTATAATCAGTATAACGAGTTTAACTCTGAGTGTATTCTACGAGTATTATCAATAAATATACAGAAAATAAGTAATCGATGAGATGGAGAGTGTTAGACACAGATATATATATTTATATTAGTCTAGGATCTGTCATATATTTTTATTTATTTATAATTGTTTGATTCATTTTGTGAGTAGAAAAGGGAAAAGAGTTTAGTATTAAATTCATAAAATAAATAACAAAATACAATAATATATTTTATAAATTTCTCCTTTTAATTTAAGTTTTGAAATTGATTAATTTATGTTTTTGAGAATTGTTTTAGATTAAGCAGAAATGAATTCACTTAACACACACTTTGCTTACTTTAATTAGTTGACGGTATTATGTGAGTGGCAAGAGTATGCTGAGTGTGGCATTCAGCTATATTTCTTCTCTCTCTCTCTCCCTGTCTGTCTCTCTGGTTGTTGGAGAGCGGTCGAAGGTAAAGAACCATTTGTTAGCCGTGTAATTTGCATGGCACACCCAAATGTCGCCCAGAGGCGTCGGCAACAGGGTCGACAGTTTGACACATGCCTAAAGCCTCGCCGTCGCCAGCCTGCTGCCCCCGCGACAGGTGTTGGTCGACTCCTCGACTCCTCGACTCCTTGACTGCTTGACTGCTTGACCCCTCGACAACTTGACTGCTTGGCTGACCGACTGGATGCCTTGGCCATCCGCTTTTTGCCGTCTCACTTTTGATTTTTTATTTCTTTAGCGTTTCTTTTACGTTTTTTATTGCTGCTGCTGCTGCTGCTGCTTTTTTTTTTAATTCGTTTTGCGTTTTTAATTGATTTCACTTAAAGTCTCATAATCGTGACACTTTGGCGCCTTTTAATTTGATTTTATTGGCCCTCAACATGCCGGGGGCAAGGAAGCTGGGGTCCGGGCAAGGACTTAAGGCTGCCGGGCTGTCAAAATGCCGGCACTCGAGGGCTTCCAGGGTTTGCGGGGCTTGCTGGGTTTCCAGGGGAGGGTGGCAGGGTGTGTAGGGTTCAAGGGTTGAATGAGCTGAACCGCCTCATTGACGCGTTTTATAGCGGCGACCTCAGCGAACTTTATTATAATGTTACAAAAAAATACAAAATAAAAAAACAAAACAAAACAACAACAACAACAACAACAACGAAATTCCACAAACAGTTACAAAACAAAACCAAATAAAAAATAGAAAGTAAACTGAAAATAACATAAAAAACAACAATAGAAGTCGCAGTGTTTTTCTTTTTAGATTTGCCGCTCTTCGCACTTCTTTTCCTTTTCCTTTTCCATTTTCATTTGTATTTTCATTTGTATTTGTATTTTTATTTTTATTTTTATTTACATAGATATTTTATGGTTTTTGGCATTTGTTTGTTTCTGCGTCTGTTGGTTGAACGCGGCTGCTTTATTTTCGTTTTAATTTGCGTAATTGAGTAGCTCGTTTTAATTTCGTTGCTGCTGCCACTGCTTCTGCCCCTTTTTGTTGCGTGCCTCTGTGTCTGTGTCTGTGTCTGCTTCTGCTTCTGCTTCTGCTTCTTCTTACTTAATTCTTTTGTTCCCTTCGCTGTCGCCTGTTACTTAAATGTTTAAATGCCCTTTGTGCACTTCTCATAAATATGACCGCGCATGCGGCGTATGCGTATTTCACTGGCAAACTGACCATTTGACCAATTGACTCACTGACTGACTGACTGACTGACTGACTGACTGACTGACTGACTGACTGACTGACTGACTGACTGACTGACTGACTGACTGGCTAGATGGCGAAATGGCTTTTAATTTCTGTTTTTTGTTTCAGTTTCGGTTTCAGTTTCAGTTTCGGTTTCAGTTACAGTTTCGGTTTCAGTTACAGTTTCGGTTCCGCTTGGGCTTCCTTCAATTTTGTTGTTGTTATTGTTTTTGCTCTTTTCGCTGCGCACTTCAAAGGCCTGCGAATCCTTCAAGTCCTTCGACTTCTGCGACTGGGACACATTTGACAAATGCGCCGCTGTCGCTGCCCGCAAATACTTAGTCAACGACAAATTACATTTAATTTCATTTCAGGCTATCGCTCTGTGTGTGTGTGTGTGTGTGTGTGTGTGTGTGTCTGTTTCTGTGGCAACAACTGCCCTTTTGGCTACTTGAGAAACGCCATCGTCTCTCCGTCCAACGTTGGGGCGACGTCATGTTTGTCAGCTTGTCAGCTTGTCAGTTTGTCAGGTTTGTCAGGTTTGTCCATTTGGCGCATTGAAGCATTTAGCCATCCATCAGGCGATCCGGGAAAGGCTAGTCCCGGCCAGAGACACTGCCGGCACTCGGCACTCGGCACACGGCAGACGGCACACATAACTGATGATAAACTTGGTCCGGCGAGCGTCGCGCTTCATTGCCATCCACCTTGTTTCTGTCCCACTCCCTTGGGCCATCATCCTCCATCCAGCCCTTTTGCCAGCGGCACATTCAATCAGCGGGCGGCCATTGATGCCATTCATTTATATACAGCTAGGACCAACGCTGGCAGGACATTTAATTTATTAAAGAATTTGTAAAGCAATAAGTTTGTTGCCCATTGGCTACGCCCAACGAAAACCAAACCAGCCAGCTCCCAGTTACCATTCCCCCCGTCCACCACCCAGTCTCCAATCCTCAGACTGTAGTTGTGGACCACCAACTGTTTAATTTCCATTTGGCATCCGACTCGTCCCAGTCGATAATCGTTTTCATTAAGTCAAGCGGCAGGGGGGCAACACGGCGGCTTAATTGCTATGTCTCCACTCTCCCCCACCCCCCTCCACTCTCTCTCTCTCTCTCTCTCTCTGTCTGTCTGTCTGTCTGTCTATCTTTCTCTCTGTATCTTTGGGTTCATGCTAAATCTAGTGCGACCCATCAGTCAAATGGACATTCGCACTAAGCGACACTTTTTAATTAAAACGTTAAAAGAAATTGCACGCAAATCTTGAATCGAGTTCGACTTCGACTTCCCATACCCCCCCCCCCATCCCCTTTGTCCTTGGTTCTTGCACTTGGACTTGGACTGGGACTGGGACTGTGAGTTGGATTCTTCAGCGTCAGCGCCAGACCACAAAAATTCAATCAAATCACGGCGCATAGCTGACAAAAACATTATCCTTAACTTCCCACAGCCCCTACCAAACCCCCCTCTCCGCGCAACGCGTCCTGTACTCAATTTCTGGCCAGACAGACATCATTAGGCAGCGGTGGGGTGGAAATATCTCTGTGCCCAGCGCAGGAAGGGTTCGCTTCTAAATGGGAATGTGAATCTGAATCTGAATGTGAATGTGAATGTGAATGGGGTGGCTTACGTAAGGGGGGTTGTTTGGCGACGTACGCACTTTCTCTTGTCTTGCCTTGCCTTGTCTTGCAACTAAGAACATTATGCAGCTTAGGCAATCACACTTACGTTACGTTGCATGACGTAAGTGATGAGTTTTAAGTCAATTACGTAATGTGAAGCACAAAAGAACGCAATTAAATCGCATTTAACGCAAAACATTGTTTGTCAATTATTCGATTGCGTACGTAATAGTAAGTTGGCTCATCACTTACGTTACGTTACGTTACGTTACGTTACGGCATGACGTAGCTTAATCAATTCCGAAACACACAAGTTATTCTTCTGTATTAGGTGCGAAGTGGATTGTTTGGCCAACGCCAAAAGGATGAGGACAATTGGCAACGACAGTTGTCATTGCTAGATAGATTCTTTGAGCGGTTCACATTCACATTCACAATTACATTCAGATTCAGATGCAGATTGAGATTCACATTCCGATTTGAACTCATTCACACATTCACAACTGTCTGACCACAAAAATCCAATCAAATAGCAACATATTGAGTGACAAGGACATTAAACGGCCACCGGAGTCATCTTCTGCTTCTGCTTCTGCTTCTGCTTTTGTCTCGCCTGCCTCTTCTCCATCTTCCTCTTCCCCTTCCTCTTGTACGTCTGCCACAGCGTCAGCTACAGCTTCAGTTTCAGCTTTCAATTTGACTTTTGGGCTAGGGATCATTAGGCGGCATCCCAACGGGGCCAAAGGAAGGGTTCATTCGCTCGAGCATTGCTTCTTTCGTTCGTTGCCGTTTAGGTTCGATGCATGCCACACTCCACATGCCATACGCCACACGCCACACGCCGCACGCCGCACGCCTCGCACTCTCGCTGCTCATTTGCGTAATGCGCAAATTTAATTTACCAAAACGCAGCAAAGATGTGTAACTCTGACACCGACACCACCTATACAAACCCCTCTCGCCCCTCGTCCCACAGGTCACACTCTATCCCCGCTCCCCGCTCCCCTCTCCCCTCTCCCCACTGTCCTAATGACAAAAGTCGCTTACCCGCATCACATTTTCTGCGGTCCGCAACTTATATTAAAGTGTGGCAAGTGTTTGGGGCCAAGCTGCCCGAGCCCTGTCTCGCTCTCTCTCTCTCTCTCTCTCTCTCTCTCTCTCTCCGTTTCTCTCGGTCTCTCGCAATTTGAGGCAGAAAACCAACGTTAATTGCGTGTATCCTCCAGCTGTGTGGCAAGTGCTCTACTCCTCTCTCACTCACTTCCAGTGCTCATTTTAATCAATTTTTAATTTAAATTTAATAGAGTAATATGCTTGCTCAAGACACCAAGCAGTTGAGGGGCATGCCAACGACGACGAGGGGCAGTACAAGGAGGAGGAGGAGAAGGAGGCGGAGGCGGAGGCGGAGATTGTGGGGCTAGCTGGCAAATTGAGTAGCAGCCGCCGTGTTGCCAGCTTGTGAGAAACATTAATCGTCGTAGAGTGGAGATGGATGTGGATGTGGAGATGGATGTGAAGGTGGAGGGGGTGGGGGTGGGGTGGTTGAGTGCAGTGGAAGTCTACGAGAGCTGCAGCAGGCAGGTCAGTGACGCCGCTCCGTCCGAACAGCTGGCTATACCCTGCCTCCATTGAGGCATAGACAACATGAAATGCAGCTGGCAGCCCAAACCAGAGACATCTTCAACTGGAGACTGTTCGATGTGCCCTATGGGAGAGAGAGAGAGAGAGAGAGAGAGAGAGAGAGAGAGAGAGACTATAGTGCATTGTCTTCGAACAGGGTATCTGCTGGTTGGGCACTCTTCAGCTATTGTTGCTGCTGCTGCTGTTCGTGTCATTTTACACGCATTCCTAGGTAAATAAGCTGCGGAGCGTCACTAATGCGATGACGTGGACGAGGATGAGGATGAGGATGAGGACGAGGATGAGGACGAGGACGAGGACGAGGACGAGGACGCTGGCCAACGGAATGGGATTGTAGTTGGGACTGGGACTAGCACTGGGATTGGCATTGAGATTGGGATTGGATTTTGGGGTTGGGGTTGGGGATGCGAATGCGAATATCGTCGCTGTCGTTGTCGCTGTCGCTGTCGTTGTCGTTGTCGATGGCGATGACTTGGTCCGAAGGCAGCTGCTTCACTAAATGTAAATTTGCGCGTCATTTAATGTGAAAATGGCGGTTTTGGTTTTTGCGTTGTAATAGGAACAACAAATTGAATGGCAACGCAAGAAGGCACAGGAAATAGGGGGGGAATAGGGGAGGGGGGGGGGGAAAGGGAAATGGCCAAAAGAAGTGGGAGATGGGAAATGGAAGATGGGAGTGTCGCTGGCAATGTGGGTTAAGGTGTCACAGAGCTGGCGATATTATCAAAAGGATTAAGTGATTTTACCAAAGTTGACACAAACGCGTAAAACACACACAAATACGCACACACGCACACACACACACCCACACACACACAAGACACACAACAGCGGAAGTGGAAGTGGCAAGTGAAAAGCAAAAAAGTTGCAAGTTAAAATAGAAAAGCGAACCGAAAAACGAATTGAGTAACCGATTCTGAGTATGTGTGTGAGTGTGTGTGTGTGAGTGTGTGTGTAGGTGTGTGTGTAGGTGTGTGTGTAGGTGTGTGTGTAGGTGTGTGTGTAGGTGTGTGTGTACTTTCAACGGATTGGAGTCGCCTTGGAGTCGCCTACAGATGTAGTCTCTGCGTCTGTGTGTGTGTGTGTGTGTGTGTGTGTGTGTGAGGGGCGTGGCTGGCATTGTCGTGAGCATTTTCGAGTTGCCGCAAATTGCGTGTTATTTTGACCATTATGCGAGGCTTAACATAATTCAATTTATGGGCGCGACGCTGTCGCTGCAATGTAAACTGATACACACAGCCAAAGAGAAAGCAGCAGCAGCAGACGAGGAGAAGGACAGAGAGAGAGAGAGAGAGGGGGAGAGAGGGGAAGAGAGTAGAGAGAGTCAACGACATTTTGGCCACTGTCAATTGGTTATTTATGCGAGCTTTTTAGATTTTAGCGGTTAATTAAAGCCCATTATTCCTTAATTGCTAGATTAAAATGGACTTTGCAAGAGTGCTCTGACTTGCGACTGGCTATGTGGATGGAGTGGGATGTGGTGGGTTGGGGGGGGTGAGGTTTAGGTGTTGGGTGGAGGGGTTAGCATTTTAATGACTTGCAATTAGTTGCAAATTAGATGGAGCTTACCTAAAGTATGTGCTGCAAATATTGTGAATCCCACTCGAGGAACTGAATAGGAGCAAGAGAGAGAGAGAGAGAGGGCGAAGTGTGGAGAGAGGCAGAAAGAGAGAGAGAGAGAGAGGGAGAGGGGGAGAGGGGGGGTAAAGTGCGGCTTAGCTGGTAGCTGCTTACTTATTATTAGGTCATTTTTGGTCAAAGCTCCCCAGGCTAAAATTAAAGCGCACATAACGCTCTAAATTACTGCGTGTGTGTGTGTGTGTGTGGGAGTATGTGTGGGTGTGTGTGTGGGTGTGTGTGCCTGAAAGCTAGTTGCGGCATTTGTGTGCGTGTCACGCCTGCCCTCAACATCAATGTGGCTGTCAGCATCAAAGTGTCCCTGGTGGATTTTTACATCAGCTCGCAGCACAGTTAAAGTCAAGTTAAGGTACGATGGGGCAGAGGCGGCGGGTGGGGCACGATTGTAAGGGGTATCTGTCTGTCTAACTGACTATTGCAGCTGTCATTTGTCAGGCAAACCAGTCAGCCATTCAACCAGCCAACCAACCAACCAGGAAGCCAGGCAATCAAGCAGGCCCACAACCTGCACAAACAAAAAAACTTGTTAAAAAAGCAACAACAAAAAATGTGCATTAGCAAAAAAGTTGTTGTTTTCTTTTTCAATGAAATAACTATATTTATAAATCAATTTTAATTTATATTTTTTATATTTATATTTTATTTGCACAAAGCAATTAAACTAATTTTAAAGTAAAAAAGAATTCTGCAAATTTTTGCGAAAATATTTATAAAATTTTGATATGAAATATGAAAAATATTCATCGAATTTTGAATCACTTTTTACTATGCGATTGTTTAATAATTTTTCTAGTAATTTATTTTTGAAAATAAAAAGATCTTCGTTTTTTTCTGAGTGTTTTATCGTACTTTTCAGACCAAGCTCTCTATCAGGCGCCGGCCTGTAACTGCATTTGTCCACTTTGATTGTCATAATTGCATTCCCCTCTCTCTCGCTCTCTCTCTCTCTCTCCCTGCTGGTGTGTGTGAGTGTGTGTGTGCTGGTGTGAGTGAGTGTATGTGAATGTGGTACGCGTCGCTAGCTAACAATGCAGGAAGTTAGGCAGGTAACCAGACACAGGTCGCCAGTCGGTTAGTCAGCCCAGTTAGTCAAAGGCCCGAGGTACACTCAATTGTCAGGAGACAGAGGAATAGTGGGCAACGACTGGGTGTGTGTGTGTGTGTGTTTGTGTGAGTGGGTGGTGGTGATGCTATGTTGGAGGCAGGAAACATTACTGACAGCAACAATAAAATGATATTTGGCTTGGATAATGTATGCAATTGCCGTAATAAGCGCACTGCACATCATTAGTTATTAATTAGTCTGCTTAGGCAACCCAGTGGGGGAGAGGGGAGGGTGAGACTGCTGTTAAAAATTCCACAAAGCTTAACAGCTGCCATGTATTGTTGCCGAGCAACGCAAAATGGCCGCTGGCAACAAGTGCAGCTGAAAATTGTGAATTATTCAGCGGCACAGCTGCTAATTGAAAAAGTCAGTGAGCTAAAAGGACTTTGACATAAATTAGCTAACCACTTAGTAAATATTGTTAACTGTCAACTGGTAACTGTTAACTGCCAAGTGACACGATCTGACAACAATTAATGGAAATGCACTTAACCAGAATCTAGCAGAAAACAAAGTATTTCCATTCATATTTGGGTCAACAAGCCAAAAAGCTCTTTTAAATAAAAAAAAATATGCAAATATTAAGCATCCTTTTCCAGGATTCTGCAAATATTGCTCCACTTTCTCGACTGCCTAATACTAATTCTTGGCCATTCTTCGTAGATTTTCCACTTTGTCAAAATTGAATTGACTTTTTCAGTTATGATTTTGGTTAACCAATTAATTCGCATTCAGTTGAAATATTTGCTTTGATTATAAGTTGAAATGCAATAAGCAATCATAAAGGACACTCAAATGCTGGCAAGGAGTGGAGATAAGTGGATCAGTTGGCAGTTGTCAACCATTAAGTCGAAGGACGCGTCGTGAGTGGGCAGATTATGAAGCGGAAACGATAACTTTCGACCTGCTGCTAACGAGTGCTTAACGCAACGTAACGTGATGCATGTGTTGTGTGTGTGTGTTGTGTGCTGTTACGTCACGTAATATTGAACGCAATCAGTGTTACGTAAGCCGTCACATCGTCGTCAGCTTGCAACGGCTTATTATTGTTATTACGCTTGAATTTAACCGTTGCAACAGCACAACAGATGGCGCCACATCACACAGCACACCACTCAAGTAGCACATCCACCACGCCCCCTTTTGGAGATGTCTTGACACCCCTGCGTGCTGAAAAGTGCAGTTCGCTGTTTGTTGAATTTATGCTACTTTATATGTCAACTGTTTCTTCTTCTTTTTTATACATATACATATATATATATATATCTAGATATATATATATATATATATATATGTATATATATATATATGCACATCCATATAATGACCTTTTATCCCCGCATAATTACAGCTGAGGGAGCGGAGGGATTCTAGTTAGTTCAGAGTTTCTATGCAACTGCTGCTGTTGCTGCTGCTGCTGCTGCTGCTGCTGCAGCTTAGCCTGGCTTTATTCGATATGAATGCAATCGCCGCAATGGGCAAAAATACAAATCCACAAGCGGTCTTCAGAAGCGCAGCGGGGAGGAAGGGTGCCAGCATGGAGAATAGTTGGTTATATTTTTTTTTTCCCCCTTTTTATTGCCAGCGATGTTGCCATTGACATTGCCAAGACCAAGTAGCAGCTCAGACATAGTTTCTTCCTTGGCCATTTCCACGGTGCAACTGTCGCATATTGAAACGTTAATCGCACTCGCTGCTGCTTGCTGCTGTTGCTGCTGCTGCTGCTTCAGTGGCTTCTGGACTTCGGGCAGCCGGAGGCCAAAGGCCATCATAGTTCCACTTCACAGTTGGACGCCAGCAGCAACCAATCCCTCTCCATCCAAAGCGCGGCACAACCCACCGCAGTTCCACCCAAAAATAAGTTCAACGACAACGTTTGCGATGATTACTTTTGGTGGTTGTTTCGCCGCCTTGCCCCATCCCCGACCGCTCGACATTACTCTCGCGCAAGCAGCCCCCATCCCCGCAAATAGTACTAACCACTAGACCATTGCAACGCCCCTTTGTTGTACGTGTGGTCAATGACATTGACTTGGGAGGCAGCATAGCAAAAATCAATGCAGCGGCAATTTTATTCCTTCGCCCAAAAAAACAACAAAAAAAAAAAACAAGATTGCCAAATGGCAGCAAAAACTGACAGCTCAAAACTGAAGTCAAATTGGAGCTGAAACTAAGAGTTGTGCAGTAACTGTAAACATATAATCTTAATTCGAGCGTTAAATGTTTTTGTGCAAATTATACTTAATATGATATTCGAGAGGTGGAACCAAACCAATTCTAAAATATGTTCATTGTGCGGTTCCATAGTCAATTCGAAATGGTTTCGTTGCAACTTCTTCACTGAACGTCAAAAGAGAGTCAAAAGCCACAAAACTCATTGAAAAGTAAATAAAAATAAAGAAATTACAAATATCTTAAACAGTTCAAATACAATTGCAGCTGCTCAAAATTGCATTTTTGCAATTGTTAAAAGTCGGAAGATTAGAAGATTATTCCTATGTCAAGGACTATATCATGTAGTTCCGATCCAATGCTGTTAATTCGCATATCATAAATGTTGGGCGCATAATAACACACATAACTTGTGACATTTCTATATACAACGAAGCTGAAGTTGGCATTGGGGCATTGGAGAGGATGAAAGGGCATCGGGAGCGGCACAAAGTATGTTGATGCAACCAACTAGGAGAGCAATTACCTGCCAACTCTGCAGGCTAACTAAAAGCATAGCTTTCGAGTGCTAATGAGGGAGACAGACAGAGGAGTGTGAGAGTGTGAGTGTGAGTGTGTGAGAGAGAGAGCGTGAGAGAGTGGGATATATTGTCGAGAAAGTCGACTTGATGTGTTGGCATTCGCTCATTAATTTCTTGCAGATTTACTTTTGCTCTGCGCTAATGAGGCGACATGTTCTCAACTAATTTCATTTAGCCAAAGCAGGGACCCGGTTGCCTGGTTGCCAGTCTCCCACTTTTTGTATACACTTTGCGAAAGTATAATCCAAATTGGCCATCCATAAAAAAAATAACTAAATTCAAATAAAATTTGTGCTATGCAACATGTAATATAAAAGAACTAATTAAATATAAACTTTGTGTGCTGACAAAAAAATTGAAAAAAGCACTTTCTATTTGATTAGAATATGTGGAATAGGAATGATATGTCTGAGCAACAATAATGTCCAATGACGCTGAACGTCGAGGGTATACAATACTTGACAAGCCCATGAGAAAGTTGTCTCCTCGTTTTTCTCTCTCTCTCTCCCTATTTTTTTCTCTTCGTTTTTTCGTTGTGTTTGTTTCCTATGCTGTTGACTTTGAGGCCCAGCCCGAGTTTCAGGCCAGTTTTGCCCGACTTGCGGTTAAAAGCAATTAATTTTGCAGGTTTATTATTGCCCTGGCACATCTTTGCCTGTTTGTCATTTAAAACGATATTTATCATTGTTGCCGGCTTCAGCTCATTTGCATACTCCAAAAATGGGACTCGCTGCCAAAGGAGGCGAACTGAAACTTAGACTGGCACCGCCACTGCCACTGCCACTGCCACTGCCACTGCCACTGAAACTGGGAGTGTCATTTGCCCGATAACTTTTACTACGTTATTTTTAGTATTTCCTTTTCTTTTTTCTTTTTTTTTTTTTTGTTATAATTTTTTATTTTTTTATTTATTTATTTTTGTATTTTTGTACCGCTTTTTCCCGTTGTTGGTTGCTGCTGTTTGTCGTTTTTTGTGGTGCGGAAGCCTGGCAGCTTTTTCACTTCATCAATTAACCAAAGGCAGCAAAAATGTGTTTTTGTCTCTAATTAGCATGCACATAAACAGAGTGAATCCTATTAGCGACCAACGACACCCACGCCACCCACAGCAGCCACATCCACCCCCCACAACCACAAGTCCGTCCCATCAAAGTTGTAAAAACCGAGCAATAAATACTTTGGCAAGTGGGCGACGGTCATCAGCCTTCAGCTCGTATATGTGCGTCATTAAAAGACAGAGACAAGTAGAGTGCTAGAGAGAGAGAGAGAGAGAGAGAGAGTGAGAGAGAGTAGTGGTAGAACAAATTGGACACTGCTTGTGTGTGTGGCAAAACAATTTAATAAGAAGCTCCGAATGAGCCACACACTTCGATTAGAAACCCCTTTCAAGAAACCCTATTTAAAAGGACTTGGCTTAAACTGCCCAAATGCTAAATAATTAATACATAGATATGTATGTATGTATGTATGTGTATAAATGTGTATGTATGTGCATTCTCGTGCTCATTTAGTATTAATGATGAAATATGGTTGTATATGGTGCTCAAGTATTTATTCCCTTTACAACTGTTTCAGTTTCAGCTTCAGTTTCAGTTTCAGTTTCAGTTTATGTATTTTATATTGCTGTGCATAATTTCTTTCATCTAAACAGAGCCGTAAGCTTAAGTAGCTGTATATATAGATAATATATATACACAGATTACCCGATTCGAGTTGCCTATTTCTATAACAAAGAACTCTATTTTCATCTTCTTCTTCCTCCGCCTGGTGGCGCTTAACTAATTCAATTCTTTTGTCTGAATTGTTTCTTCTTTTTTCCATTTGCAACAAATATTTGACCATTTGGAATTTAAATGCGCCCAGAATTTCTTATTTTTTTGATTTAAATATAATTTAAAATCTTATCTTAAGCATATTTGAATCAACTTGTCACTTTTTACATAATTTTGTATCGACTGACTTTAGTTGACACTAAGCACACAAACAAATAAATAAATAAATATGTAAATAAATAAATGATCAAAGAGCATAGCTCAGAGTGGGAGAATATATCATCTGTGAAAGTTTGCTAAGCTCGGAAATTAATAACTGGCAGGTTAGCAGCAGCTGAAGGACACATCAATTAAATAACACAAAAAGCACACACAGCAAATATATAGAAAAACATGGAAGCTTATGGCTTATTTGGATTGAGTTCAGAGAGTTAAGCTAATCCGACTTGAATCAATTCATTTGCACTGGGTCAGTTGACAAACATTTGCATATTGTTTGAGAATTGTGCCGCTATGCGTTATGCGGCAGGCAGATCCTTTTCGAGCACAAAAGGGGCATCTTTTGTGCTTGCATATAAAACATACGTATTTGCATTGAGTGCAGCAAAATGTTGCCAAGCCATCCAACTGAGGGGTTCCTTAGGCCAGATGACCCCCTGTTGCGGACAGCATTCCATAAATGTCTCCAGCTGAAGTGGCCATTTCATTGGGGGCGTTGTGTAACGCGAAATGAAACAGTGATTGTCATTGCGACTGTAACGGTGACTGGGATGTAACTGTGCCACAGCACCTACACACAACCACTTCACAGACCCCACCCAACGCCTACACTGAGAAGCAAATGTGTCCCCCAAAGAGAGCAAATCTATAGATCCAAAATACATTTATCACAATTATCAAAATAAATCTGTGAAATTTACAGCAATTTCACATTTAATTACACATTTTTGGAATAAAATTACATTTAAATAGAGAAAAAATCATAGTACTTAATTAGTTATGCATTTTATGAATTATTCAGACACTTTTGTTTTTTTTTTTTATTATAAATTGAATATGAAATATTGAATAAATGCCAAGTGATTTGAGATATTTGAATCGTTGTATTTTGGTCGCCAGGGATTAGTCAGTTTTAGGATTGTTAGTTCAATTGTTGGAGTGTACCCTTCAAATAGCCTTGTTTCATTGTACCAGTTTCGGTTGGCTGCTCGTTGTTGGCTGTTTTATGTTTGCCCCCAGCAGTTCAGGTGCAGCAATCTAGGGATCAGCTCTGGGTGAGCGATACAGATGGGGCTGGGCCCCGATGTCGGCGGGAGGGGCGCTGGGGCTGGAGATGTGTCCTGAGGTATGCTTACGCATGTGCGAAAGCCAGTGGGTATCTAAAAATGACAAGCATATGCTCGAGATACGGATACGGATGCGGCAAAGCCAATTACCTGGCTAGTCGCCACCTGCCCCGCGGCTACTTTGGGAAATACAACAAAACTGGCAGCTGCTAGCTGCTAGCTGGTGGCTGGTAGCTGTTGCCTGCTAGCTGCTGGCTGGTTGCAGGTTGCTGGTTGCTGGTTGCTGGTTGCTGGTTGCTACCTTTGTCCCTGTGGGCCATGCGACAAAATTGACTTTTATACTTTTGAGAATTGTCGTTAGTGACACAAATACAGATATAGATATAGCTGCAGATACAGATGCAGATACATGTACAGATACGGATACAGATACAGATACAGATGCAGATACAGATACAGATGCAGACTTAGATGCAGATACAGATATAGATGGAATGGCCCTCGTCCGCGCAGCTTTCTGCAATTACAACAGATATGAGTCACTCACGGGAAGTCACTTGTATATGTATATGTATATGTATATGTTAATGTATATGTATGTGTATACGTGTATGTATATGTATGTGTATATGTATATGTATATGTATATGTTAATGTATATATATATATATATTTATGCTTGATTGTGTGGTGGTGAGTGGATTCGGCTCTGATTTGGTTGCGTTTAGGTGTCACTAACAATTTCGTGGGTTGCGTGTATTTGTATCTGTATCTGTATCTGTAGCGCTGTAGCTTCGTAGCGCTTTATCTTTATCGGTTTATATTGGTCAAAAGCAGAGAATTAAAATTCAAATTCCAATTCATCAAGATAATCGCATTTCAGAACTTTTATTTGCCAACGCGCGCAGAGAAATAACATGTGTGTGTGTGTGTGTGTGTGTGTATGTGTGTGTGCGTGGGTGTGTGCGTATGTGTGTTTCTGTTTGTGTAGCCCGGACAGCGGATGTTGTAAATATTTGCAAATAGCCATCGCTGCAGCACCAACTTTAGTGCTCCACCCCAAATCCCCAGCTCCCAAAAAGCAGCCGTTCCGCAACCCTTTGGGAGGAACCCTTGTTTGTTGTATCTAAAGCGCTAACTGTGCTGCTTGTTATTAAACACACCCACTCACACACACACACACACACACATTTGACATCGAGTGAAAAGGGGTTTTTAGGGCCAATTATTATTAATTGCTTTACAGATACTACAAACAACGAGCCCGTAGCGCCTCCAACACCAACACACACACTATGAAAAGTGGCAAAAAATTTAACAGAAAACAGAAAACAACAACATCAAAAAATAGGCAATTCTCTGAAGCTTTAAGTTCTGCAATGGCACAAGCGATTTTGATATTTTATGACTGCATTTAAAGTGTAAATTCCAACATTTATTATCAGACAAGCGGAAAACTGAATAACGAAATTGATAGTCAGCCGGAAAATGACTTAGTGCAAATAATAACACTCTTCGTATGTATATGTATAAATATATGTGTGTGTGTGTGTGTGTGTACACTCCGTGCCACTTTAATAGCGCATCTTTCACACTTCTGCAGCCCCAAAACAAATGTAGATAAATTGAAATTATCATCAAAACACTCAAATAACATATTTGATGCAAATTAATTTTAATTTAAGTGCATTTAAAAGAATTTGATGGTCGTTTCAGCTCTCCTTGTTAAGAACAACCTATTAGAATATTAAAGGAAAACAGTTGCCCAACAAGGGAAATTTTGAATCAATTTAAAATCGAGTTTGGTATGTGTGCTATTCAAGAGAATCGGAATGTATTTATAATATATATATATATATTTAGGCTTATGTATGTATATATGGATGTACATGTATAATAATGATGATCCTCGTAATCATAATATTCAGAAAGTAGTCGCAGATGAGTGGAAAGGGACAGTTCAACGACGGCAGACAATGAGTCAAAGCTGCCGGAAAATCTGAGCCTCATTCCCAAATTGCCGAGTTGATTTTCCAGCTGGACAGGCAAGCAGACAACCAGACAGCCAAACAGCCACCCAGCCAGTCGAGCAGTCAGTCAGTCAGTCAGTCAGGCAGGCAACTCTCTCAACTGGCAGCAGCTCAACATGGCGTTCAGCCATGGAGCTACTCAGGCGTTAAATTCACAGCTCTAACAATTTAAATAATCACACACAAAATATTAAATGCCAGACATTTAATTGCACAGCGGAAAAATGCAATGAATGAATACGTACAAGAATCAGGAATGATGAAAGAGCTGCAGGCTCAGAGGATCTGATCTTTATGCAGTTAATAGCTATATATGATCTGTACTAAAATAAATCGAGAATATCCTTGAAATTGCAATCGGTGTCGCTGGTCGCTCATCGGGCGCTGTTCCAGACAAAGCTGCAATGATATTCAACAGCAGCTGTAGCCTTAATGCGACAAAAGGATAATCGCCCTTAAGCTCTGACTGCGATGCGAGAAAGCCGCCTGAAAGTATGCCACATTAAACGGCCACCTGTAATACGCAACGGAGCCGAAAAGTATGCCGCACAACATGTTCGATGCATAACAAGTTGCGTTCCACACAGCGTTTGTGGAACGCCTTCAACAGCTTTAGTTAACAGAAACGGTTACTGTTATTGCGACTGTTACTGCTGCTGTCAGATCTGCTGTTACTGCTATTATTGCAATTCGCTTCAGAAGGAAAGCTGTCCGCAGCCAAGAAGAATAAAAAAAAACGCAAGCACTGATTTGTTTTGCATTTGAAATCTTTATTAATTTTTCTGCGTTTTTCGTTTTTGTGTTGAATTTCTCATTAAATTAATTATAGTTTTAAAACGTTTGTAGTTTTGTTGTTTGTTTTCATTTTCGTATCATTAATAATTAATATGCATAACGTTACTTACAGTTGGTTTACTTAAATTATACAATAATAATCATAATTTAATGACAATAATCCGCAAACGTTTCGTTCGAGAACGTTTTTATTCAATAATGCCTATTTTCAAGTTGTTGCAAGTGTGTGTGTGTGTGTGTTTTGTTTTTTTTTTTGTTGTGGTTTTTTTGTTGTTGTCGTTTCTTTGTTGTTGTTGTTTTGTGTTTATTTTTTTTTTTTATTTGTTTTGCTCTGACGGTTGTATTCATTTAACGGTTCCGGTTTCGGGTTCGGTTTCGTTTTCGCATTCTCTGCTGATTTCGGGCGGCACTTTAGTGCACATTGCTGTCTCTGCGCTCTCTTGTGGTTTATAGTTTTATAAAATATCACATTTTAAGCTTTTTTTTTTATATAAAAAACAAAATAAAATATAAGTATATTAAAGTAAATTGCAATGACAAATAATACAAAGAGCAAAAGGACGAACACAATATATATGGTAATTATAGTATTTATAGCATAGCAAAATGAGCTCACAAAACTTTGAACGCAAGCAGCTGTCAAATTGTGTTTAGATGTGTTTGTGTGTGTGTGTGTGTGTGTGTGTGTGTGAGTGAGTTTTGTGTGAGTGTATGTTGCAGTTTTCTGTTCTGTTTTGTGCTAAATGTGATACCTCTCTTTTTTTTTGTAATTTTGTTAAAAGTTCTGGTATTTGAATAGTTACGCTGTTTTTTTTCTTCATATTATTTTTAAATCCAATATTTTATGCATTTCATTTCGATTTTGGTTTAATTTTTTTTTATTTTTTATGTATATATTTGTTTTTATGCTTTACGTTATGTAGACATTTAAAACTCTGCGAAGTGCAGTTGAGAATTTAAAATTGTATATACTTGTGTGACTCTATGTGTGCGTGTGCGTGTGTGTGCGCGTGTGTGTGTTTGTGTGTGTGTGTGTGTGTGTGTGGGTGCCAATAGTGATATTCACGATTGATAAAATTGCCACACTTTTCTCACCCAGTGTTACTCTGCTTTTGTCTCTCCGTCTTTGTCTTTGTTTGTCTTCTCTCTGTTTTGTGTGTCTCTTTTGGTTTGTATTTTGCTTCTGCATTGCTACAATTTAATTTTAAATGTTTTATTACATATGTTTTAGCATTTTTGTTTTTCGTTTTGTTTTGTTTTGTTTCTCTGCACCGAACATTTGCATAGCATGCTTTCTGGCGCAACGACAAATACAGTTATATTTTTTATTTTGTTTCTTTTTTTTTTGGCGATATTGTGGCGAAAGCGAATTGACAATCACTTGTAGTTTTCAATTCGCATTCACTTTAATTTAAACATCAAGAAGCTTATCATTTCATAGTTTTTTTTTTGTTTTTTTGTTTTGTTGTTTTTTTTTTCTTCATTCTTTTATGTTTGCATTTTGTATTGATGTTTATGTTGTTGTTTCCTTAAGTTCAGTTAGTTGCACCACATGTAGGGAAGTTGGGAGGTGGGGTGGGGTGGGGTGGGCTGGGTTTGTGTGTAGTAGAGAAATGCATTATGCACACTTGACACTAATGACAGCTTTATAATGTTCCATTAATGTCTGTTATTAAATCCATCGTGTATACATTTATATATATATATATATACATATACATATACATATATATATTTATATATTTGTATGCATTTATTTGTAAGACACATTTTTCAATAAGTAAGTGAAGAACTTGACAACTGTCCGATGGTCAGTTAGACACTCAGACAGTCTGTCCCTCTGTCAAATAGCACAACTACATACACAAAAGTAGCTAGACATATATGTATGTATGCATGTGCGAGTATGTATCTATGTATGTATGTGTGTGTGTGTGTGTGTGTGTGTGTGTGTGTAATATGTGTATTATGTGTGTAGATTTCTCTTTAATTTAATTCATTTATTTTCTCTCTATCGTATAAGTAGTTGCTTTATTTGCTCTTTACTCGAATACAGTTCAAGTTGACAGCCATTGACAAATACTAATAATTTTCATTACTTTCAATTTACCTTCTCATTGACCCCCCTCCCTTTCTCTATGTTCTGTCGCTTCTGCTTTTGCATCTGCTTTTTAATTATTATTTTATCATTTTGTTTTTTTTTTTTGTTTTCTTCGGTGCGTCAATTAAATTTGTAACGTGTCCAATTTATATACAGTTGTTTAACACTCAGAGCTAAAGTTTTACTAAGTATTATGTATGTATATAATAATAATGTATATATTTAAAAAAAAAAAACTTTTAATATATATGATTTTTTTATTTTATTATTAAATTGTTGCCAGCGGCGTTTTCCATCAATATATTTTATCTCTATTTACAAGCATTGCTAGTTTATAAATTAAAAAAAAATGTATGTATTTCTATATATAGTATAAACATATATATATATATATATATATATATATATATATATATTATATATATATAATTAATTATTAATATTTATATTTAAGTTTATAGATTTTTATGCATATATTGATAAAGTTTGCCATATTTTGTGTTATGTTTATTTTAATTTTTAGTTTTACATTAATGTTTTTATTTTTCAAATAAATGTGCTTAGGTTATACAATTTCTTGGCCAGGCCAGGCCAGGCTAGTTCTACATACATATATCTATTTTATTATTATATAAAAAAAAAAAAAACAACAATTCTCAGTTCTTATTCTAGAGGGACACACAAAAAAAATATGCATTTCACATATATGGTTTATTAATGGTATGGATATCAATTGCTTATGTACATGAATAAATACGCGTATGTGTCTGTGTGTGTGTGTGTGTGTGTGTGTGTGTGTCTATATGTATGTGTCTCTGTGTGTGTGTGTGTGTGCAGTATTTAAATTCTATGTATGTGTTTATAAGTATATATATATATGTATATATATTTATATATATATATAGACGTATGCCTAACATTTATAGCGTGCGCCCATTTGTGCCAGATATCAATGATTAATACATATATTTTGAATATATATATCTAACATTATGTTCTGTGCTCGTAAAGTTTGCTCAATTTGCATAAACATCTATATGGTATGTGTATACATATGTATATGTATATATGTATATCGTATTATTACACACATATATCTATTCGGAAATACATTTAACACTCAAATCGTCTATCGTTAAACAGTAATTTAATTTATTGTTTTATTCTTTTTGCATTTTCTGTTTCGTTTTCGTTTTCTTTTTCTTGTATTATTTCGATATCGACTGGATATCTATCAAATTTACTATATATGTTTTCGTTCCAGTTCATGCTTAAGAGAAGAAGAAGCTACCATTTTTGGGTATGCAAACATTAAAACTTAATCCGTATCCGTAACTATTTCCGCCTCCACTTGTATCTCTGTCTCTGTCTCTGTCTCCGTCTCTGTCTCTGTCTCTGTCTCTGTCTCCGCCTCTGTTTGTGTCTTTGTATGCGTGTGTAGGTCTGTCTCCTTATCGGTCTCGTTTCCGTCTTCCGCAATGGAGTACAACACCTTGTAGCTAGTCTGTTGTTGTCGGTATCTGGCGTTTCGGTCCGATGCCCACCAGTTTGTGATCCGCACTCACAACATCTCCGCCAGGGAACCGTAATGCTCGTTATAGATTGGACGGCAACACTCCTCGACGGCATCGTACTTATAATGGCGACCGCGGCCAGTGTGACCGTAGCGTTGTATTGTTTGCTTTTGCTGCTTTTGGTGCTTCTGCTTCTGTTGCTGTTTGTGGCTAGAAATGTGGTTGTTGCAGTTGCTGCTGCTGGTGCTGCAGTTGCTGCTGTTGCTGCTGCTGCTGCTGCTTGTGTTGCAATAGTTGCTGCTGTGCATCAGTGTTGGTTGCTGCTGGTATCGCTGGTGTGAATGCGGATACGAATGCGGATGTGGCTGATAGTAGTGGATGGCATGGCATGAGGCAGTCTTTGAATTGTATTCCTGCAAGAGAGTCACAGAAACCATTGAAATTTCAATATAAACGTTAAAAATACAAAACTAAAATATACATATATATATATATATATATATATATCTATGAATTTATATAGCTATTTGAGCAGTGTGAAAAGAGTGGTGAGTAATACAAAGTGGGAACATTGGAATGTGATATGTGACATGACAGTCTCAATTCAAACATTAAAACATTCTGATTCAGCAGATCAGTTGCAGATGGAACATTTCATCTGGCATCATCGCCATTTGGGAAACACATTTTATTTCCAATAGTTCCAATAGTTCATTTTTATAATACACATTTCGCATCATCATTTCGCAAAATATGTGAAACAGTTTTATTTTATTTTCTAGTTGACATCAAATTGCATTTCGAAAGATTTATTCTTGAATTCAACCCGGTGAAATATTCCATATATTTTTAATGTTTTATTTATTTGTTTTTTAAGTTGATTGTTATTTGTTGAAGAGAAAAGTGAAATATTTGCTGCTTTCAATGCTGATATTCCCCATGCTGGTCAGCAAAATTTTGCCAAAATTGTCGCTACAAATTGCAAAAACGGTTTCTTGTTGCATTCATTGTTGTTGTTGTTGCTGTTGCTGTTGTTGTTGGCGCACTGCCCACTGCACTGTCGGCTGCTTTAAGGTCGCATGAAGTTGTCTCTACTTCTGCTTCTGCTTCTTATTCTTCTTCTTCTTCTGTTACAACAGCTGCCCTGAAGCCGCATACAGATTATCAATAAATTGCATCTGACTGCCAACGCAGACAACACATTTAGTACAACATACACTGTCCCCTACCCCCACCCCCCCACCCCCACGCACCTCATCTAGCATATCATCCCCCATAATTTTATTCAACCCCTTCTCAGCGAGCACACGAATGATTCAGTTTATTATGAAAAGGAACACAATTTTTGGCCGCACTTCATTCCCTAACTCTCTCTCTCTCTCTCTCTGTTTATTTATCTCTCTGTCTCTGTCTCTGTGTCTGTGTCTGTCTCTCTTGCTCTGAAATTCTTGTGTGGGCACCTTGTTCTAATTTATTTATTGCTGCATGTGTGTACATTATAATTTTATTGGGTGTCTGGCCAGCTATGGATGCAAAGTTCATCAACAAATCCTGCACAATACTCCACAATCTCCTTCTCCTCCTCAAGCAACCCTTCCCCCCCCCCCCCTGTCGGCCCACCACTCACTGACACCTTTGCAACAGCTTTGTTGGCTTGGTGTCCGCACACACGCACACACACACTCACACACACACACACACACACACAGACACTTGACCGCATTGCAGGCTTTAACAATTACGTTGGAAAATTTTGTGAAAAGTCAATAGCTGTGAATTTGATACACTTGCCAGCTACAAACACACACGCATACACAGACACATAGACACACACACACACACACACACACACACACACACACACACACATGCAGACATATACGCAGACACATTCAGAGACACATAGACACAGGGACAGCGCTTGACATTTGGCGCCAAAGTTATTAAGCGGATATAGACGAGCTGCGTTCTTGTACTAAAAGCGGCTTAAGCACCAGGCCAATGTTTGACAATAACAACAGCAACAACCATACACATACAGACACACACTCACACACACACCCACACACACACACACATGCAAAAGCTTCATACAAACATACACGTAGAGTGAATCCCAAACTGCTCTTGGCAGGCAGCTTTTTGTTTTAAGTTTATTGATGTCGACGTGCGTTTTTCATGGCTCAGCACACAGACACACACAAAGGACAGACAGACAGACAGACAGAGAGAGAGAGAGAGAAAGACAGCAAGAGACACAGCGAGAGTGAGAATGGACAGCAGAGAAGATCAGAGCAGGTATGCGTAGAGGAGGGGAGGAGGGGCTTGATATGGCAGACGCGTCTGCGACGTGACAAAACCCATTATAGATGCGACCGCAAAGATAACACTCTGACTCTGACTGAGGGACTAGCGACAGCAGTGGCAGTGGCAGTGGCAGTGGCGTACTCCAGTGTCTGCCGGTGGAAGGCCGGGAGAAAGGGGCAAGAAGTGGACAGCTGCTGTTGCTGATGGATGTGTGTGTGTGTGTGTGTGTGTAATGTGTGTATGAATAGCAATGAATATTACGTTGCCAACATGAAAAGGTTAATGCCCAAAATACCCTGCAGTGACCTGAAGTGACCCCATCAACAAATATGAAATAAAATAATATTAATATCGTTAAATAAGCCAGCGACAATTGAGGAGTTAGAACAATTTGTTGATTATTGATACACTGTCCGAAAAAGACATGTGTTTGCGACACGTAATTAATAAATAATAAATAAACAACTCAAGCGACATTGACATGTATACAATGTATATTTACAGGGCATCGGTAAGTTGAGCAATTAAATGCGAACATTTGATTTTTGGTTGCTCGATTTTTGCCATCGCTTCGATTCCATTTTATTTCATTTTATTTCATTTTATTTATTTTTGTCGGGTTGAGGATGCTTCATAAATTTAATTTTGTAACCATCAAAAAGTTAAGTCAACGATAAATTGAATGGCTGCATGATTGACTGATTGACTGATTGACTGACTGAATGAGTTGGGCGCAGCTCCGCTTCCGCCATCACCTACGCATCTGGACACAGCTGTCAGCTGGTTGCCCCAAACAATGGACACGGGATGATCCCAGAGAGGGCTTGTCGGCTGGCCAGACAACGCAGACAGTTAAATACACACACACACATATATATATATATATATATATATATATATATGTAGAAATATCAGCGTCAATATAAATATAAATGTGACAAGAGCAACAACAAGAACAAAAACAGAGCCAAAAGTCAAAAACCATCAAAAAGCGTCATTGAACCTTAAACCAACTCATTCAGGGAATAAAGCGGGAAGGAGGGGGGTTTGTGGGGAGGCACATGTGACGTGCTCACATAAAAAAGGGACACACAGCGTCCATGGCAACAAACAAGACAACGTAAAGAAGGCAGCAGCTGCATAGATTTTCTACTCTGATTCGGAATGCCATCGAAATTATGAATTTGTAATGCAAACAATGTATGCGTAACTATATATATATATATACATATATATATGTATGGGATGTAGGAAGTTGACAAGTGATAGTCAATTTGACAACAGTTTCGCTTTTGTTCAACTTTAAGCACACCATTTCAAAAATGTTGGTTTCCCATTTTCCCCCAACTTAAATAGGAAAATAATTATGAAGAAATATTTATTGGGCAATAACAACAACAATATTTATGACAAACTTGCTAATAGAATAAAATTATATTATTTATAATTCACGATTCACGCCTCTTTCAAATCAAAAAAAAATAGTTAACAAATTATTCAAAGTGTTGCCTACTTTTTGGGGCAAGCTGAAAGAGTAAAGTAAAGTTTAGTTTGCAGCACAAAGGTGTTTTGTGCATGTTTTCAAGGCGCTGGCGATTTTGGAGCAGTGCGAAATTCTGACAGGTCATAAATTGGCGCCACAGCGCGCTGTCCACTTGCCAAAACCAAACCGAGACCGAGTTGCAGCTCAGCACGCGTTTCTCTTCGCTGGGACTGTGTTGGGGGTTGGCTGTGCTTATACAAATACCACCATTGTCAGCAAGGAATGTGCTCTGTGCCAAACCCAGGCAAAGACCAACACCAACATCAACACACACACACACACACACACATATATATATATATATATTGTTGCACACTGTTTGTTGTTGGTTGTTTCAATCGTGTCGCTGCTGTTGTTTATATTCAACAGCGAAACGAAAGGCAGTCCAAACCAAATCCACTGCACAAACATAGGTGTGAAACACCAACAACAACAACAACAACAACAACAACAAGAAGAACAATGAGCAACGAGCAACAACAACTGTGGCAACTCTTTTGCATGCTCACAGCCAGCAACTAGCAACTGGCCAAGTTGGGCATATTAAGTTCCAGCCAAGCCAAATAGATATTTTCAGCTACCAAACAATTAAAACAATACAAAATGATTAAGTAAGATTCAATTAAAGCAATTTTAAAATATGCATCTGTGCATCAGTTTCAATTTAAAATGCCAGCATTTAAAGTTGCAATGATTCCTCTTATTTGCATGTCGATTTTGCTGTTGTTGTTGTTGTTGTTGTTGCCACTACTGGCTTACTTGTACAGTTAATGAAGCAAACGTGGCGCATTGCATTGCATTGCCAGCCTAAAAGTCTGAAATGTAATGAAAAAATACAAAAACACTCAAACAACAACAACAACAGCAGCAACAACAACAACAACAACAACAGTCGAGTTTGCCGTTTACTGTTTTAGTAGCCAGGCAACAGCAAAATGTTCGCCAGTTGTGCGGCTGCAGCGGAAACGGAAACTGATTGTGCGGTTTACGTTGGTCAGCTATACTCTGCTATACACACAACACACATACACACACACACATACATACACAGCCCGACGATTGTCAATGGTGCAAAACGCATCTCATTAAAAGCTCTCGCGCGTTTTGCGCGCGATTCGCACGCGGCTTTCCAATCAGGCGGCCATTTGACATTTTGCCATCAAGCGTTGATTAAGCGAAGTTGGCTGCGGCAGCTGCGGCTGTAACGCTGCCAGTGCCACCAACTGTGCCACCGACTGTTTGCGGTGCCAGCCTTGATATCTCGTCAATCGTTTTGTTTGTTTGCCAAAAAAAAAACAACAACAACAACAAAAAGTAAAATTGACTTTGAGATGCTTTTTCACGTTGCCTGATTGATGTGCCAAATTGCAATCGAATGGAAAGCTAGGGGATGGGTGTGTGTGTGTGTGTGTGTATGTGTGTGTATTTGGGAACGGTATGTATGTATGTATTTTCGTTGACGTTTTTATTTTAAAGCTTATCGCATTGTTGTTGCTGCTGTCGATTGCATTTGCATTCTTTGCGCTGCCGCTTTTCTGTCGCCTTTGTTGTTGTTTTTTTTCTGTTTTTGGCCAGAGGCGACAAGCGACAAACTACAAACGACACAAAAAACACCAATACACACACACACACACACACATAGCTTTCACAGCCGTTTGACTGCAGCAACCCCAAAAATCAGGGTGGGGGAGGGGGTGGGGGTCTGGATGAAATGGGGGAAGAGAATTGTGAACTTGGGACGTAATTGATGTGTCTGAGCCGCGTTCTGCTGTTGGCCGGTCCTTAACAATTTGACCATTTTGCCATTTGGTTCGGTTCGATTCGGTTCATTTCAGTTTAGTTGCAGTTTTGCCCGCCAGGCGGCGTTGCATTCTGATCTCAATTAAACGGCTTAAAGTGCCGCAAAATGCTTCAATTTTGAATTGGAAATGAGTTCTTTAATTGACATAATCCAGTACAAATTGGTATACATCCTGAGTTATATACAGCATATAAATAAACAATTGATTTCTCTGTACTTTTCTTATATTATTTACACACAAATTAAATTGACATTATAAAGCTATGCTGATTTATACTTTGTCATCACAAGTTAAGTTCGCATTAAGTTGCCTTCACATAAAATATATAAATATTTGTTCTATATAATGATATATATATATATATATATATATATATATATTAATAAAATTCTGTTGCATATTGTGGCAGAGTTACGGGGAATTATTTTATTAGACTGCTTTTATCTGCAAGTATCTTAAGTGATTTGAATGGTCGATTTACTTGCGAATAATTTTGCTCTGGCTTAAGCATAATTATACTGCGCCATCACAGTACGCAACCGATCACACACACACACACACACACACACATAACACACTCACTCTGCGTTCCGGATGGGTGGCATCTCGAGTCGACTTTGCTGCCGATAATTTAATGGTCTGCCATTTAATCTGCATTGAATTTATTATCTCGGAAAAAATTAATCTTGATATGTGGCCCGCTTATGGCGACGCTTCTCTAACAAAAATAGCTAAAAAGCAGCGTCAAGCACGCGTCGACGTCTCCCACTCAACCAACCCAACCACAACTCACCCTCTCACCCTCTCTCGCCCTCCCTCCCTCTCTCTCTCTCTCTCTCTCTCTATATATATATAAATATATTTTTATGTTTGTGTGAGTGTTTCTCTTCGGTGTATATGTCATAAAAATTTGCAATTGCTGGCAACGCATCTGTTCTCCAAGTGTCTCAAAATCTTTAAAGAATTATTTACTACAGTTTTCTTCTTCATTTTTTTGTTTTTTTTTTTTTTGTTCATACGCCCGCAGACGACGCAGTTTGGAAAACCACAACAACAACAACTGCAAATGGTGGGTGATTTGCAGACAACCCCCAAAACAGGCGCAATTCCAATCCAAAAGCTGACAATGTCACGCCAACAGCAGCAGCAGCAGTAGCAGCAGCAGCAGCAGCAACAGCAGCAGCAACAGCAACAGCAGCAGCAGCAACCACCAAGCGCTGAGCCACCGTTGAGCCACCCTTGTGTTATTTTGCTTTACGGTTGCCATTGTCCGCTTTCCCCGTTTCCCCTTTCCAGCCACGATGTAGCCTTGCACAAGCGAGTTTGGCTATTGGCGCCTTGCCAGCGCACAGTGGTGCCAAATCAATATATATTTATTTGCAAGGGTTTCAAAAGTAACGACCCTCTCAATAATAGTTGGTAACAGCTGTGTCCAAATAATCACAAGAAATTGCATTAAGCTCGAACTTAAAGTCCATTATAATAAATAAAATTCTATTTGCTAAGCGAAGAAAAATAAACATTTCGAACTGGGAATATACTAAACAAATATATATAATTTATACATAGATATATATATATACATATATATAATTATATATATAAGTACAGATATCTGGCTAACTGTATTTGTATAGATGATTTTGTATATTTTGTTTTAATTTTTATAAGATGAAAAAATAAAAACAATTCCAAATAATTTCATGTCGTGTAATTATATTAAATATGTGTACAAATTGTAGCATATATTTATTAAAAGGCCATCAAATAGTTTGGCTACAATTTGAGCCCACTGTGCCGGTAACGTTTGCGATGCCTTGTCTGGAAATTTATTATGTTATGTCTCCGGCTTCGTTCCGGACGCCATCAGTGGGTTAAGGTTTCTTTCTTTCTCTCTGTTCTTTTTTTTTTGCTGCTGTGCTAGTTGTGTGTGTGTGTGTGTGTGTGTGTGTGTGTGTGTGTAATTGTTGAAGGGCATGACGGCCATAGCCCAAAACCAAGACCAAATTGAACGCAATACCAAAAACGCTTTCGCCCCTTGCCACCCTGCATACTGTCACCCAACCCCCACCCATCCCTCCAGTTGCTATCTACCCCTGTCGTGAAAGCTGTGCCAGTTTTTGCGGATCTGCGCTAACTTCAGCTATATAGCTATATATGTACATAGCAATTTCTATGTCACTCGTTGTTGCTGCTGCTGTCGCTGTCCTTTTGGCCATCATTCAATTTTAATCAGCATGACTAAATCTCACCGGCCAGACAAGAGTGTAGAGTCGCCAACTGCAACCCCAGCTTCAGCGTCAGCTCCATCTCCATCTCCATCTCCATCTCCAGATTCAGTTTCAATTTTTCTAGCCGCGTTCGAGCTGCTTATCGAAACTGGCAACTTGTGCGTTGAATTTGCCAAACAAAACAAAAATGGACAAATCGCAAAAAAAATATTGTGTGTATGGGAGTGGAGAAGTCTGACGGGGGCATGTGGCATGATGAATATGCAATACACTCATATCGTGAACACTGGCTTGGCTGGCCAGTTATAAACATTCTCAACTCACATTATTATTATCCACATGTGTATGTTTAATTGAAACTTATTGTTGTTGGTCAGCTTTGTCCAGAAACGTTAATCATAATAATATTCAATTATATTTGATTCGACTTTCAGATTTACTGCATTACTTAACAACTCACTTAATTCATAAGCTTCAGTTGCCGATCAAGAATATATATATATATATATATATATATATATAATATACATATATCTTCACAATTTGCGACTGAGATTGTAATTCGCGTTCAATTCAAAGGATCCCGCGGAAAAGGGTAGACAAGTTTAGCAGAAAAAGTTGCTGAAATGCGACAGCAACAATAGAAACAACAACGCAAATAACAGCAACAGCAACAACAACTGACAAATTTGAACAACTTTTATGTTTCTATTGCTACTGTTGTTGTTGTCG